>LPNX010581413.1:163528-328772 GCA_001517045.1 Pseudotsuga menziesii | reverse complement strand
ATACCTCAATGGATAGAAGATTCGTTGGTGAATTTATCGGTATCAACTCCGCTCAGTTATGTGCTAGGAATGGTAGGGTGTACACCTCTGCAAGGCACAGGAAATTTTTCATTTGTTTGAATGTGGGATAAGTCTATTTTCTTAAGCCCTCGACTGAGGTATGAACCTCGACCGAGGTATTTAAATACCTCGGTATAGGTCTTAACAAAACCTCTACCGAGGGTTTGTAAAGCTCTCGACCGAGGTATTTAAATACCTCGGTCGAGGGTTGAACAAAACCTCAGTCGAGGGCTTGATAAAACCTCGGTCGAGATATTAAGACCTCGGTTGAGGGTTTAACAAGCCCTTGACCGAGGTGCGTTTCTATGTTTTTGTCGAAATGCGCTTGCCAAAAAGTGTTACCCAGGTCCGCGGATTCACCCTGGTGTTGTATTATTTTTGTGTGCCTTACTTTTAAAATCTACTCCTTGATAATTATTTCTGGAGAATTTCTGGGAATTACTTCCAAAACTCTTATTTGACTTAAATCCCTTTCTCTTCTAATCAAAATTATTGGTTCTTTTATTCTTCCAGTTAGGTAAGTTTTCTCTCTTTTTACCCTATTCATAACATAAATCGGATTATCATATCCTATTCAAGAGTTTTTTGGTTGTCTAACTCTATTATGTTCTTGAAGCTAGTGGGCAGACAACTTAAAAATATTTGTATTTTAAGTTTTTCATCAATTATGTATGGTACATACCTTAAGAGACATAGAAATTTGCTACTTAATTATTTCATTGACATTGAACCCAATTTTAATTCATATAATTTCTTAGCTCTTTTCTCATATTAATGTTCAGATAAATATTCTTTTTAAAATACTTTTTTAAAACTCTGCAGGTTAAGTACTTCTCCTTAAGATTTTTGACTCTTTTTATGTCTTGCCACTAGATGTTAGCTTTTTCGGTTAAGTTGTAGATATCCATATGGGCTTTTAGTTTGTCAAAATAGTTATAAATTTGAAAATATTTCTTAATTCCTGAAAGCCAAGCCTAGGCTTCTTCACCTTTCTCTACTTCTCTGTTAAACATGGGAGGCTTTATCTTTTTAAATTCCCCATAAATTTCTTCATAGTGTTTATCATTTCATTCTCGTAGGTTTACAGTCACTTTCACTACTGTCACTTGTGTATTTATACCTTCCCCTATGTGACCTTGCATCAACCTCTGAAGAAGATTCACTATCAAAACATTTTTCTTTCTTTCCTTTATGTTTATAGGACATTGCTTCAGAATCAGTTTCATAAACATTTCTCTTTTTCTTTTCCCCTGTTATGTATTTTTTCTAATAACATCTGATTCAGTTCTAGAGTTCTTTCATTATCCATTTTTACAATTTGTAGTTCATATTTTAACTCTTTAACTTTTTGTAGTACCTCTAAAGATGGATTATTCAGTTCTACATAAATATTGTCTGGATTGTTGTGTTGAGACCCATTTTCAGCAGATGCTTGCACACCTTCCATTTTCCCGCAAAACAAATTTTATATTTCTGTACATAAATAAATGAAAATTATAATCAGTATATTTGTTTCTTATTTGCATGTGAGTGTGTCATTCAAGCCTAGTGTTTGGAAACTCGCTATGATACCACATGTAACATTCCTAAAAATTCATAAATAAATAAAAAAATTATTTACTATATGTAGCTTTAAAACTTACTAGGAAATAAACTCCAAGAGACGTTATACTTCATTTACTCCCTCTGTCATGATGATAATGGATTTATTATATTCTACAAGACTCATCTGCCTATGTTTAGTGTTTACCATTAGCATGCTTCAATTTACGACATTTTTTCGATATTATGTCATACATTCTAGTTGATACTATTTTGTGGCAAAAAATGATTTTAGAACTCTGTTGGTTTCAATGTTGTAAATTTTTTTCCGTTCTTTTAGTTTTTGTCCTACCTATGAGCTAGGAAAGGGAAAGGTCGTAGTCTTACTTAACCTTTAATGCTAACACATGAACCTTCGTTTCACTTATGTAGGTGAATGAGATCACACCCTTAGTTTTACTAAACATCAAAATCCCATCTCCAAGGTATTGCAAATCCTAAGTAGGCAAGGTGGGAGACCAAGGTTTGAAAACAATTCCTAAACTAAAGTTACACTACCATACTATAGACTACACTATGTTTCAAAAATTGAGTTAAACATTACAACACACTATATAAAAGTGCAAAAAGGCTGTCGAATACAAGTGTGTTGACTAGTCATTGTCGAAGTGACAGTTGGTAAGGGTACGAGTTGCATATTGAATGCTCCCCTACGCAAGCCATGTGGGTGTCTTTACTCCCCCAGCTGGAAGTAAAAAGGCTTAAGAAAAACCCTAAGGGCCCTAATGTTTATTCGAAAATGATGGATCTTGTCTGTGAGGCTTTGTTCTTTTATTTTTCCTTCTATGGAGCTCTGCTGGTTTCTTTGCTTTCTCTACTATGTAGTTTTGAGGGTGCTTCAATAGGAAAGGAGACGTGTTTCTCTTTCTCCTTACCTATACATTCGTGATATTTTTTTGGTGGTGTTGGTTATGTTGGTGGGAAGAAGAACTTGCATAACCAGGTAAAATATTTTCCTAAACTCGCACTAAACAAATTTCTCAAGTCGTAGTTCATTTTCATAAAATACATTGTTTAACCTCCGAGTTTGTATGTGCAGGAGGGTTCCAAATGCATGCTTTGTGGATGCAAGTTCTCAGTTGTATGTTGCGCTAACAGACCTTACAGTCGGGTAAGACTTGTTCCTGGCCCTTCGTGGCTCTGTGTTTGAGCCTCTGTGACATGTTATGCATTTGTTTAAGGAATTGGGGTTTCATCTATACACTTTTTCATCTATGTGAAAGTGATAATGTTCCTTTGGTAGCCGTGAGGCTTTAGTTTACACTTTGTAAAGAATGAAAGACATTCAACATTGAAGTCGATGGACTATGTTAATTTTGTTTTGATAACTTGAAGTCATGACATGTTTTTTTGGTTTTGAAAAAAAACAGTCTATGATTGTCTCTGTGAATAATTACTTTAATTCGAAGGACCCTATGAGGGCTTGTATAACACCATGCTTGTAATACTATAACTTAGTTTTAATTTAAGCATTGCTTCTCTGCACTGGATTTTACCATAGATGTTCTATTCGTAAAATTTTATGAATGATGTGGTTGTGAGGCCTTTATACTGTCGTGTTTAGTTTATAAAAGGGTCGCAAGGCCACTGTTAGTTATATTTACTAATTCTTAAATCGGGAAATGGTTTTTAAGTTTAAAAGTGACCCATGAGGGCTTTGTATTTATCTTGATTTTACTATTTATCATTTCTGCAACACTGAGTTGTGGCCATAAGGCCTTTATCTTGTAGCATTCATTTTTTTGAAGGAAACGAATATGGGCTATAGAGACACTGTCAATAAACTAATTATTGTTTATCTTTCTATGGAAGGTATGTTGAGAGTAGTATTTGAGGATTTAAATTGCAGTTGTGAATACTTAACTTGGTATCGTTTCTTAAATGTGTTGTTAATGAGGCCGTAAAGCCCTAGATATAAATTCTTTATAACAGATATGTTAAAATAAATCCAGGCCATGAGACCACTATTTTAAGTCCCGGTTATGTAACAAGGTTTAATCGTTACAGTTTGTATTTTGTGAACATACAGAGTTAGATGATGGCCGTGAGGCCCTTTTCATTGATACAAACATTTAAGAGGGGTCTTAGGGCCATTGTTTAAATATTTAAGCTCTTCGTAGATGATAATACTATTTCTGAATTAAAATAAATTAAGCCCTAAGGTTGTCTGTAATTTTCTTCTGTAAGTAATTATCTTACACATAACAACACCAATTAGACCTATAGCCTGTAACCGGTGTTGTAGCATGTCGATAAACCCGATTTGGTATTTAAAGGTTTTGTTTATTATAATGGTATTTAGGGTTTTGATTATCAACTAGAACTTAGCCCTAGTTTGGGAAAGAAGATAGTGGTGTAAAGTTGCGGTATTTTCAACTGAAAGATTTTAACATGTGCATACTTGTGCATGCTATGTGTTAGGTTCAAACCTTTGAGATGTTTATAATGAGCATTGTTTGGTTAATTTCAAGAAACTATATTACTAGCTTACTCGGTTATTTAAGAGTCTTATTTTTATTACAATTTTTTTTTTTATCTTATATAACAATATTTATGAATATGTGTAACTATAAATATATTTCATTTTAAAACTAGATTAATGGAAGAAATGCCACTAAATTTAACAATATGATAGATTGAAAATAAGGTAAAGATACAATACTGGAAAATGTAGGGAACAAAGGAAACATCAATTAACAAAATAACCAGAATAATAAATTTTAAACTTTAACTTTGAACAAACAAAACTATAGATTTCTTTTCTTAGAACAATTTTTCAAACAACTTTCAGATATAGAGTTCCTAGCATATCCAATTGTCCTACTTTCATCTACTGAGCATAATTTCAAATAAAAGTACAGAATTAGAATTGAATAATAGTTAGAAGATGGATAATATGCAGAAGGGAACAAACACCCAAAGGATACTGTTCCACCCAACCTTCTCCTGAAGCAACCAAGATTACTTGCTTAAGACCCCCGAGCATGTTCATTGAAACATTAGGACAAAGATCACTGGATATAGCTCACACAACAAACTTGCTACCAAATAAAACTCAGTAGCAGACTTAACTCAAAAATTCCACTTTAGCTATCCCCTCATCAAATTCCTTGTGTGCTTGACTTTTCAGTTTGCAGTAGTCACAAGGTTCATTCACTTAGAAATCAGAATGAGTAGAGAGCCTCCTGCGCAATTTGATGGTATTTATAAGATTTCTTAGGTATTTGGGTCAGTTTTGAAATTAAATGAGTCACCAGCTCAGTTCCCCCTTTCATGGAACATGACCAAAATTTTAGGGATTATGCTTCCTCCAACAACTAGAAAGTGAAATGATAGTGCTGCCACTTGTCAATCAGCCTTCTATAACTTCACATTCCTCTTAGTGGGTCAGTGAACACTCATTTAACAGTCTCCCTTGGATACGTGTCTCTTCTATTTAATAAATAAAATAAATAATTCTTCAATTACAGTCATCCTTGACCAACTTGGTCATAAAAATTTGCAATAAATTTAAGATAATGTTTTTTCAGAAATAATTAATAAATATTTATTTTTCAGTTCTGGGTATGTTACAAGTATCATGACAAGATAGTCAGGCCTATTCAGAGTCTCAGAAAAACTACCCTCGAAACTAAGTACTCAGGTCTAAATAGCAAAATGAATGATTGAAATGCAAAGAGTGGCAGACTAATGAGAAGGTAGAAGTAACGTACAACTATTATAGGCAGTCTTCACCAACTCGGAGAATCGGAGAATCTAAGAGGATGACAGGGAATATGGAGGATTAGCAGAGGCCAAAGGCTCAAACATATTTGATACCATTGTTAGATTCCAAACAGACAAATAGGCATAAATCACACAAAGACAATAGAGATAGGTGTCAAATCAAGTTCATTCTCATTAATTAGTTGTGAAGATATACAATGAGAACATACCTTGAGCCTATGCCGTAAGTGGACTCTTAGACTCTATGGACCTTTGATCTTCTCCTAGACTTATGATGTTCCTTCCAGGTTAAGAATACTAACACTAAATATTGTGTACCAATAGTCTCTATAAGAAAAAACTATGTTGAAAATAAAATGTTTTTTTACATGAATACAACATTCAACGTAGATAATTTTAAATATCATTAATACACATTTATAGTCACAATTGATGTTATCAAAAACTAAGATGACAAATATAATTGGAAACATGGGAAGTGTTCTTCACGTAAGTCTATACTTGGCAAGACAATGTGACAATAACAAATCCCACGTTGCTTGTTTGTTTAGGATTGCTCATTGTTTGCGAATATCATACTCAATGAAATAGAAATTGATAAATAAGTCATGGATTCCAGTATTTGAGTAGCCAAGCATATCAATTGATTCTACTCTACTCTGGTCAATACAAGTTGTTTTTCTTTTTTCGTTTTCCTAAATTTGTTTGCTTCTGTTAATATTGTGTACAATAACTTAAACGAACCATAAGCAATTGATTTTTTTCTTCCAGGGATGGTTTTAATAGATCGAATGAACTCTTCTATATTCACTTTAAGCAGTTTCTTGGTTGTGGCACTCTTCTCTATAGTGTTTTAAATGAAGCATAAGAATTTTTTTTTGGTGTCCTAAGGATGTTCTAGCTTGGGCAATGTTTGAGCGTTTCCCAGTATTATTTCTACAGACCAGCCAATTGATCCATACCACATTTGGAATATGTATCTTCCAAGCACACATATATCACAACAAATAATGAGGTTGTGAATATAGAGAAAACTGTAGCTGCAAAAACCCAACATAGAATATGATGGCATTAGGTTCCTAATTGGAGAACAACAATATTTTTTCGTAACTCGAATTTAATTTATAATCAAGTTGAATTTCTACTGTTATTTTTTCTTTTTGTTATTGAAAAACTTGAACATACAACAACAATAAATATTTTGGTTGGAAACTGGGCATATTTATGCATTTATTCCTTTCAAACTTTCTTGAACTCAACCTAACAAACTACTTGAGATGAAACTATTCAAAGGATGCCTAACACTTAAACAATGTCCATTAAGAAAGACTGATATTTGACTTACTCACTCTTTTCTCTCAATTTAAGATTATGGGGACTAAAACAAGCACCAGTAGTCTCAACGGCCACACTGGTTTCATTTCACAACATGCCGTGCAATCAACCATTTTATTTAATGAATAACAATAATTATGTTGCAAGTGTACTCTACAAGAGCAAAATAAACTGGGAAATTGACCTTGCTTGAGTGTGTTTGAATAGTGCATTGACCATTTAATGCTTATTTCGTGCAAAACAGATGTGAACAATTCTATAACATGCCCTGCAGTGAACTAATTTATGTTAATAAATATGAAGAGCAATTCAATTGTGAATCTATTTCTATAAAATAGAAGACATAGAAATATCTTTGAGGCCTTTCCTAAAATGTGTTTGAGTGGCACATTCACCCTTTAGAGCTCATTTTCATGGACTTTTCAATGGAACAAATTGAGCAACAGAAGAGAGTGTCAACGATTTCCATACATCTCGTAACACTCTTAATTTCCATACATCTCGTGTTATGTCTGGCCCTTTTTGCAAAATTTCGTTAAAATTTCTGTATTCCACTAAAAATGAGGGTTTTCATTAATAACTAAGAATATAAGAACAATGATAGATAACAATGTCCATGTGGAAGGTAATAGTGAAGGCAAAAAGTGTTTGTAACAACATTTAAGAAACTAGATGAAACTTGTATTAGATCATGTTTGTTAGCAAAGAGAATAGGGTAAGCCTTTGATTTATTCAATCTCATTGGCTTATCCTATTTGTAAATAGGAAATAGCAAATTGAGAGAGAAATGCATGCATATATGGAACAACATTCCCTCCCCCTATTTGTTAAATGAAGAAAATGCAATGTCTTCTTTTTCCACACAATGAAAACTAACAGAATGCAAATCAATGCAACTCTCTCTCTCTATAAAGTAAAAGAAGAAAATGTAATTGTGTTAAATATTTATAACGATTACTAAAATATGAACATTTACAAAACACTTTCTATTTTTTCTCAGTGAGGGGAATCAAAATTCATGTAGAAAAGAAAGCAAATGCCATATCAATACTATTATTTCATAAACATAAAACATCAAATGCCATATCAATACCATTATTTCAGAAACATAAAACATGGAGCAACTACAAATGCAATTTCCAAATGCCAAGTTGATGTATTTGTCATTGATAAAACAATGTAAAAGAACAAGAAAAAAAAAAGAATAACACTATATGCAATAAATATCCTATGCAATCATAGTATGTATCAATACTAATATTATTTAATTTATTTATTTCAGTAAAATTTCTTACAATTACAAATCTATATCCTATTTTCTATACAATAGAAACCAACAAAACAAAAATGGTTTGCCACTGCTTCAAAACAATGTTTGAAGTTTTGAAACTCTACAGTCTATGAACATATGTATAGATTGTATCTATAATATTTAGACAAAAAAAACTATTAGAAAAAGATGTAGCTGACATCTTTAAACTGGTGTGCATGTGTAGACGTGGGACCGCACCCTCCAGTGGGGTACCAACGACGCAGGGGCAAGGTGGAGGGGTTATATCCACCCGTTCACGTGCAAAGGATGCAATGGAGTGGTACCATGGACTCACTGCGGATGGACATGGGGCGACTACTGGAGGGGGTCACCGACTCATGGTAAAAACGATGTAAAACAAGAAAGAAAAACTATGATACAAGGGTACTCATGGTGAGCGACTTCACGCATAGAACCTCTTGAGGTAGAGCCCATTATGGGGATTCTTCAATAGGTGGTCATCATAGTCAGAAAGGACATATTCCCCCTTGTTGAGACATCAATGGATGACATATGGGTCATACCACAGTAAATAAAACTTCCCTTTCCCTAGCTTATCATTGGCTTGGTCATAGACGAGGACCAGGCCCCCCTCGCTAAAGCTGTGTGGGTGGATGTGTGAGTCATAATGGGACTTCAACCGAGTCTTAGCCACTTCAATCATTTAGAGAGTAGGGCGACGGTCCTCATTAGTGTGTTCAAGAAGAAGTAGGTGTTGTTCTAACAGTGAAGTATCAGGTAGAAGTTTGACGGCAAGGCGGGGTGTTGGAATGTGGAATTCAATGGGAAGAACTGATTCCACACCATGGACTAAGTGAAATGGGGTAAAACTGGTGGCGATTTCACAGATTTCTCTGTCATCACAAAATTGGTGTCGGGATATATCAGGAGGATCGTCCACGACCGAGGACATGAAAGGACTACTGGAAGTAGATATCGTCTAAATGGTGTTATTGGTGTTCAAGGAAGACATCGGAGGGTGGATATCCTCAAGGACAGTAATGTCGAACTCGCGGGAGTGTGTACGAAGGTCACTAAGGAGTGTTCGATACTCAGGAATGTTTGGGAAATAGTGTGAATAATTACCATATAGGCCACAAAATCCACATGGATGATTGGTTCGCAATGACATATTTTTTACCGCGGGTAAGGCTAGAACATTGACCACTCGAGCATCGTCGGTATCAACTACAATGTGCATGTGGGTTTAAAGGAAAAGTAAATCGGTACAATTATGCGTCACATGGCCTTGGGCATCTTATAAAACACATGTAGGAGAAGGACGAGGTTCTGTCATCGCTTTGGTATCCTTGCCCCAACCTTCTTCCTTGTAGGAGGGATAGGAATAGGGACATGAGTAATCATTGGTGTACCAAGAGGTGGGCGCGACATCGTCTCAATAGGTTGGACCAGATTCAACACAAAATGGGGAGTCAGGGGCAAGGTAGGTGGATCGAGGTACCACACAGGAATACCCAAGGTGAAACCAAGTAGGTTGAGAGTAGCCATGATAGGATTTCTCACAATGTCGGGTGGTGGAAAGAGGAAGAGAATCGTGTGGATAGGGAGTGAACCCCAATAATTCCCTGAGGTATGAGATCGAGGTTGCGAGTGAGGTTTCGAGGAGGTTGGAATGTTACCATATGTGACGGTGCAAAAATCTGATATATCAATCGACAAAGGGGGAGGTGTTAAGGACAAAAAGGTGTTCGTCATAGGAGCACTAGAAAATAAGCTTAGGCCAATGACAAACAAGGATGGTATGGACACATTGTCGATGGTAGTGTCAATAGTAGGAAGGATGTGTTTTAGTGTGGTTGGCCCCTTTGGATCATAGTACATTAGCTCGTTGATGGTCACGATCTTCCCATCATGAGGGAACATCAAGAGTCAAAAGACGGTAGAGGAAACGACTCGCATTGCATACATATAACTATGTCCTAAGAGGAGATTATAATCAAGTTGGGCATTGACAATCTCAATGTCAATCAACATTGTTTTCTGGATAACTCAACATGGATATTCATGAGGACACCTTGGGGTTGAGAAGGGCGGACATCATAGGCGTGAAAGGTAGTGGAAGAAGGTTAAAGGGTTGGGGATCCAAGTTTCTTCTCAGAACAAAGGTTGACATAACACTAGAATAACCAAATTCTGAATCATGACCGAAACTTGGAAGGCGATGGATGATGGTATGTGGGGTTCTCCTTGATCTAAGTCAAAGGTGATCAACCTAAAATCATAGGGATCAAAGGAACCTAATGTAGATAACAATGCTTTACATTGAGAAGGACAAGTTTTGAGAACTTCCAGAGAGGACATGGTTGTGGGATACTGAGCTAAGTCATCAACATTATTGTAGTTGAGCGCAACTTTGGCAGTGGCGTTTTTCGTGACATGACGCAAAGGGAACCACGGTACTTTGGAAGTCTCTTTCGTGGGGGTCTTAGTAACAACAAAGACATATCAGGAGCAGTGGAGGTAGATGTCATAGATGGGTCAATAGTTTCCATGGTGTAACCATATTAGTTTGGTTGAGTCTAGAGGTTGACATTAGATGATAACGTCATGAGGTGGTGGACACCAAGATCACTGGGTTGATCCGCAGAAGTGGTTGCGGGAGTTTGAGGGACCAAGGGCTTGGTTGCAACCATTCCTTGGTGTGGTAGGGGGTTTTGGAGCACTATAGGTGGAGGACCTGGTGGTCCCGAGTTTGGTTGAGCTAGAGCAGCCCCAATGGGGTCATGTTGATTATTGTTTTGGAGTAAATGGTGGACATGATTCAAGTGAGGACATTGATGGGTGTAATGGTTGTAAGTGTTACAAATGGCATATGGATGGTTAGTCTGTAACTATGGGTTCTTCCTTGGTCGAGCGGGACACTAGGGGTTTTATGTAAGGGGGTCGACGTTTTTATTGTTCATAGGGTTTGCTTGTTGGCCACCTCCTTGAGTTTGGTTGTTACCTCGATTCCTACCTCTCTTATTCCTTCCCTTTCCTTGTTGGTTATTGGGGGTGGGTTGGTTAGGGAGGCTTTTTTGTGCATAGACCTATCCTATAGGAGCAGGAGGAGTTGAGGTGAGAGCCGGATTAGGTTGCACGGGTGGTGGATAATAGGCAAGAGCATCTGGTGGGGTTTGAAAATCCATCGCCTGGACATTACACGAGTATTCCAAACAAGTCAGTCTGTGGACGTGAGGGGCTGGTGCGGGAGGCACATAATAAGGTGTGGCTTCGGACTGATTCGTTACGTGTGAATAATCAGGGGCATAACCTGGTTGGACAACACTAGGGGCGTGGCCACAATGGGGTGGCATTGTAGGAGAGGCTGGATAAAAGTGAGGATGCTGTGTAATAGAGCCGATGACTCCTTCAGCAACATGGGATGCCCCTGGCATATCATGACGCGAAGAGCCAGAACGAGGAGCATCGAGTATAATGGTATACAGGTAACTCGATTGGGCGTATATAAGATCAAACTGTTGAGACTTAAGGATGGATTCCTCTTCGGTTTGTGGACGCTTAGATGTAACATCCTTAGCTATGGGGGGAGTAAGGTCTTGAGGAACCAATCTAGGAAAATCCTATCATCTTACTAGATCTTACACAGCCTACGATGATGACGTCATTCATGGATATGATCTGTGATATGGGTATCTGTGTTTTTTCGATAGGATAATAAGATTTCCACCCCCTCATCATAACGGACGAGTAACTGGAAGTATTGAAGGAACATCAACACTAACAAGGAAAAGTCCAGGTAGGTGGCATGAGGCGGCTCAATATACCACTTGGCTGCAACACTAATGAGTGGGTGTTGGAACAACCTCAACCGGACAGAATCACCCACTATGTTGTTAGATGAACACCACAAGTGGAATGACATAATATGGTTTTTGGGGTCTTCTCCCGCCTTACCATCGAATTTAGGGATGTCTGAGGGAAGTTTGGTAGGCATAGGAAGCCATTGTGGGTTATGAGGAACGATGTCATTGGTCAATCGTGCCAAATCAGGGAGGCTAAGAATACCCATAAAATGCAGACTATAACTGAGAGTGGATTGGGAAGGGCTAGCAATGGTGCCGATGGCAACATGAATGTAGTTCCGATGTGTAACTCGGGGTGGGTACGATTGACTTTCGACAGTAGGAATAGTCACTGGTATGGTGGGAATAGTTGGAACAGACATGGAAGGGACATTACCCCCAGGTATAATTGGTGCAATGGTAGGCCCACCACGATGGATGGAGTGGGGCCACCACTAGTGGGTAGCGGACCAACAACAGTGTGTGCGGTGGCAAAGGGTTCACTAGGGCCAATACCTGTCAGTTCAGTAGAAAGGATACCCATAATGAAGGGTGGAATAGACATAATCCCACTACCAACCATTCCCCCTTGGAAGGTATCAGGATGTGCACCAAACATGGGGCTAGATGGGGCAGTGAACAAGGTGGGTTCGGATTGATATGAATATGAATCAGACTCAGAGGCTGTATGTGGCTCCGAAGGTGGTGAATGATGTCGATTATGGATCTGATGGTGATGTTCAAGGAACCGAACTGGCGGGTATGCCCCCCTAAGCCTATGTGAGTAGTGTGGTGGAGCTATGATGATGTGATGGAGTGTTGTGTAATGAATGAAAACTCAAGAGTATAAATCACATGTTAAAAAATCCAACTATAAACGAGTGTGTAGAAGGAGAGCATATAAATAGTGGCTTTCAGGTCAAAAACAATCTCTAAAACCGAACTGCAACAACGGGTTACAGCAAGGAGAGTCTACAACAAGTGGCCAAGAATCCAACAAGCATAACTACTTATAAAAAAATAAAATGACGCACTAATTTATGGGATAAAAGTGCAATCAAACTCCTAAGAAAAAATACAAAATGGAAGAACAAATATGCTAAGAGAATCGCACTACCAAGAAGGATCTTTGGGTAAAAGAGACCTAGAAAGAATGGCAGCTAGGATACCTTGTTCATGACAGGTCCGGTTGGTTTATTGGCACTTAAGCGCTTTGGCCCCCGACCCCCACCTAGGTGATGTGAGGAGGAATGCGAAGGGTTATCCTTTAGTGAAAGATGGAGTGTAGTATTCCACCTTGACTTCTGGAACCCCTTCTTTGTGGCTTACTCCTGTAGAGCAAGGGGCCTCCTGACATACTGGTTGTGACCGTGTCAATAAGTACAAGAGGATTTTGGTCCCCTAATGGAAAACAACTATGTCTCAAGATGTAAGTGACGAAGGGGTTTTGTTTGGATGCCTATCCCCAATGTCCTAACTTAGCTACAACATTGTTTTGTCCTCAAGCGAGGTTACAAATGTTGGTTGTATTAAGTTTAGTATTTTTTTAAGGCTAGCTTGGGGTCATGAACCAATTGTTTTTGTCTTTAGGGTGTGAGATGTGTGCAAATGGTGTGTTCAAACCCCAACAATTCTACGACGAATATGCAATGATCTCACTATCGGGATGTAAATAAAATGAAATGCAGATAAATAGCAATAAATGACAGTAAATATTTTGCAAATATCACAACTAATTCTTTCAAAACATAAAATAAACACAAGTAAATGAACATCTAAGGAACTTTCCACAGTGTAGGAAACACACAGGGGGTCTCAACTACAAAGCTCAACTCAAGAGGCTCACATACAGGGAAAAGAGGACCTCAAAACAAACCAAGGGGTTGTAATGGATTAGATCTGGATAGAAACAGGCCAAGAAGGGGTAAACCATAGACAAGTGGGTTTGAAACAAGGATCTCAAGAATCGAAAAGGACCGAAAAAATGCAGTTCACACCTATTGGCGGAACAGGCACGATCGGGGTCACATGGAACTGGGAATTAGTTGCAATCAAGGCAAAAAACTATCGATAGAGTCAGTTTGTGCAAAACAGAGGATTAAGTGCAACAGGTCGCACAAAATCGAGTCACAATAGCGACCAAGGTTGCTCCAAAATCCAGGTTCTACGCAATCTGGATCTGAGCGAGGTCGCACTTATCGGGGAAAAAGGCATGACCTGGGTCACTCTTATCGGGCAAAAAGGTGCGACTGGGTCATATCTTTCGGCCAAACAAGTGCGACTCAGACGAAATTGATTTTTTTTTTTGAAAAATGGCTACTGGCTAGGGCTGGGGGGCAAGCACTGAGGAAATACTGGTTCATATTTTCCACAAGGAGGTCAGATCTGTGACAGCTGAAGTAAACAAAGGAGAACAAACCAATAGAAAAACATGCAAAAAAAATCCGTGTGGATCGATCAAGCGGAGTCACCAAAACTATAGTGGGGATTTCTCCCTTACTACATGCAAAAGCACCAACCATAGAGAATGTAGATAATAGGGTAGAATTCAACAATAGAAACAGAAAGAAAAACAACAATACCAATATTTTTATTTTTTTTAGATTTATAATACTAACTAATGCAAAATAAGAACAAAAGATACCTTTTATCTTAAATGTGGGCCACCGTAGCCGTCCTCGAAAATGGTCCCGCAGCTCCACGGTTTTGGTCTCCAGTTTCTTCCTCAAATAGTTGTCAAATGGGGGAATAGATCCAAATGGGTATAGAATGAACTCAACGTACACCGTGGGGAATGGAATGGAAAAATATGGGAGTAATGGCATAAAAAGTGTATGGTGTGACTTAAAGAAAATGGCAAAAAGTGACCAAAAGTGTTTTGGGGGAGTCCTTCACAATGTATTTATAGGATGGTCCAAGGGTTTTTGACCCATGGTATTTATCTATGGTTTTTTTACCCATTCTTATTTTAAGGGTTTTTTACTCTTTTTTGGAGAGAGTGGGGATAAATCACAATAAATGCTCATCTCTCCTTCATTTATGGGGAAGGAATAATGATGTTTTGGAACATATTTAGTGGAAATAAAATTGTGATTTAGTCAAAATGAAGTAAATAATGGTGGGAATATGATGTATGATTATGGTTTAGACCATAGTGAACTAGGTGAACATGTTTTTGGTGTTAACGTTCTCCATCAAATCACTCTCATAATCCTTCTAGTGTTAGTAGATCTATCACTCCTTCAATCTATTATGGTAGCTCCATCTTTAAGAATATTCTCCAATTTTATCTCTCTGTGTATTTTCCACTTTGTGAAAAGGATTACCCAAAACAAAAGGAAATGGATCATGCCACAAGCCCACAGGCTCTTATACCATGTAAAAGATTAGCAAAATAATGAAGAATAAATGGTAGAACACCAATGGGGATATGGATTTCATTGGAAATTGGAATACATTCTCAATATTAACATAAGTATTTGGTCAACAAATACCATTGGTCAGCAAAATACCATGGGTCACTAATTCTAAGTAATGTGACCAAATCAACTACTCAATTAACCAACTAATTAAATTTGCTTTTGACCATAGTGGACTATTAAGATTACAATTCTTAAAAAGATGAAGTCTAAGGACATTCATTCATAGGGAGTAGTAATATAAGAGATGAAATAAATCAAGCCACTGAAATGTTAATAGCCTAGTTGAATTCTGCGGAGATATATTCACAGGGATTAGTAATGTCGAGTCGGAGGTGAGATCTGTGTAAACAAACCGTTTGAAAATTTGATCACCCAAGAAATAATATTGAATGACTCCATCAAATCTCCCAAGCAAAAGATTGTGGAGAAATGGGCCTTGCCATAAGCACAAAATACTTTGGTGGACCAGTGGGCCTTGCCAATAATGGGTGGAATTATTGAGATTCACAAACCTAGGAATGTGTTAGAAATATAAA
This sequence comes from Pseudotsuga menziesii, assembly GCA_001517045.1. Lineage (NCBI taxonomy): Eukaryota > Viridiplantae > Streptophyta > Pinopsida > Pinales > Pinaceae > Pseudotsuga > Pseudotsuga menziesii. Next base: position 312,973 of record LPNX010581413.1, on the reverse strand, counting down.
AGATTACGTACAGAAGGGGTGGATGAATGGTAAACTGGTAAACTAAAACGATTGAGTCCCTCGATAGAAGGTGAGATGTGGCACATTGATGGTTATAAATCAGCACGCCTACGTGGTAGGTGAATGCTGATATGCACAACAAACCAATTAGTTTTGTGATGATAGCTTGCTGTTAAAAAGTAGTTAAAATATATAATTTTATATACTTTATTAAAACATATTGTTAGAGTTAATATAAACACAACCCAATAACTATTTAATGAACAAAAAAACAAAAACTGATATTAAAAAACAAAAAAAAATTGTTAAACTTGTCTTGAACCACCCTTTAACTTAAGCTTATTTAAATCTTAATCAAGATGCATTTAACCATAGCGATATAGGATGACTATAAAATGAATCCCTTCTGTATACTTGTAGTCCAAAATCTGAAATAATATCTAAATGTCTATTGACATAATTAGTTTAAGGTTTTCATATCTCTATCCATCAATTAAACGATTGATTAATTGATTAAATAAAATAAACTTTTGGGATAAACTTAATGTGATTTGATATCAAAATCTAAGCCCTCATATTATGGACACTACTAAGAATATTTGAAATGCTTTAATCATGTCCTTCCATAATTCAGAAAATTAAAATTATGAACCTCCTCTCACTTCCAATTTTAAAATAAGAAGCTCTCCCATTAATGATTATAATAACTTTTGGGTAGGTACTAATAGCATGGAGTAGTGAGGTTCTAGTGAGGCTCTCTAATTGCATCGAGAGTAGTGAAGTGCTACAATATAGGAAATAAGTTGTCATGTAACTTAGGTAATGGTGCTATAATCCATATAAAAAATAATAATATTTATCTTATATGGTATCTATCAGCACTTAAATTGCTCTAGTGAGGTTCTCTAATTGCATTGAGAGTAGTGAAGTGCTACAATATAGGAAATAAGTTGTCATGTAACTTAGGTAATAGTGTTATAATCCATATAAAAAATAATAATATTTATCTTATATGGTATCTATCCAGCACTTAAATTTCTTGAAGTATAAATTTTTTAGTGTAAATTTACTATTCAAAAATTGGATCCATTAAATTCATTTAAATACTTAATAAATCTGAGTTTAAAATAAACTTATACTAATAATATTTCAAATGGTTAAGATTCAAAGCTTCCTATGTATGGAAGGCTACTCCTTTGAAACCCTTTCTATCGATAGAGCGGCTGCTCCCTCTCCCGTTTGATCATATTTATCGACAGGGCGGGTCTCTCTCATGTTAGTGAATCATATTTGATACCAAATGGTAGATGTCTTCTTCAAAGGATGCTCCCTTTCATGAAATTGTCGGTAATATGTCTTCTTCAAAGGATGCTCCCTATATGCATACAATATATTTTTCATGGCGAGTGCTTCGTTGTATATTGGACTTGTGGGTTTTTTCTTTATTCAAAGGATGTCTTCTTCAAAGGATGCTCCCTATATGTATACAATATATTTTTCATGGCGAGTAGTTCGTTTATAATGGACTTATGGTGCATGTTACATGGACCAACCAAGAAAATCTGATACAAAGTGCTAAAACTTTTATTTACCACCGTAAACAACTCCGAATTCAATGCAAACTTACAAACTAAGAAACACTATTATAGTGATCCTCCTCATCGAATACAGGCAATGTCTAATTACAATGTTAAAAAACTACCACTTAGGCATTAAAGAAACATCTACCTACATGGTTGCGAAGCTTTCTATGAGTTGACAATTCACAAATATACATATCTAAAATAAACAATTCAAATATTTACAATTTCAATAATGTATATCTACCATTTCAATAATTTATGATACAAATTATCGAACATTTATTTCAAGTGTTATTTTACACTTATAGGACCATTAATATCCAACATGCTGGAAAACATGATATAACCCATTTAATACCAATATCTAAGCTATTAAGATCCAACCAGTCTACTACAATATTAAATTAATTATTAGCTAAATAATTTGATGATTATTAACCATCTTAATGCAGAACAATAATTACTACCACAAAGTTCATTGCTGACCAATAAATTTCAGTCCTCTAAAATCCAATAACCAGCAATAAACCTGACCAACAATCATTACTCTAAGGTAAGCTAATTAATTTTAACCAAATAATTTTAAACCAAGCTAAATCAGGAACACACGGATTCCGGCCTGTCCGTACTGACAGATCTACCAACTCTTTTGGCTTACTAAGACCAACGACCAATTCCCTAACCAAGGCAATACTTATCTTTACTCTGCCAGCTGCTACACATTTGTCTATAAATCTCATCCCATCTCCTGTAACGAGGAACTACTTTTTCTTCTTTTGATGTCTCACTGACTCTTTCATTTCATGGGCAGCTGTTTTTCTTGTGGATCAGTTCATCTTCCCAGTGCAAGTGCAAGTGCAAGTGCCAGTGCCAGTGCCAGGTTAGTCGTCCTTCAGGGAGACGCCCACGGGTGTATTCAGGATTTCCCGGAGCCCGTGAAAGTCGGTGAAATATTAAGAGAGGGGTCCGGACTCCGGTTTCTTCGTCTGCCATGCCGATTCAATGCGCTACGATGAATACGTTACTCCCCTTTCTCCAGAACAGGAACTACAAGTGGAGCACCTCTATTTTCTGCTTCCTGTAACCAAACTGCGCCATCCACTGCCGGCCTCTGGTATGGCTGCCTTGGCCGTGGAAGCCACCGCTGCCATGGAACGAAGCCACCGCTGCCGCAGCAACAAATTAAGACGACGTCGCTGCAAAATCATATCGAGTCTGGTGATGACAAAACCAAGATGTAGTTAACATCAATCCTCAGAACATAATAATATCTTCTGCTTCCTAAAGATATTCCAAACTTATTTTTTTCTCTTTTTCCCAACTTAATTTATAAAGTCTTTATCTCTCTATCTTTAAGAAAATCTATATCAAAAGAAAAAATTAATTTTTATGCTCTAATGGTTAATGGTTTTCTTATTATTGAAAAAGTTACAAGGTCCTTAATAATTAATATTAGTGATAAAATTTCAAATTTAATTTATAAGTTTATATGTGGTATTCCTACGATTTCAGAGTGTAATAAGAAACGATACACGATTTAATTTATAAATCTATGGAATAATCGTGTATAAAAAAGATTTTATTTAAATGTTAAAAAAAGTCTTTTTACAAAATTGATGTTTTTTTAATTCATTAAAATCAAAGATAACAAAAAATAATACAATAATTACGCCACAAAGAGCATTTTTTTATTAAACAGATCCATCATCCACGATCTCAAACCTGCACCAATCCTGTCACCTAATCTTTACAATAGGTGCTAATAATATAAGAAAGAAAAAACGATATTGTCGCACCAAGCCTGTCACCTAATCTTTACAATAAGTGCTGATAATATAAGAAAGAAAAAACGATCTTGTCTGCACCAAACCTGTCACCGAATCTTTATAATAAGTACTAATAATATAAGAAATAAAAAACGATCTTATATGGACCAGTCAAACAAGATGGTCACCATAAACCTAGATTGAGAAATCCTGGATCAAACCCTCAAAAATCTTCTCTCCTTCAAATATCTCTTCAAAAGACAATAACCACATAGGAAGCTCTTAAGCCTCTTTGGAGAGACGATCGATTGTAGTATTATGCTCTCTGCAAACGTGATGAACGTTGAGGGAAACACAAGACTTAAAAAGATGAGAGATGCTTAAACACCAGCACTCTTGGAGGACGTTTATTTTTTTATCAGTCAATTTTTGGTCAAATATTTCTAAATATTTTGGTAGAACTTTAGAGCAAACAATTTTCCAAAAAGTGTTTTTCAGGTTTAACTATTTATACAAGTTCTTATTATTTTCTTTTGTTAGTTTTTAGAGAGGCTGAACTTTGAAGCTGGTTCCCATACACAAATTTTAATTGCACGTAATATGGATGCTAGTGGGTGTATATTTTTTTTTTTTGACAAGAACATCCCTTGATTTTTTGGCCGGAGTCGGGGACTTATATTTTTTTGATCACTCCTGGGAAAGATGTCACTCTGAGGACTCCCCTGTGGGAATCAAACCTGGGCCAAACCTGGGCCAGTGATGGAAACTCCCACCGATTTAACCGCTAGACCACAGCTCCGCCGACTATTTTTAATTGCACTTAATATTTTTTAATTGCAAGTAATATGGATGCTAGTGGGTGTATATTGCATAATATTGATGGTGTCAATTATTGGTTTCTGTTATTTTTAGGAAGTAATTTTGTTAGATTTTTGTTAAGTATATAATAAAAACCAATTTCTTCATTGCTTAAATTCTTTAATAAAAATTTATTAATAAAAAGATTCTACCCATAGTTGAAAAAATTAGTTTGAAGGGTAGAGATGAAATGAAATTCCAACCTTCAATGATAAAAAGCCAACTTGCAACTGATAATTATTGTTGGTCCAATCCATAATGGTTTTAGAATCCCCAAAATGTCGAGAGAAGGCACACGAATGTTGTCAGAAAAAAACCAAAATGGTTTTGGAATCCGGAGAAATATAGAGAGAAGGCACACCAATGATGTCAGCTAAAAAACCAACATGGTTTTGGAATCGGAGAAAACATGAACCTTGCTGAGAAAAATGTACATAGCAGCCCACCGCATCGTCAAAGAAACCTGCAGCGGTAAACCAAATCAAGAGGAGGTCCAACATTCATGGGACTTTTTGAGTCTTAGCCACGGTGTAGTCACCGAGTAAACCAATAATACTGAAATTGCTGCACAAAACATTTTGCTGAAGGTCTTCAAAGATAATCTTGTTTCTAACCCTCCAAATCCCCAACAACAAAAGATAGGGAGATAATAGTAGCAAGAAGCAGAAAGATACCACTGTTCCAAATTTTCACTGATTGAGTAACCGTCCTAACTTAGGGATAATCCCATGGACTCCGAGACAATCAACTACACAGCCTTACTAAACGGACATTTAACAAAAATGTGATTAACAGATTCTGTATCCATCCTGCACAGATGACAACAATTCGGTCCATTCCATTTCCTTTTAGCGAGATTGTCCCTCGTAAAGCTTTTATTTTCACAACACAACCAGATCAAGCACTTAAGTGTCATTGGGATCCTCCATTCCAAATTTTATAGAGATTTTATTTTCACAAAACACAACCAGATCAAGCACTTTAGTGTCATTGGGGATCCTCCATTTCTAAATTTTATAGTTTCACCATCCATGAGTTGTATGTGAAATAGATTAGGCAATTTGATGGATGTGAAATAGATTAGGAAATGAAATTATGCTTTTTTGGTAGTAACTTTAAAAGTTGATCAAAGAAGTTGTGAAAGGTTTTGATTGTTGAAAACTCTAATCTAAGTCTGTTATCTTACTCTAATGGTCATATCTTTTGAGGTCAGTTATACATTATGTATTATATATATGTACCATTGTGTACGATTGACTAATAGAGCAAATTTGTGAGTATTTTTTGTGGGTTATTTTTTCATTCTTATTTGCTCCATATTTTCTTGATGATTTAACAGTGGTATCAAAGCACATGAAAATCATGCCCTAGTTAGTAGAGCACATGAAGATCCCCGAGGCCAAGAGAATAGTAATATCAGAGCGTGTGGTCAGAGATCTATGAAAGGTCAAGCACATGAAGATTCAGGAGAACATGAGCGTTCCAGTAAAAGGAAGAGGAGATCGTTTTGAGCAACCTCTGTCATGAATAAAGTCACCGTCAACTTAAAGAGACATTCAAGATAGAAGTCTATCGTTTGGATCAGCCAGCTATAAGAGAGAAGGCTCGACAATGTAATAAGTTGTGACTTGAAGGCTGCTTGAGGAGAAACCCTTTCCCGTCGTACAGTTTTGTGCAAACAATGAATATTATTTTGTGTGATGAATTTGGTGTTAGAATCCTTAAAAAAAGGCGCCTCATAAGAATCTCGCTAGTTTGAGTGCTTGTAGGAGGAAATCGACCTGTGAAAACTGAACGTAAAGTCACCAGAACTATTATCAAAATTTCGGGTAATGTTATTTGCAAGTTGGAAGTTATTTCTGGTAATGTTATTTGCAAGTTGAAAGTTAAAAAGGTTATTTGCTAAGAAATGACTGCATGAAAGTTGTTGTCACAATATGAGAGAATACAGAATCATGCCCCTGTGGAAAGGGCGTAAGAGCCCAAAACACTTTGAATTGGAAACACTCAGTTATTAAAAGTTTTGATATTATATTCAAAAGAAAATGTTTTGAGGAAAATGTTATTGTGAAGGAGAATATAATAGTCGCACATTCCACAACTTTCAAGTGAATTCTTCCTTATCCAAAATATCATAAAACAAATTGAACCCAAGACTAATAATTTTGTGAGATGTACCTTGAGGTTCATTGTGTGTATTGATTTTGACTCGAAAAATGTACTTTTGATCCTCGAGTGAGTGAAATATTCCTTCTACAACTAATGGAGAAGGAAGAACAACCTTTTGTGTAATGTGTCCCAAGGATGTTAATGAGTCCTAGGGACATATTATTAGCTTTATAAGGATAATTAAATAATTTTAGCTTAGTGGATTAGTGAAACAAATATTAAATTTCATTTTTCATGATTTAATCATGACAAAGTCCCTTTAATTACCAATAAATTAAAATAATTTCAATAACTATTTCAGCATGTGATACAAGGGTTGGGAAGTATTAATAAAGCTTCGATAAATATCACATATTGATTCCAAGCCAATTCAGACATAAATTCCACCTATAAAGGCCATTTACTCTTAATCATGATTAACTAGTGATTAGTGTTCTAATTAAGATACAATTACTATACTTAACACTTAGCACACAATTAATGGTACTTAATATAGTTTCATTTGTTTATCACTTGACCATTGTTTATCAAGTCCAAAGGATAATCAACACTTGATAACATCTAAATAATTTTTAAGTATAATTTTCCAATTAATTAAACATAGTGATTATGAAAATGATTCCACAAGAATTAGTTAACTAGTCGTTCAATACTAACAACAAGTCTTGCACATATTTAAACATGCATGTACAAAAAAATAAAGTACTTTTTCATATCTCAATCGAGTACATAAATGAAGAATATTTCAAGTTCAATCCAACTAGTTAAAAAACACTACCATGAATTGAATCAAACTAATTGTACTGATTTTTGAGGAACATAGAGATGAAGGTATAGATATGGAAAATAGCATTATAAAACATAATTAAAGCACCAATAATAGAGCATATGGTTGTACATTCATCTTTTACCAAAAATAGAGATTCGAATAAAAAAAATTATTTACCAATTTGAGTGCAATGTACCTAGTTTACAATTTAACTTTCCAAATTCCAAATAAAGAGAAATATATAACTATTTTATCTCATGGAAATCATATTTCTGTAGCTTTCCACCCATATACAGTTCTTTAAACAACTCACAAAACAAGTTAATTATACTCATTAGAATTGACTAGTAATTCTAGGAATCGCTAGAATAATTAAATACGCGACTCATAAAACGGCTAAAATGAAATTCTAAATCTAAATAACACGGTTAATGAGTCATAAAAGAGGTATATCTCATTTTAAAAAGAATTTAAACACTTCATATGCAAAGTCACAAATCTACTAAAAACAATTCTATTGAAGGAGCTAGAAATTGGGAATTGATATAGAATTTTGGTAGACCCAACACTACCAAGAATATTTATCCTCACATTATCACACAAATTTAAATATTATTTCTCACACATAAGAATAAAATGAACAATTGAGAATTTTTATAAACACTTCATGTGCTAAGTCTCCAAACTATGCCAAATAGTTTGATTGAAGGACTAGTTTTCAAATAAAAGGTAGAAGCATCAAAGAGGAGTGTATTAAACCATTCCGAGGTTATTTTACCATCAAAAGAAAAATTATACAATGAAAAGGGGAAAGAAATATCAGTTCGGTAGCATAGGTACCAAATAATTATTTCCTCAAACAAGTTGTGCACAAAATCCAAAAAACTAGTTTCCAATTCCTTCATAAAATTTACTTTTATAAATAGATTTAATTTTGTGAGAAATTTCTTCCACAAATAACTTATAAGTTTCATCAAAATTTTCATGTGCATCCATAAATAAATAATATAATATCCAAGTAAATTAAATAAACATAATATAAATCACTTATCATATCAATGTGCAACTAGCACCATCAAGACCACGTTCCACCCAGCACACTGCCAAGCCAAATCTCACTTTGACAGGCCATCCCCAAGATGATTCCATAGATCCGCAATAGAGGTGCACTAAAAAATAGCTCAAGTATCAATTTGAGAATCCAAAACTCTATTCCTCATCACATACTTCATCTTCCATCCCATTACCAGGTGCAATGGTAATCCAGACCCCCTAGACCACCAAGATATTGACATTCACCATCAAGATTTATGCGTAAGTCCATAAGAGAGCCAAGTAGTGGAAATTGAGGAACTAAACCAAAGTTTTTTGGGATTACTGCAAACACCATACAATATCATAGTGCTTCAAGCATAAAGTTCATTCATATAGTAGAGCATTCATGGTTTCCCAACCTCTCACCATCAAAGGTATGGAAAACCATAATTAACAACCATGAAAAAGAACCATGAAAAATAACCCCAAACCAAGGATATCAAAAATGGATTTATAGACCAAAGAAGTTAATTCTAACTCAATGGGGTCAAACCAAACCAAGGTAAGCCAACTTGAGTCAATCCAATGGGGATAATTCAACCACAAGAGGTTAACTCTAATCCAATCCAAGCAATTCAAATGTCAAGGAGAGTGACTCCAAGACACTCCACCCCACTCAAATTCATGTGTGTACCATGGTGTGGACACATCATCCATGAAGAGGAATCAAAATTAGTGAGGTGAAGTGTCACTCAAGCCAAGGAATATTACCAAAATAGAAAAGGGGGGGTTACGCAAGGATTTACATAAGAGTTACACAAGTGTTTGCACAAGGAGTTACATAATTATTTACACATATTTTGAGGTGTTAAGGCTAAAAATAATGAGTGAGGGAACACTTGTGCAAATGGGAGTTACAAAACCAAGTGTAACCTCGACAAATGAGTTTAAAAACCACCAAAGGGGATCAATCAACAAGTGGCACCCACCCAAACACCAAGAAGGCCCACTAAATCATAATTATGAATTATGATCAATAATACCAACATAGGCTAAAATAATTCAAACTTGGGCCTGTTGTACAATTTTTGGGTGATCATCAACTAATAAAACCACCAAGACATAAATATGACCAAGATCAACCAAACAAGTTCTAAAGTGTTAGGAATGTCCCCATTCCCCCTCACATTGTGGATTTAGGCCTCCCATACTCTTTTAGTGGTCCTCGATGTGCTAGTTGTTTTCATCAATTAATTATTTACAAAATAATAATAATGTCTCTAGGTATTTAAAGACCATTTTTTTCAGAATCATGTTCCACAATAATAAACAATTACAAATTACATATGTCTAGTTATTAACACACGGGGTATTACATCCCCTCCCCCTTAAACCATGCATCATCCTCGATGCATAATACATACATGCTTTTACAGCTTTCAAAATGATCACTACCTTCAATTTTTAAGTAGTCTTTCTCAGTACTCATCCTCCGAGAAACCACAACACTTCCCATTACTACCTTCTTGTCTATCTTCATTTCCTATGGGATGTGACTCCCTTCACCTAACTTGTTCCTCAAGATATCTCCATCTCATTTCCTGGATTCTTGTGCGAGAACCAAGACTAGAAGAAAGGGTCAATATTCAACCCCCATTACACGATCTTCAAATATAAACAAAGATACATTCACCCAAAAATCATATTTCAATCAACCATATGATTAACATCAGGTATAAAAATATATGATACATGGTATAAGAGTATTCTTTAACAACTAAACCATGAACATAAGATAGCACAAATCAATCACCATGGCACCTATACAGACTACAACAACATGAATAGCACGACATAATACTTATCTCAAATTTGGGCAAATAACTTCAATGGTACAATGTTCCTCCCATAAGAAGAGCACAATCAGTTTAGAAACTCTGAGAACTACCTCTTTTGAGAACCATAATGCTTCCCACTACTACTTTCATGTCCATCTCCATTGCATATGGGGTCACCATCCCATTTCTTGGCTTCATGTGCGAGAACCTGGACTAGTAGAGTGATATGACAGAAGCAAAGGGGTGAAAATATACCAAACTATCTCTCTGGAAATGGATACTAGACTACTCTATGAGGGAATCCAGAAACTCAGTCCCAACATCTAAACTATATTCTTGAACAAATATGCTTGAAATAGAGATGCTTCTTTAACAAGGATTATTTTTCACATTCCCAAGAGACACATGGTTAGCAGTAAACATATATATTGTTCAACAATATTCTTAAAATACATCTTTCAAAAGAAAAAAATTCTAATTAATTACATGAAATACTTCAATATATGAAAGGTACTCGATATATATATATATATTCAAATTCAACAAAATACTTGAAATGCATCTAACTGAATCTTATTCTAATCAATTTCAATCATATGAAATGCATCTAAGATACATGAAATGTGTTAAAATACTTGAAATGCATCTAATTGAATCTTATTCTAATCAATTTCAATCATATGAAATGCATCTAATATACATGAAATGTGTTCAGATCAGTCAATCACATGAGATGCGTTACCAAGATGCTTTTGCATGATTTATCACTCAAATATTTTTTCTACAAGGATGCATGAAGTGTCACCAAGATATTTTTCCAACATTATGCATGAATTATCCCTATGGTATTTTACAAAGATGCATTTTAACAAAGTTATTTGATATACTAAAATGATGCCCTAGCAAGATACTTTCAACAAAGATCACAAGGATATAATTTATTTCAACAAGATCCCTGGATAGTTCCCAAACAAAGCTACTAGTACCACATTGTACACAATTAGTATTGAATATATAAGGGTACATGAAGTTCATCTTCAATAAAGGTACATGTATCATACTTAATCAGTTACATGGTTAGTGCCAACTTTTCAACAAAGATATATGAAATACCACCAAGTTATACCAAGATACATTTCAATAATGAAACAAGATACTTTTCAGATGAAGATCACAAGGATAAATATTTTCAAACATCACCTAAATAATTTTGCATTTTAATATAACAGGAAAAGTGAACTTATATACAACTCTTCACTAAGAACCAAAGAGGGCCATAACAACATATTACTTTTCATCTCAATGCAAAGAATAATTCTTTTTTAGAGATCATTCGCAAATCCATTATTCATCAACTAATATCAATCATACAACGACCCTCATGCATACAGACATCGATCATCAATTCATAATATCTCAACATATATCAATCATACATCGATCATGCAATATCAACCAAGGACAACCATACATGCATCAACTAACCATACAAGCATCAATCATAGTACATCAATCAAAACACATCAACCAACATACATCTATTGGAATACTTTAATCAGAATACACCAATTAGAATATACAATTAGAATACATCAACTAGAATTCATCAAGCAGAATACAATGATCATAATAAATCAATCGTAATATATTAACCAACATACAACAATCAGAATACATCAATTAGAATACGCAATCAGAATACATCAACCAAGATTTATCAAGCAAAAGACAATGATCATAATACATCAACCAAAATGCATCAATCATACACGCAACAACCATAAAAACCAAGTACAACCAATAATATACATACATACAGTGATGACAATGTCATATAGGTATCAACCGTTAATCAACCAATGTCAATCAATAACATCCAATAGCAACCAATAATATCAAACAGCATACATCAACTATAGAAATCATATCAAATAGTTATTATTTACCATAACATTACATAGAATTATTAGCACATGAAGAGATATATAATAATACATTACATTACTAATTATTTACACGTAGTGCACTACTTATCAATCAAAGTAAATACATAGTCACCTCAAACAACCAAACATCCCACCACTAAAAGCTTTTAATATTCTACAATAAAATAATTACTAGCTATATAACACACTATCATACACTCATACCATATACCATACTTACTATTACTATGTATTATTTATATACATATGCTCATTTTGTTTACATACATATTATAATTTTTCAATCATATATCATATTATTATTAATTATATATACAACATATTAATCATATAAGCTATATATCCTATATTTAATATACTCATATAATTATTATGTTATATCATAATATCCATACAATTATAGAAATAATTGCATAATCTAATACTATCAAAGTTAGATACGTATTATAACTTATATATTAACATAACACTTTTGCTCACTCTATACTTCCTAATATTTCCAAATTCTCAAATACTTCCAAGCACTTTCAAACACCTCCAAACACTTCCAAATACCTCCAGATACCTCGAGACGTCTCCAAGCACTTCCAAACACTTCTATACAACTCCAAATTTTACACTTACATCATTACACACATTCACCTCTATACATATAGTATATTCACAATATTGCATACATGTAATACTAATAACTACTACATATAATAAAATACATATTATAGTATATACAAACATACAAGCACTCATACATATAATAATGCATCTATTATTATATATACTTTTAACAACTATACATATCATACACGCACACACACACACATATATAGATGTCATATATATATAATATTATCTTACACTGCTATACTACCTACTTATACACATAAAATAAAATAAATGATATTAAGAGAATATGAGTCATTAAAGACAAGTGGCTCATTTCCTCCAAAAATAAACTAGGAGTTACATCTCCATAAGTAAAATAGAATAGATGGCACATTTCCTCCCAAAATAGACTAGATGTTGGGCCCAGAAATGGTCCTTTTTGACCATCCTTATTCACTCCTTTTTTCCCTATCCTACCCCATTGAGCATGCCAATTAAATGTTTTATCCTCACTCTGCTCTTCAATCCACCACGGTATGATTGGTTATTGTCTTATTTTATTAATACTTATGATTATGGTAATTAAGGCTTTATATCTCTCAATATGCTAACATATGATGGTTTATATTTAAAGTATTTTGAGATATATAGACTGCAGGAAGATCGGGTTGAACATGCTATGAAAATGATGGGTATTCATCGCTCAAGCTGATCGCCATCCATCCTACCATTGCCCAAAGAATGTGGTCCCAGTATATTATTCCTGGAAAAGTTGTACAAAGATAGCTGCAACAGAATGTGACAGATTTGGAGGTCAACAGTGCACTGCTACTCATGTATAGCTGTGATCTGAAGATATCATTATTCATGGGTCAATAAATAGTTTCCATATATTTCCTATCTTTCATCCTGCCATGGTTGTAACAGCTGTTGTAATTTAGGGCGCCTGAAGATCAGAGATCTTCATGGCTGCCCAATAATAGGGATATGATGTTATGATTTACATAGTATAAATATGGATAAATGTTCTGATCCCGGGGTAAAACTCGTAACCAATTCATTGTATTAACTATGACTGAGAATTGTGTAATTGATCTTCCTTTTTAATACAAGGAGTTACTTCAGATCTCAGGTTTTTAACGTGTGTTCATCTAGCATCTCTGTGTGAAAGCTGGGCCCGTCTTCCCACAGGGATTGCTGAGTTAGATTAAGCATTTTAATTATTTTGTCATGTGATGTTATATTTAATTTCATTTCTTCATAGGAAGTTGTGACAGTTGTGGATTGACAGTGTGTTATTCATTGCATCTCTTGGAAAGCTGTAGTGGCATGGTAAAACAGTCGACTGTGTAGGTAATTATTTCTTATGCAATTGTGTGGTAGCTAAACAGCCATGTCCATCCCCAAATCCCTTAATTATTGTTTCCATAGATTCTTGCAAGTTGTTCCTTTTTTTTCATAATCGCATAACTTTATTCCTGTACTTTGAATTCCTAGATTAGTTGAACTCAATTTCTGTCCCTTGAATTTCTAGAAAGATCTAATTCCAATTTTTTCCTTTTGAACTTCTAGAGTAATCAAATCAAGATATTTGGGTGAATCATTAGATGGATTGATAAACAGGATTTCATTTTCTACAAAAGTAATTTAGATATGAATTCATGAAGCTTTCAATTTCTAGATCAAGAACAACAGAAGGTAATTGTGACTGTATCTTTTAGAAGGTAAGGTAGATTAAGTGGATTCTTGGGATGAGCATAGCTGAACAGATAATAGGATTGTTTATTTACAGTAATTTAGTGTTTAAGCATATACAATGCATCTTATCCTTGAAATACAAGACTTCCTTGGGTTGACAATAAATATTGCACACCCTGTATATTAGCTGTAATTCACATACATATTGGGTGCCCAACACACTGCTATACTACCTACTTATACACATAAAATAAAATAAATGATACTAAGAGAATATGAGTCATTAAAGACAAGTGGCTCATTTCCTCCAAAAATAGACTAGGAGTTACATCTCCATAAGTAAAATAAATAAAATAAAAGAGAATATGAACCATTAGATACAAGTGGTTCATTCTCCTCCAAAAATAAACAAGGAGTTACATCTCTATAAGCAAAATATATAAAATAAAAGAGAATATGAACCATTAGGGACAAGTGAATCATTTTATTCACTCAATAAATAAATTAGTAAGATAAATTGGATAATAATAATGTTACCATTAACCCAAAAATAAATAAATAAAATAATAGAATACAAAAATAGCCCATGGCTATGATTACCTCCAAGTGGCAATTCCATCACTATCTAATTAGATAAATTAGCATAGTAACAATTAATAAATAATATAAAAACATACTACATGCATAAAATAAAAAGGAGAATGAGAAACACCATTTAGACAAGTGTCACATTCCTAAAATTGCCAAGGAGTTACTCATCCATGTTTTCATAAATAAGACTATAAAAACATAGCATCCATAAAAAAACACAAAATTCATATATGGTATAAATGTTACTTTATAAATCATATTAATAATAGAACTATATCATCTTAATAACTTATCATTAAATTAATAGTGATAATGGTACATACTACATACTATTATAATGAGAATTACTTACTAATCAATTAATAATCATAATGTATCAGTAAATAAGTCATACTACAAGAATCCTTTCAATATTAACAATTCAATGAGCAATAAACAAGACAATGCACAAGCATCAATGAATCAAGTTTCTTAATTATTAGATACTCACCACATAGTACTTACCAATCTATCTATTGAATAACAAATATGAATTATTAATTAACTATAAGGCATAAAATGGACTAATATTTGAAGTGAGGCTTCTTGTTCTTATATTAACATAAGGGAGGTTAATTCCATGTTACTAATTGTAAACTCCAAATGCCCATACACAAAAGTTAATAACTTTGAAGAAGGCCCAACAGCCGTAGTGTTGGAACCTAAGCTCTGATACCAACTTGTAATGTCCATTGGGGATATAAAGGGGTATAAGGTATATATCATTAGATATCTAAGGCTAATTATATAATTTTAGCATAGAGGATTAGTTAAACAAGTATTAAATTTCATTTTTCACAATTTAATCACGACAAATTCCCTTTAATTACCAATAAATTAAAATAAATTCAATAACTATTCAAGCATCTAATAAAAGGGTTGGGAATGGTCACTAACAACTTATATAAACATCACATATCCATTCCAATCCAATTCAAACATAAATTCAAACTGAATGCCATTTACTCTTAATCATGATTTTAACTAGTAATTAGTGTTCTGATTACGATACTTAACGACACTTAGCGCACAGGTGATGGTACTTAATACAATTTCATTTTTTTTACACTTAACCATTGTTTATCAATTCCTATGGCTAATAAACACCTCGTAACATGTAAATCGTGCTTAATTACCATTTTCCAATTAATTAAACATTGTAATTATGAAAATGATTTTACAATAACTAGTTAACTAGTCGATCAATACTAACAACTAGTCTTGCACAAATTCGACACGCAACCATGTCAATGAACCAAAAAGTGAACCTACATATATTATACATATATTTAAGAATACACATAAAACAAAATAAAGTATTTTTTCATATCTCCAAGTGCATATAAATGAAGAATATCTCAAGTTCAATCAGTACAACTAGTTAATAAACAATGCTAGGAATTCAATCAAACCAATTGTACCGAGTTTCGAGGCACACAGAGGTGAAGGTACAGATATAAAAAATAAAATTATACAACACAATTAAAGCACCAATAATAGATAATATGGATGTACATTCATATTTTAGCAAAAACAGAGATTCGAATCCAAAAACTATTTACCAATTTCACTGCAATGTACCTAGTTTCCAATTTAACTTTCTAAATGAAAAATAAAGAGAAATATATGACTATTGTATCTCATATAAAGAATATCAGGGTTCACTTAAATTCATATGTCTGTATATTTCCACCCATATACAATCCATAAAAAAACTAAACAAACAAGTTAATTCTACTCATTTGAATTGACTAGTAATTCTAGGAATCACTAGAATAATTGAATCCGCAGCTCATAGAATAGTTAAAATAAAATTAAAACTATAAATAAAAATTTTATCAGTCATAAAAGAGGTATATCTCATTATAAAAAAAATTCAAACAATTCATTGAAAAGTCACAAATCTACTCAAAACAATTCCGTTGAAAGAGCTAGAAATTGGGAATTGATCTAGAATTTCGGTAGACATTTCTCCAACACTACCAAGAAGATTTCTCTTCACATTATCAAAAAAATTTAAATATTATTTATCATACATATGAATAAAATGAACCTCATTCATTTTTATAAACACTTCATGTGCTAACTCTCCAAACTATGCCAAATAGTCTGATCAAAGAACTAGTTTTCGAAAAAAAGGTAGAATCATCAAAGAGGAGTGTATTAAACCATTCCGAGGTTATTGTACCATAAAAATAAAAATTATATAATTAATAGGGGAATAAATATATCTTTTGTAGTAGAGGTACCAAATAATTATTTCCTCTAGAAAATTGTGCACAAAATCCCAAAAACTAGTTTCCAATTCCTTCATATAATTTACTTGCATAAATAGATTTAATTTTGTGAGAAATTTATTCCACAAATAACTCATACATTTCATCAAAAATTTCATGTGAATCTATCAATAAATCATATTAGAGCCAATTAAATGAAATAAACATGAGATAAATCAATTATCTTATCAATGTGCAACTGGCATCATCTGGACCACGTTCCACCGAGTCTTTGGCACTACCAAGCCATATCTCACTTTGACAAGACACCACTGAGCTGAGGCCATAGATGCTCAACATAGGTACACTCAAGAATAGATCAAGTATTGGTTTGAGAATCCAAAGATCTATTCCTCACCACATACTTCCTCTTCCACCCCACTACCAGGTGCAATGGTAATCCAGACCCCTGATGCCATCGAGATATCGTCATTCACCATTAGGATTTATGTGCAAGTCCATGACAGATCCAAGTAGTGGAAATGTAGGAAATACACCAGAGTTTTTTGGGTTTTCCGCAAACACCATACAGGACCACAGTGCTTCAAACATAAAGTTCATTCACATAGCATATCATTCATGGTTTACCAATATCTCACCAATAAAGGTATGGTGTCATAACCCTGAATTTTCACAAAAATTTAAAATTTTTAATGTAACATAAATGTCTAAAGTCGCAGTTTAATAACTACTAGCGGCTAGCGGAAAATGAAACAGTTTACAATATGTAGTGATTAACTTTAAACACATAAAAACTAATACCACTTTAATTAAATGATATGTTATGTATATGACCTGCATTCAGTTACTTCTAGCTATACTGATGATTTGCTTTTGTCAAGTAGGTGAGAAGCTATGTTCTAAACTGGGGCTTACTTACCAATTGCTAACTTAGTTGGATTTCTGGTTCTTACAGGTTCAACAAGTAAATTTTTGAACAAGTAGGAGTTTGTTTTTGCATTAAGTCAAGAAGTACTTCTTTAGCATATTAAAAATGCTAGAGCATAAATTGATTAATAGAGATCAGGGCTACAAGAGGTAAAGTAACTTTCTTTGTTGTTTTTGAATCTATGACAGTATTTTAAGTTAGTCATAGAGAACAATATCCTTAACATACTAATGTCTTTTACCAGCATGACTTATACTTAAGTTTTCGTTTTTAATGTTATATGCCAAGTTACTCACAATTTCTACTGATGAGCAAAGGGCTCATAATTTAACATAAAAACACTTTTACTGAAGCATGATTTTACTGCTATAGCTATGTCTAATATTCAATGTGCTGCTTTACAAGCATGAATATAATTCTAATATATTCAAAGAAAAAGTTTACAAATAGATTACCTATAACTCTCTTTAAGTAGTGATAAATATCAACCTGTTCCTTGTAAACAATTATAATTGTCTACTTGCACTACTAGTCATCAAGCTATAAATTTCGGTTTTCTAGTTTGTCACCAAGTCACATGTGTTGTTGTAATATTACATTACCATATCGTTACTAATATTACTAAGTAAAATTTTCTTTTACTTTAGGTAGTCTCACTACCTTGTAATTACCAAGGTGTAGTATAAATATTGGTTTTATTTATTATGAGTTTGGTTCTTTATAGAAACCAAAAGAACACTAACTTCCAAGAAGTCTTCCAACCATAACACTTTCGACTTTATGCATTTGTAAGAGTTATACTAGTGTAGAAATAATACCTAACATTTACTTACATAAAGTTGAACTAAAGATAATGACTTCATTAGTTTAGTTCTTACATAAAGCTAGCTCCCAAACAATGCTTAAAATGTTGAAAACAAGGTGTGTATGAAGAGCACTTAGAAGTGCTACCGTCTAAAGGTCAACGGTATAGACTCCATTATTGATCACACACATATACTTTTACAAATTATTGATCTCAAAGTTATCAAATGCAAATGATAACGATATATATATATATATATATATACTTTCACAATTGATTGATTGTAGTAATATTGGAAAGCAAATGATAATAATTGATTTAATACAAAACCTTACTATTGGCTGTATAGAATATATGATTTTACCGAAAGGTCGATTGCAATGTTATCCTACATGACAATGATAAAATACCTTTAATACAAAACATTATCATTATTTATAAGGTATAAATGATTGGCAATAATATGTGTTCACCCGACAGTGCAGGTTGACTATATGGATCGACCCACTTTTGAATAAAATTTTCGATGGGAATGTCGATGTGTCTCCACCATGCATTGGTCGATTTAAAAACTCACATAGAAACCCTATCCTCTTCATTATCCTTTGAGGGTTTGGCTCTGCACTGTTTGGGTTTCTTTGCGTCCATGAGAGGCTCATTGGTTCATCATTTGACAGCTCCATTATGTATGGTATAGTGCTGTATTGTTTGTGCAAGAGTTAAGGGATTCACAGTTTGTAACTTGGTTTCTTTCCAGAAGTTAATGAACACTGTGAGGGTGGTTTTCTTAACTTTTTCATTAGTTTAGAGAACTAGGCATAGCGTTACCCTTGTCTCTGCTCGTAGCTTGCTCCATCGTTGGTAAAAAAACTGGAATAAGAACCTCGCTTCCTCTATCACAGGTTTGGCATGAGGGTTTCATTTCTTCAAGGTGCAGTTCCTTGCACTGGTTCAGTCTCCGCCTCGGCTCCAGAATTCTTACTTACAGGTAATAGTCTTACCCTGCTCTTATTATTAATTTCTAGTTACTGTTTTTAGCATAATGAATACAACTTCTAACTAATGCATTCGGTCTTGTTCTTGTAGATTACAGTTTGGCTTCGGGCTTGAAGGAAACCCCTCCAGTGTTGGTTGAATTCGTGGCCATAATGGGTAAGCCTCAGTTTGTCATGGCATCTCCATGCTTGCAATGGTTATTGGAAGGAGTTATAGTTTGAAGGGAAGCATAGCTTCGGTTACTCCAATGTTTAAATGCTTAGTATTTGTTAATACTTAGTTTTGTTTTTAAAAACCCTTGCGTGTTGCTGGGTAGCTCTGGCTCTTAGGCCATGACTTGTAAGTAGTTTCTTTGGTTTTTAAAAGTGATTACAACCTTACGGCTTGATAATATCATACTCCGGTTTTAAGATAAAAGGGTTTTTCTTGTACTCATGGTTTTAAATTGACTTATGTTTCGATTACTCTGTTTTATTCTCATTTATCTTTTAAATGATAATACTGTAAAATAGGTTTTTCTTCTTCAACTGTGAGTGAAGTAATTTACTATTAATGATACATTTATAAGTAAATAGTGTTAATGTGAAGACTGTAGAATAGTCATAATGTAAAATTTATAATTGTATACTATCAGTCCAAAATATAATAGTTAGGGTTTAATGGAAAAGAAACCCTTGCATAAATGTATTCTTAAATAAATTATTACTTGGGAACTGTTTCTTGTTTGCTTCAGTTTCGCTATTACAGGTGTATTGTTGTTCATTAACCTATTAATGAAGTATTTAATTTAAAAATGTTTGTAAATACATTTTAAAGTTTTAATGATAAAACTGTAATCAGTCTAATGCACAGTTTATAGTTTCCTTGTTATTTTCAAATCTCAGTTAGCAATGTAACTGGATATTGATTAACTTGTACTTGAATAGTTTAGTCGAAAGGGTTTCGACCCTTAGTTTGTCATAGGTAATAACCTGTCTAGTAATTTTTTTTTTAAAAGCATGAATGTATATAAGACTTAGTTATTTCGTTTATTACTTATAAATACATTTATTTTTCTTTGTAATTTATAATTATTTAGAGCTCTATAGATAAAAGATTATTAACCCTGAACTCTGTTTATTTTACATAAATAAGGGTTTATAAGAGAAACCGTAATCTTTTTTTTAATAATAATAGTTTAAGATTAAGTTAATATTTTCCAGAACTGTTTAGTTATTAACTTGTATACATATTTTCTTGAATAATAGTTATTATTTCCTATAGACTTATATTTCTTAACAATATACTAATACTGTGGTACTAGTGTATAACACTTTTTGTTTCACCTGTGTTTTCATCTACATAAACTAAATTAAAACAGTAAATATATGAACAAACTACAATACTGCTTTCTCATTGCATTCTAAACATTGAAATACAGTCTATTTTAGTTTACATATAGATGCAAAATTCCCATTTACTATTATCATTCCATTACAAGGATTATTTCATTTACCTTAAACAAACTAACTATGCTAGAGTACGGTCTGTAACCAGGTGTGGAAAAACACAGCTTAGAATTTTAAATCCTTTCTATTTCATTATTTTCCTAAATCATTTTCATTTCTATTAATATTCTAATAAGAATACTAGCTCAACCATTTACAAACTCAGAACTAATTACATTCATGTAACATCTAAACTAAGATTTATTTAACTAAGACAGTAAAATAAATAACATAGAACCTGTTGTGGACAAGACGACAACAGCTTTAGGAGGCTATTCTTCCCTACCAATCTCTTGGAGAGTGCTCAAACAACACTTCCTCAAGACCCCCAAGCCTGTTCCTGGTCTTCTTGGATGAGAACTGGGTGGAGTATGCAGCTGCAGAATCCCTCTGTCACCTAACTAGTCCAATACCTTAGTAACAACAATCTGCTCTCAACAGTATGATCTTCAGCTTACAAGATGCAATAAGATCAATCAGCAGTTATCCCCTCAAATAGTTTCCAATTTCCCTTCCATTGCATTTCTCTAAAGTAAATTCATTCACCCTCAATGATCACTTGTCTTGAATGAGCAGCCTCAGCTCTCTTCAATGGGAATTTTTATAAAGATGCCTAGGTCTTCTGGGTCAGTTTTCATTAATTGAGTCACCTGCTCTGATTCCACTTTCTTGGGAAATCATGACCACAAATGTAGGGAGGTTTCCACCCACAATAGTTGGAAGTGGTTTGAGGATGCTGCCACATGTCAGTTTGCTCTCCACCCAGTCTCCTCCATCAATTTGACTAGTAAACACTCTTTTAACATCTCTCCTATGCTGTTGTCTCCTCATTTATTTATTTATAAATAAAATATTCAGAATTTACATTAAATATCCTTGACCCCACTCGGTCATCAATTACAACTTAGCATAAAATTTAACATATCATTCCTCAAATAATATAAAATTATTTTTTTGCAAAATTGGGGCATGTGACATACACACCCCCTTAAATTATAACATCGTCCTCGATGTTATTTATTCCTCGTCCTCAAAATTCCCCTGGAACAGAATTGGATATGCATCCCACATATGACTTTCCAATTCCTAGGTGGCTTCCTCTGGACTAAGGTGCTTCCATTGCACCTTCACCTGACCAATGGTGCGGTTGCGAAGTGTGATCTCCCTCCGCTCGAGGATACAGTCCGATTCCACCAAAAAATATCCTTCGGGTTCCACTTGTACATCATTCCAGTTAATAACATGAGTAGCATCATGCACATATTTCTTTAATATAGAAATGTGAAAAACATTATGAACTCTTAAATTCGGTGGTAAGGCTAACTGATAGGTTACCTGTCCAATCCTGGATAGTATTTCAAAAGGACCACAGTAACAAGGTGCTAGTTTGGCACAACTACCCAACCTCAGAGAGCTCTTTTTGGGTCTCACCTTGATGAACACATGTTCACCTACCTGAAACTCTTTTGGAGTTATTTTAAGGTCTGCTTGACTCTTCTGTTGATCTTGCACAATTTTCAGATTATCTTGTACCTACTTTACAATTTCTTCCATTTCTTTCAATAATTCAGGACCTAATACTAATCTGTCCATTGGATTACTCCAAGATATATGAGTGTTACACTTCCTTCCATACAAGATTTCGAAAGGACTAAATGTGGCTGAATCTTGATAATTATTATTATAAGAAAATTTTACTAGGTGCAAATAATCCTCCCATTTACCTTGCTGATCCTTTACATACATTCTTAGTAAATCTTCCAGTACTTGATTTACTCTTTCAATTTGTCCACCAGTTTGAGGATGGAATGAAGTACTAAAATTTAGTGTAGTATTTAATCCTTTAAACAGAGATCTCTAGAAGTTACCTATAAATTTAGGGTCTCGATTTGAGATTATAACTTTTGATATTCCATGCAGTCGAAAAAATTGCTTTAAAAAGATATCAACTATGTTTGCAACTTTATACGTAGTTTTTACAGGTATAAAATGAGTTTCTTTACTTAATTTATCGACCACTACCATTATAGAATCATTTAAATTATGATTTATAGGCAGTCCAGTAACAAAATCAAGACTAATTATCTCCCATTTCCAGCTCGAAATGGGCAATGGATGAAGTAATCTAGCTGGATGTTGATGTTTAGTTTTTACTTGCTGACATTCAAAACATCTAGCAATATATTCTTCCATTTTAGTCTTCATGTTTGGCCAAAAAATATTCTTTTCTTAGCATACTTATAGTCTTCTGATAACCCGGATGGCCTGAGTATGGAGTTTTATGGATTTGGTCTAAAATTAATAACTTAACTTTAGGTACATTAGGTACATACATTATATCTTGATACAGTAAAAATCCTTTTTCATTCAAGCTGTATCATTTACTCAAACTTTTTGTTGAATTTTCTTTTGCTTTTACTTGTAATTTTCGGTAAATTTCATCTTGTTCTAACCCTGCTTTAAGCTGTTATTCCAAATCTGTTGTATAAGTGCTGATAATTGTTGTAAAGTTCACCCTTGCATTTCTACTTAATGCATCAACAACTTTATTTTCTTTCCCTTTAATGTGTTAAATTTCGAAATCATACTCACTTAGAAAAGCTAGCCACCTAGCTTGTTTAGCATTCAGATTAGGTTGATCTAATAGATATGTTAGTCCTTTATTATCTGTCATTAGAATAAGTTTTCTTCCAATTAAATGATGATGCCACATATTCAAAGCATGTACGACAACAACTAATTCCAGGTCATAAGTTGCATAATTCTTTTCATGAATTTTTAATTTCCTAGAATCATAAGCAATAACATGCCCTTCTTGAGTCAATACTCCACCTAAACCATCATTGCAGGAATCAATACACATTATAAAATATTTATTTGGATCAGCTATTCTTAAAATAGGTGTGCTAGTCAATAAGGTTTTTAACTTTTTAAAACTCTCCTCGCACTTCTGATTCCAGTCAAATTTCTTTCCCTTTTTCTGCAAGAAGGTTATCGGATTTGCGATTCTCAAAAACCCTTCAATGAACCTCCGGTAATAACTGGTAATTCCCATGAAGGATCGAACATCAGTTACGTCTTTAGGAACTGGCCAATCTTCAATCACCTTTATCTTTTCAGGATCCACTGAAATTCCTTCCTCAGTCACCACATGACCTAAGTATTGGATTTTATCCTTTAAGGAGTCACATTTACTAAACTTTGCAAAGAGTTGATGATCTCATAACTCTTGCAAGAAAATTTTTAAATGTTCCTTATGTTCTTCTTCATACTTTGAATAGATTAATATGTTGTCGATAAACACGACCAAAAAATTATCCAGATATTTATGCATTGCATTATTCATTAGACACATAAAAACAGCTGGAGCATTAGTTATCCCGAATGGCATGACGACAAACTCGTAATGGCCATATCGAGTCCTAAAAGTTGTTTTAAAGATGTCCTCATCTTTAATTCTAACTTGGTGATATCCAGACCTTAAATCAATTTTTGAAAACATCGTGGCTCCACATAGTTGATCAAACAGATCATCTATGCGAGGCAACGGGTATCTATTTTTAATAGTCATCTTATTCAACTGACGATAATCTATGCAAAGTCGTAGAGCTCTGTCCTTTTTCTTAACGAAGATGACAGGTGCCCCCTAGGGAGACACACTGGGTCGAATATACTTCTTGTCAATAAGTTCTTTTAATTGTGACTTAAGTTCATTAAGTTCAAGTATGTTCATCCGATAAGGGGCCTTTGAGTTGGGTACTGCACCAGGTACTAGCTCAATGGTAAAATCTAGTTCCGTTTTCGGAGTTAATCCCGGAATTTCTTCTGAAAATACATCTACATACTCTTTTAAAACTGGTATATCCTCCAATTTTAATTGATCGATGTTATTTAAATTTTCTTCATTAGTTACCGTTACTGCATAAGCCTTACAACATTTCCTAACAACTCTCTTAAGCTGCAAAGTAGAAATCTGCCTTATGGTTGTTTTTCTAGGGATTCCCTTTACACTTATTAATTTTCCATCATTATTTATATAAGTAAATGTTTTATCATAGCAGTTTAAAATCACCCTATGTTGCTCTAACCAATCCATACTGATTAGTATGTCATATGAACCCAGAGGTAGTACATTAAGCTTTACAAAAGTTTCAAATTGATCCATAATTACTGCACAATTATTTACAAAACAAGTTACCTTCCTTTTTGCACCAGTAGCTAACTGAACCAACCAAGAACTTACAAACTTTTCAACAGGAAGCTTACATTTTTCTACCATATTAGGTGAAATATAACTTAGACTAGCTCTTGGATCAATTAAAATAGCTATGGGTGTTTGGTTTATCTTACCTTCTACTTCCACCATGGAAGTTTGATAATCTACTTATCGATTCTCCAAGGATGCATTGATCCTGGGCATCGTCCTTGCTAAATCTCCAACAGCCATCTCCTCCTGTATTGCATAGATATTATTGACAGTCTTTTTCCGATTAGGACATACTGAGGCATAATGTGGGCCATTACACTCCCATCACTTTATGGGTTCTTTTCATTCAAAGTTCTTTATGTAATTACCATGATTATTAGAAGACTCTTTATTCTTTTGATTGTTCTGATTGTTTGGTGAATTATTCTTATTCCCTTGGAAATTCTTATTAGGAAAATTTCTGGCCTTATTATTTTTAGAATTCCGATTGGGCACAAAATATTTCTTCTTTTGATCATAATTATTATTATTCTTTTTGACCTTCTAGTTGGCCATGCTCTCCTTTTTCCGATTTTGTTCATAATAGAAATTGGCTTTCCTCATAGCTTCTTCCAGAGTTTTTCGATTTTCATACTCAATCCTATCCTTTATGTGATAATATAAACAACTGAGGAATCGCTACAGCTTTAGTTTTTCATCTACAAGGTATGGCGCATACCTAAGCAGACTTAAAAACTTACTGTTCAAATCTTTCATACTCATTGTACCCAGTTTTAACTCATAGAATTCTTTAGCCCTTTCTTCATAGTACTGTTCAGATAAAAATTTCTTTTTAAAGTACTTCTTGGAAGTACTCCAATTTATTTTTTTCTCTCTTATTCCTTTCACTCTCTTTAAATCTTGCCACCATATATCAGCTTTCCCTGAAAGATTATAGATAGCCATTCTAGCCTTTAATTGGTTAGAATAGTTATAAATCTGGAAGTACTTCTTCATCCCCGATAACCAGGATTCTGCTTCCTCCCCCTTTTCAGTTTCCCCATTAAATGCTGGCAGTTTGATCTTTTTAAACTCTCCAGAAATTTCTTCATAAGGTTTATATTTTCTTTTTCTAGAGTGGTGATTATCCTCAACACTATCACTAGTAGAATGAAAATTACGTTGATCACCAAATAATTTGGAAGATGAGCTGCTTTGATTTTTAGTCTGTTTAATCTTTTTATACTTATGTTGGTAACTTATGTCTTCTGATTCAGTTCTTTTACCCCTTCCCTCAGTATGAAATATTTCTATTAGGATTTGATTCAGCTCCTCCTGAGCTCTCAGAATCCTCTCATTTTCTTTTTTAACAGATTCCATTTCAGATTTTAATTATTTTACTGTTTGTAAAAGTTCTGAGGAATTAGTGGTTATGTCTTCTTGTATAGGTTCTCTTTGTAATTTTTCTTGTTCAGTAAAGGGGGATTCCTCTTTCACATATTCCTCTAGTCTTTCTATACTTGTTGTTAAACTCAGAAACAAATTTCTCTGTTGAATAACATTAAAAGAAAACAACATCAACAAAATGATTTAATACACTATTTCATATAAGCAAGTTGAACTTTATCAAGGCCTAGTGTTTGAAACTTGTGCTTTGATACCACATGTCATAACCCCGAATTTTCACAAGAATTTAAATTTTTTAATGTAACATAAATGTCTAAAGTCGCAGTTTAATAACTACTAGCAGCTAGCGGAAAATGAAATAGTTTACAATATGTAGTGATTAACTTTAAACACATAAAAACTAATACCACTTTAATTTTGATATGTTATGTATATGACCTGCATTAAGTTGCTTCTAGATGTACTGATGATTTGCTTTTGTCAAGTAGGTGAGAAGCTATGTCCTAAATTGGGGCTTACTTACCAATTGCTAACTCAGCTGGATTTTTGGTTCTTACAGGTTCAATAGGTAAATTTTTGAACAAGTAGTTGTTTGTTTTTGCGTTAAGTCAAGAAGTACTTATTTAGCATATTAAAAATTCTAGAGCATAAATTGATTAATAGAGATCAGGGCTACCATGAGGTAAAGTAACTTTCTTTGTTGTTTTTGAATCTATGACAGTATTTTAAGTTAGTCATAGAGACCAATATCCTTAACATAGTAATGTCTTTTACCAGCATGACTTCTACTTAAGTTTTCATTTTTAATGTTATATGCCAAGTTACTCACAAGTTCTATTGATGAGCATAGGGCTCATAATTTAACATAAAAACACTTTTACTAAAGCATGAATTTACTACTATTGCTATGTCTAATATTCAATGTGCTGCTTTATAAGCATGAATATAATTATAAGATCTTCAAAGAAAAAGTTTACAAATAGATTACCTATAACTCTTTTTAAGTAGTGATAAATATCAACCTGTTCCTTGTAAACAATTATAATTGTCTACTTGCACTACTAGTCATCAAGCTATAAATTTCAGTTTTCTAGTTTATCACCAAGTCACACGTGTTGTTGTAATATTACATTACCATATCATTACTAATATTACTAAGTAAATTGTCCTTTTACTTTAGGTAGTCTTACTACCTTGTAATTACCAAGGTGTAGTATAAATATTGGTTTTGTTTATTATGAGTTTGGTTCTTTATAGAAACCAAAAGAACACTAACTTCCAAGAAGTCTTCCAACCATAACACTACGACTTTAGACATTTATGTTACATTAAAAATTTTAAATTTTTGTGAAAATGTGGGGTTATGACATATGGACAACCATAATCAACAACCATCCAAAAGAACCATGAAAAACAACCCCAAACCAAGTATATCAAACATGGATTTATAGACCGATGAAGGTAATTCTAACTCAATGGGGTCAAAGCAAACCAAGGTAAGCCAACTTGAGTCAATCCAAGGGGGGTAATTCAACCACAAGAAGTTAAATATAATCCAACCCAAGAAATTTGAATTTCAAGGAGAGTGACTCCAAGCCACTCCACCCCACTCAAATTAATGCGTGGGCACATCATCCATGAAGAGGAATCGCAATTAGTGAGGCGAGGTGTCACACAAGCCAAGAAATATTCATAAAATAGAAAAGGGGTGGTTATACAAGGATTTACACAAGATTTACATAAGGATTTACACAAGTATTTACACGAGGAGTTACATAATTATTTACACGAATTTTGAGGTGTTAAGGCTAAATATAACCAGTGATGGAACACTTGTGCAAATGGAAGTGGTGAAACTAAGTTTAACCTCCACAAAGGAGTTACAAAATCACCAAAGGGGATCAATAAACAAGTGGAACCCACCCAAACGCCAAGGAGGCCCACTAAATCATGAGTTAGGATCAATAATACCAACATATGCTAAAATAATCAAAAGTTGCATCCGTTGTACAATATTTGGGTGATCATCAACTAATAAAACTAACAAGACATAAATATGGACCAATATCAACCAAACAAGTTCTAAAGTCCTAGGAATGTCCCCATTCCCCCTCACAATGTGGATATAGGCATCCCATACTCTTTTAGTGGTCCCCGATGTGCCATTTGTTTTCATTAATTAATTATTTACAAAATAATAATATGTCTATTTGTCCTTAAAGACCCTTTTTCCAGCACCATGTGCCACAATAATAAACAATTACAAATTACTTATGTTCAGGGCTTAATACACGGGGTATTACATTCTGACTAAACATCTAATGAGCACTTGTGAAAATTTCTCTCTATTGGGATAGATCAAAATAGGGTGCTTTTAGGATAGCTCATTGAATTTTTTGGACATCAAGGGAGTTATAGTCAACACGCCTTCAAGCCCCTCCACGGGTGAAAACATTCATCGTGGTCCCATTAATATTTTCATTATCTCATGGCTCTAAATTGACTAAGTTATATCATTAGTTCCACATCCATTTTTCCCATTTCATAATTAGTTAGGTTGTATTTAATACCATGTTTTTCTATCCTCCATACGTACACCATACTAATTGGGGTAATGGATAGCCCATGGGAACAAGTCCAAGTTCATTACAATTATAAAACTATATTACTCCTCCTCAACCTCTATATCAACCACCTCGATAATCAGCTCCTTGGTCTTGGCCTCCCCCCCATCCCTGAGAATGGGAACTATTAAACACTCAATATAAAGAATAATCAAACCTATCTTCTAATGCATCCAAGGCTCTGTATTTATCTGTATTGTGAGTAGTAGACCCACAAAACTAATAATCAACATTATCCAGGATAAAAACCTTTTCTATAGGATAGGGAATTAGTGGCGGGAGCATCCATATGTTTTACAAATTTCACATTATTCGTATAGTTGTGGACAACTAAAACATTGTCTTGGCCCATGGAAATGATTATAAGCACCAACTTGCACAATACCTATAGAAGGTCTCATCGATATTGGTCCCATAGTGGGATTAGGTGGAATTCACCCACTTTGCCTTATACATTCATAATCATTGTTGGAAGATACAAATTTTTGGGAGGTTTTATAACATTTTAGCTCATTTGTGCATTAAAAATGAAGTTTTGAATGAATATGTGGAGCTAAGTTTGAAAGACCGCAATATAACTAGTAGTCATGAACCAAGGTTAAGGAAAGAGGGGCTTGAGGGGAAAATTGAAAAAGGGAAGCAGAGTTAAGCCAAAATTGCAAATGACCGGGAGTCATGACCTAAGTCTAAGAAATGAGGTGCTAAAAGTTGGCAGAGATCAAATTTAGGCCCCATCAAGTGCTACTATGTATTCTCGAGATTCAACTTGTATGAGGGTTAAAATTTTGAAGCAGTAGTGGAATTTAAACCACCTACCATGTAGAGCTTTCCAATTGAGTATGTTAATGATAGAGGTAGGGACTAAACCTCTCTCATCAAGATCTGAAACCACTTTTTGCAAATAAAAAAGGGTTATTTTGGTTTTACTTTCAAAATAAAACAGGTTCATTGATAACACACCAGTACTCTTCAACCAGTCAGATTCAAAAAATATTCCTCAACATTCTCGTGCCGATAAGTAAGTATGTAAACTTCAAATATTTCTCCCATGAAATATTTTTGTTAGTCCGTTCTATTTTGCAAAGACATGGATGAAAAAGAAGAATTCATAGTTGATAGGATAGGGGATGTTTTCTCCCCATTTTGTCTTTTGGTATTATTTCTCAGTCCAAGGACAAATTGATTAAGCTCGAGTCACATGATGTAGATGTTTTAAATTTGTTTGGTTTGTTCCTTTATCGTTTTAGTCTTTAACAAACGCTTCATTTCCATGAATTTGTTGACTCATGTGTAGTAAATTAATCATGTAAAAAGAAGGTAGGTGTTGCCTCTAATGGGTCCAAAATTATTTGTCGGGTCAACTCACAGGTTGTTATAGAGTCTTTAGGATTGTGTGAGTCTTTTCCCAATAGCCCTTATCCCCTTAGTGAAGAAGAATTAATTATATTTATAGAGACTGTATCCCTAATAAGAAAAGTGAATTATTTTCCAAAGTCTTTAAGTTTGGTCAGTCTTCTGAAAATATTCACTTATCATATTATGTCAATATTTTTCAAGAAGATGTGCAATTGGTTTTGTCTCTATAAAGACAATTTCTAGGTCATGATAATGATAAAAAATTTAGAGAGGTCGTGTTAGGTTTCCTTATGAAATTTAGTTAGTCAGAGTCGGGTCAAGTCAGTTGTATTAATATTGATGAATTCCTAGATGAGGTAATCCATGCTCAACTAGTGAATTTCCACACTTTAGATTTAAAGCATACCTTTTGAATATCTTCATATGCTCTAATGTGTCATATTTTATGTTTATCGACAAAATATTCTCTTTAGACCTTCCAAAATTGATCAACATGTTTGAATTAATCAACACAATTATGTTAGAATTTTATAAGATAATTTTTAATTTTGAATTGCCAAGGGTATTGGAGGGCATGAAATTTATGTTGCAATTCACTCTAGATACTAGAACAGGGAATTCGTTTCTATACAAGAACCACACTATTATCAGGTTTTATGGGTTTATTGATGCACTCTATATCCTACCATCATTTTTAACTCAAATATTTTTTTCCCTTGAGTTTGTTAGACATAAGCTCGACTCAAAGAATGAGCACTTTCCTAGCTTTAGAAATTCATCTCATGTCAAGTTTTCTTTCAAGATTGAACCATTCATCATTAAGAATAAAGCATCTCTTCATAGTGGAGAAATTGTTAAAGGTTATGAATTTATAGGAAGTTGAGAAGATTAATTATGACCCTTATCAAATCATATCACAAAGAAGGAAACATAAAAGAAAGAAGTTATTTGAACATCAACCAGTGGAGGGATTAGACAAAATTGCTAATTTATTGAATTTTGATCAAAACCAGGAAGTGACAAAGGAGCTTAATGTGTGTCAAGCAAGCTCTCTTGCTCTATTGGTCCAAACACTAGCTAAGTTAGACTTTGTTAATAAAAGAACTATTTTAGAGGTGACAAGTATCAATATTGATGAAGAAATATCTAGTAAAAAGATTAAGATTGACCAACTAAAAGATATTGTTGATATAGAAGAGAAAATTTGACCAATTTAGAAGATAATGATTTATCTAAACAACCAGCAATACATACGCAGCAATATTCTTTCTAAAAAATACGAGTTGTTGGAGCAAGTTCCCAATATAAATCCACAATTGACTTGATTTCAAAGTATCCAGGGAAGGAAAAGGAATCTCTTAAAGAAACTCAGAATTTGTTCCCTCATATTAGGAAATTGTCGGAAGAAAAGTCTCCTTTGTTGCAACTAAATATTTAGAGAAGAACACTTTAATAATTGTAGTTGTAAGTAATGAAAAAGTATCAGATATGGAAGAAAATTGGATCATATCAATATACCTAATAAAATTCATCTCCAAAAGAAAACGAGTGAGGTCCTTTATGCTGACCTTTTACAATCAACCTTAAGGATTTAAAAATTGCAATCAGTGGTAGAGAAACTAGAGGGTCAATTGAGGCAATAGAAGGTAGAAAACACAGAAAATCAAACCCAATCAAGAGATTGTAGGTGGACATTGTAAACCTAGGAATATAATCAAGTAGTATGCAGCCTATTAAGAAGCTCCTTGATAAAAAAGAGAACACAATTCAAATGTTGAAAAAGAAACTAAAGGTTCCAAGTACCCAGCATGTGAAGACTCTATAGATAACTGTAACGAGGATTTCTCCCATGTTACGTGCAAAATCACCATCCTTAGATCAATGGGATCGTAAGGAAGAGTTCGAATAAAAATAAAATAGAAAACTAGATTAGTAACACAAAGAAAATATTTTTTAACATGTTCAATATATATCGGTAAAAATAAACAAATACAAACAAATAAAAGTATACCTCCTTTCCTATAAAGTGGGCCACCATACCTGTCCTTGGAAATGGTTCTGCTTGCTCCACGGGTTGGTTCTCCAATGGTCTCCACGGACTATTGTCAAATAGGGAATGGATCCAATATGGGTACGGAGAATGTGTCAACGTACACTGTGGGAATGGTATTGCGACGGGGATGGTGGAAAAAAGAGGGATGTGAATTCCTTAGAGAAAGAGTGTCACATCGTACCCACAAATGAAAAGGTTATGACCATTTTTGGAGAGCCCTTCACAATGTATTTATAGTATGGTCTTAGGTTTTTTTTACCCAATGTGGTAACCCATGGTATTTTTTGACCTGTGGTATTTTCCTATGGTTTTCTGGCCCTTTCTCTTTTTTAGGGTTTTTGAACCCTTTTTAGGGTTTTTGACCCTTTTTTGGGAGAGAGTAATGGTAAACCATAGTAAATAATAATGTTTTGGACCATTTTTTGTGGAAATACAATTGTTAAGGTCAAAAGTAAGGGAAATATGGTAGGAATATGATGTATGTATAGGGTTTAGACCATGTAGATCTAGGTGAACACTTTTTGTGTTAACAGATTTCCCCCTGATGTATGAGGGAAATAGCTCATCGTATGGCCGATGGATATCATAGGATCATGGGAATAATGTTGAAAACAGTGGAGAGACTGAAGAGACCCGCGAAGAAGTGTAGCTTCCTCATTCGAACTATAGTGGCTTTTGGTTTTTTATTATTATGGGTTCTCAAGAATGGATGAGATACATATAATGTGTGACATGTAGGGCATACCCATGCTCATAAAAATGTCAAAAGAATAAATAATGGGATCAAGGCTCAAAACATGGGATCTGATCAATACATACAAAAATGATAATACATAATGGTGGACTCAATGGGAGGTTGAATACAATGTTGATATGAAGAACTGATACATAGAAATAATGGCATTATAATGGAATTCAATATCATCACAACTGATGCTCTACTGAATATGGAGGTGTACATATATATGGAATCAATGACTGAGAGTCAGAATTGTTGTGGTGCAATATTCCACATCAAGTACTGGAGATACATGGAAGCACAACACCAGGGCTTCCAAACACTATCGCCAACGTAGCCCAAAAATCACAAGGAACAAGAAAATGTGTGGGTCCCATAGTACACTCAGCAATGTGCTAGAGTCAGGTGACAACTGGGGTCTTCAACCAAATAATGAACGGACCAATACCCTGTATGAATCTCAATGGTACGATGATGTTGCTGAAGTCGAGCACATGAGACACAACCATTCCAAGAGGCACTAATGACTCCTCTCAAGTGGTCCAAGAAACTCATCAATGAGGTGGATGAAACCAAGATACAAGGAACTTTGGGTCTATCCTTTGGAATAGATGTGTTGATGTCAACAGAGGGAGACCTGAAACTAATCAAGCAAATGATGGGTCCTTGCCGATAAGCACGAAGGGGACAACCAAAGATGTGGAACAATATGGGGATTGAAAAACTGAATGGGGGAGTATGACAGGGGAGTATGGGAGACTCAAACTTCCTTTGTTTAGAGTAGGATGACAGGGTTGACCTAGCAGCAAATGAAACTGACTCATGGGAGAGGGATCATAGCTGTAATACCAAGAATATAGCTGCAAATGGGAAATACTGAGGGAGGTAACTAGACTAGTGATATCCAGGGGATTCAAGGAAGACTCATCATAGAATACTCTGAACAAAGGAAACCAAATGGGGGAAAGCTACCAAACTATGATATATGGGGTGGCACCTAAAGAAATCATTATGACATGATCTCATGGATTTTTTAGCAAGCCTGAGAAAGTAAATGATTGATGGTGTTTTCATTTTTAGTGAGTCTGAAAATAGGAAGAAGACTCGAATGTGGTCTCTTTTTTGTATGTAGTCTTTGAAGCCCTAAAAAGGATAAAAGTGTACAAAAGAGATCTCTTCAAACCTTTGGGGAAGGAACACTTCTTTACCATTGGTAGTCCGACTAGGATGGAAAAGGTTAAACCTATACTGATTGGACGAACCTTCAAAAACTTTTATGATCATGAATGAAAGCAACTTTTATCAACAATATTTTCTTGATGAGAGGGTTAGAAAAGAGATTAAAGACAAACTATAATGATATTTTTCGTAAAGTATGGTCCTGATGTCTGAGAAAGCATAAAAGGATACAAAGGGAAATGCTCCTAGATGGAAGTTGCTAGGGTGATCCTTTTCTTATCATAGTCTAGGCAGTCTGAAAAATAAAATAAACGAGGTCACATAGACTCCCTTTAGAATACTTTAATGAGCGTGAAAGGAAGAAAGCATGCTCGACAATCTTTTCATTGTTTTAGGAGCTAGAAAAGAGCTTAACAAAAACTATTTCATGGTCAATCAAGCAAGGGGGATGTGTTCAATATATGGAAAGAGGTTATCTTATGAACATGATAGATAGGAATAAATGTAGAAACTAATGGCCCCCCCTTGCGGGACGATGAATGGTGGTAACATATGGGAAATTGTTCAGTATGGATGGAGCGGATGGCTCATGAACATGCCAATACATACAATGGGATATTCACGTGATGGCACGTAAATCAAGGTGACTTATGGGAAATGGCCTAGAAAATAATAGTGAGAGCACGAGACAAGGGTCTCTTGAAAATACAGAGGATGAAAAACTGAACTCGATGGTGCGAACAACATCTCAAACGGACTCTGACTCTATGGCACACAAAAGAAAACTATACCCAATGGAGGCATATAAACAGGGGGGCCACATGACGTGTGTCATTGTTACTATTTAGTGCTGAGTTGGAGAGGAGGACCCCAAAGATCATTTGCTTATTTATTTCATTTTGATCAATGGTTTTTCAATCTGTGACTTGCAGGTAAGAGCTCTCGTTGAACTCATCTTTTTCACTAGTTTAGTATGTTTTTTTTCTCATCTTGGGGATTATGTCGAGCTCCAAGGGCTCGCAGGGTCAGGTCATGTTTTTGGAGGGAAAAGACGTGACCCAAGTCACTCATATCAAGCTGATAGGTGTGACCCAGGTCGCACTTGTTCAACAAGTATGAGTGACTCCGTCACTTCTGTTTGGGTTTTTTAAGCGATTTAGCTTGTCAAAAAAGGCTGAACAGGTGCGACTCATCCCGAGATGATTTTTCGTGCATGACTAGACCTTACAAAGACTGTGTTCATGTGAAAAATTCCATGGGTGACATGGCGAGAGTATTAAATTGGTACCTTGCAAGAGCTGGATTACGAGGATGGGGTGGTAGTGGACATGCTCACCCGGTGTGGGATGCTGAAGTACTTCTAGATTCCGCTCATGCATTCAACAAAGTTGTTACTGGACAATATGGTGAGATTATGGGACCCATATGCTAAGTGTTTTATCATCTAGGAGGAGCGAATTGAGATCACGCTTCTCGATATTTATTTTCTGACTGGGCTCCCTATGCTGGGTATGATCGACAACACTACGCCAAAGCTCACACATGGGGTGTCATTGGAGAAACTATGCAAGAGGCATTGCTATTCCTCCTCTACGTTGCACTCACCATACATACTAGTATTCGACATCAAGAGTATTGCGACTCGAGCTATGGAAGCGATGATGATGCAGATCTTGGGGTCATCGAGACCTCACAAGATCTCAGGTGGGTAGCTCCATATTGTGGAGCGTGTGCTGAGGGGAACCTACTATGGTTGGGCCCATATGTACTTAACACAGGTTCAACGTTTGCTGAAACATGCCAGGATAGTGGGAGGGGATTTTTCTTTCCCCTCATTCTTGTGCTCATTTGTTTTTGAGCTACTATTGACCCTACAACCACACTTGGTGGTGAGGGAGGGAGGATGTCACGAGCCTTGCATAAGGAGGTGGAGAAAGATGATGATCTGGGAGGGAGGTGACCTAGTGTGCTGGTTCTTTACTTGGGATATTTTTGCGTAGTGATGGAAGCTACCAGTCCTTATAGAGGACTACCCATATGCAGGGATGGACTATTGGGGAGATCCTAACATGCCTTGACCTCCAGGATAGGAATGGGGACCTGATGGTACGTATACATGATTATTTATGTGGTTGCATTCATATATAGTTTAATAGCTTAGTTATATCCAGTTTATGTGTGTCACCAATAATGATGACACGTTGTGTGCATGTGCATACATCGAGCCATGCCCTCTAGCAAGATATCAATGATAGAGGGGCAGGGTGGAGGGGTTATATCCACCCACTTACAGGAACAGGAGGCTCCAGGGTACGTTGGACTCACTTCATTGCAATATAGAGTTCTTACTAGATGGGGTCACCGATGACAGATGGAAATACCTAGATGACAATCTGATCGTTGCATGCTACCATGCTACTCTAGAGTGGATCCCCTTGATGAGGAGGATCGCGGTCACTGTTGACTATGTCCAAGTAATGACATAGGGAGAAGTGATAATAGAGGGTGATGAGGAATCCAACGAGGAGGACACAGACCAATAGTACTAGGACTCTGACTCTGACTCTGACTAGAATCAAGTGATTCTACCGCTTGTGTAGTGGTGCACTAGGATTTTTGTATGATATGTATGCTCAGCCAAGAAAGATTATGGGGATTCTCATTTTGTAATAAACATTATGACATGCTATATATATATGCGCATGGATGCACTTTTGTATGGTTTTTTATATGAGTCTTTGTATTATGGTGATGCCTATATGATGCATATGATATATGTATGCATGACTATATGATGATGCATGATGCAATTTTATTTCCTATATGCGATGATTGATGTTCCACTCTAGAACGTCATTAGCCATTTTTTTTGCTACACTATTGAGACTTCTGGGAACATGCATGAATGTAATGGATTCAAAATGTCTAGCCAAATATTTAGTGCGCAGGAACTTTCTAAAGAGACAAGGATCACATACTTGAAAACAGTTATTCAACTGGGTGACAAGCAGTTGGGAGTTTAAGAAGACATCAAGCTGAGGAATACCCAAATGGAGGGTAGCGGCCATGAGACCAATGAAACCATCATACTCATCCTGGTTTTTGGTTGCAATGCCATCACATAATCCATCAATATGGATCAACTCATGTGACACGGAATAAATAACCCACATAGCCAAGGTGAGATTAGGATACCATCTACTTGCTCTTTCAGTGAAACCAACGTAGCGATGCGAGGTAGGATCCATCTGGAGAAACCAAGGAAAAAAACTATAAGACTCATGACAATAACAGTGTAAACCAAAAAGGTAAAAACTATGACTCATGGTGGGTGACATAAGGCATAGAACCTCTTGAGGTAGAGCCTGTTGCGGGGATTCTTTAGGAGGTGGTCGTCGAAGTCAGAAAGGATATATGCTCCCTTGCCAAGGTAGCGATGGAAAACATATGGGCCATACCACATGGAATCAAACTTCCATTTCCCTAACTTATCATTTTCTTGGTCATAAACGAGGACGAGATCACCTTCACTAATGGTGTGAGGGTGGACATGGGAGTCATAATAGGACTTCAACTAAGTCTTGGTTGCTTCAATCATCTGGAGAGAAACATGATGGTCCTCATTCATTTGTTCGAGCATAATAAGGAATTTTTCTAATGGTGATGTATCGGGGAGATGCTCGATGATAAGGAAGAGTGATGGAATTTGGTACCCAATGGGAAGTACCGATTTGAAACCATGTACTAAGTGAAATGGGGTAAAACCAGTGGTGATCTTTGTGGATGTATGATAGGCCCAGAGAGTAGAGAAGAGAAAATGATGCCAGTTGGATTTATGTTTTTCTACCATTTATTGGAGCATGGTTTGAGGATCTTGTTGACAGCCTCTACTTAACCATTACCCTAAGGGTAGTATGTGGAGGAGTATTGGTGTTCAAACTTCAACATTGTCGAAAGAGCTATCCATACCAAATCCTTGAAATGGGAACCATGGTCTGAGACAATATGTTGGGGGACACCAAAACATGTGATAGCATGGTTGAAAAGGAAACATGCCATCATGTCAGCCTTACAATTGAATGTAGGCATGGCCTCTGCCCATTTAGTGAAATATTCAATGGTCACGATGATGTACTTATGACCGCCGACCGAGGTGGGATTACAAGTCATGAATTCAATCACCCACTTGCAAAAGGGACCGACTATGACCATAGGATGTAATGACACAGGAGGAGTCCTTTCTTTTGGACCAAAGAGTTGACAATTGTGGTAGTGTTTAAATACGTGGATGCAATTGGAAAAGACGGTGGGCCAAAAATAACTAGCACAAAGAATATTTTGGGCGGTAGCCAAACCAGAGAGGTGGCCAACACAGGTTCCACTGTGACGGTCATTCAAGACTTTTTCCACTTCATCATGGGTGAGGAAATGACACAATATTGTATCAATGCTTTGACCTTACAAGAAATCCCCTATAAGGAGATAGTGAGTAGCTTAGTTTAAAATGTGTCGACGATCTTCATGGATTAAATGAGCCTCGAATTTTCGAGTGTGCAGGTACAAGAGAATGCCCCCATACTAGGGGTCTTCCATTGATATAACAAATAGAAATTTGTCTGAAAGGTTGACTGTGATAGGTGACGAAGCAGATGGCGGAGGGAGGTATTTCATTAGGGTAGCTCATTCTAGAGATTTGATGCTTTTAGGGGCAACAAATTCCAAATTGTACTCCTGGATAATGAAAATCCACTTGGTAGCATGAACTTGAACAAGGCAACGGTTCAAGAGACTCCTCATGGGGATGGAATCAGCCACAACCCAAGTGTGGCTCAAAAGGATGTAATGGCGTAGCTTCTAAACAAAAAATGTGATGATTAGGGCCATCTTCTATTCATGTGAGTAATGTAAAGGGGGACTGGAAAGCTTCTAACTTACCTAATAGATCACATGCTCTTGACGAGCATCATCTTCTTGGACCAAAACTCCAGCGATGGCATTTTCATATGCCAACACATAGAGAATAAACTCCTTAGTGGAGTTAGGTGGAGAAAACAATGGAGCAAAATCCAAAGCTTGTTTCAATGCATCAAAAGCATCTTATGTATGCTTATCTCAAAAAAATAGAATGTTGGTACGGAGTAGTCATAAGAAACCATGGACTTTTGTCGCATTTTCTGGAATGAAACGACGAAGGAAATTGGCCTTGCCTTGGAGACTCTGCAGTTGGTGCAAAGTACATCGAGAGAGAAGATTTAGAATGGCTTGGACCTTTAGAGGATCGACCGCAATCCCTATGTGAGAGACGATAAACCCAAGTAAACACCCATTTGGGACACAAAATACACACTTGAGAGGGTTCAAGCGGACATCGTATTTGCGACATCGTAAGAAGACTTGTCGTAAGCCATATAGATGATGTGAACTCTTCCGAGAGTGAGCGGTGAGGTCATCTAGGTAGACTAAGATGATATGGATGAGGTCATGGAAGAAGAAAGTCATGGCCCACTGAAAAGTGGCTCCAGGATTTATAAGGCCAAATGTCATAACTCGATACACAAATGTACCATAGGGGGTTGTGAAAGCAGTCTTGTACTGGTCTTCTTTTCGGATTTGAATTTGGTTATAACAGGAAAAACCATCCATGAAAGATAATACTTCATGTTTGGCACATGCATCAATGATCTAGTCAATGATCGAAGTGGGGAAATTATCTTTAGGACATGCCAAGTTAAAATCATGAAATTTAGTACCGACACAAATGGTACCTTGTTTTTTATTAATGGGAATAGGGTTGGAAACCCAAGTGGTATACGCAATAGGGTATATGAAACCTGCTTTATGTAGTTTTTTGGTCTCATCTTTTAGAAGGATATTTGGAGGGGTGAATGGGTCTTTGTTTTTGGAAAACATGCACCACATTAGGCCATGTTTCGATACAATGTTCGAAGATAGATGGATGAAGACTAGGAATCTCAGTATAGGACCAAGCAAAAATATCACGAAACTCCTAAAAGAGTGTATTGTATGAAGTGAATTATTCACGGGAGAAATATTATCCCAGTGTAATATATTTGACTACATTAGGGTTGGTTGATATGTTGACCCTGATAGTTGGTGAAATGTTAGCCATGTTTCCCTCTTCAAAGGCATCGGGTGCCAAAATGGGGTTCTTGAACCAATCTACTTTTCTATGAATGAAGTATTTCGCTTCAACTGAGTATTGGTAGGGCGATGAAGGAGGTTCATCAGGAATGAAAAAGGAGCGATGATGCATATAATCCCAATGGTACTCAAGAGAGAAAAGAGCTTCAAGGATTTCCTAATAATTATTAAAACAATGTGTAGATAGATTGGAGGGATCATCTATGTTTGAGGGAACAGAAGGAATAACTGAACTAGAGATCATGTATATGGTGTTGGTCGTGTCCGAGGAAGAAAATGGAGGGAAGATATCATCAAGGACAGTAATGCCAGACTCATGGGAGTGTTGTCAAAGGTCGCTAAGGAGTGATTGATACTCAGGAAAGTATGGAAAATGGTGAGAGTAATGACCATACAAGCTGCAAACTGCACAAGGATGGTTGGTTCGCAATGACTTGTTCTTATCCACTGATGGCTCTGGGAATATGGGATGGTGACCACTAGAGTGCCATAGGCCTCATTTATAATATCCATGTGGCTGTGAAGGATAGGAAACTTAGGACAATTTTTTCTTGCATGGACTTGAACACCGCACAAAGCACATATGGGAGTCGAACATAGTTCATTCATTGCTTTGGTTGCCTTTCCCCCATCTTTCTTTGGAGGAGGAGGGGCCAACTTGGAGATGAGAGGAGTATTTGATAGACTAGGAGGTGGGTGTGACATCATCTGAATGGGTTGGATCGAATTCAACACAACCTGGGGAGTCGGGGGTGGGGTGGGTGGATCGACGTACCACACAAGAATTCCTAGTGTAAAATTTGGTAGGTTTATAGTAGCCATGACATGCTTCCTTATGATTCCATATGGTGGAAACATGAAGGGATTTGTGTGGATTGGGAATGAACCCCAATAGTTCCCCGATGAATGAGGTTGATTTTGCGACTGAGGTTTCAATGTGGTCAGAATTGTACTAGAAGTGATGGTGCACAAATATGATATGTCATTTAGTGAAGGTGGAGGAGGTAAGGACAAAAAGGTGTCCGTCACAGGGGAGGTGGAAAATAATCCCAGGACAAGAGTAGATAAGGATGGTGTTATCAACCCAAATTGCACTTCTCCGTCTAAGTACCGACATCCTATAGGTTGGTACACAAAAGGAAAATTTTGGATTGAAGGTTTCCTAAACACTATAGATGGGCATGACATGAAATGCATTCACTCTCCAACTAGCTTTCCATTTTATCTTTCTATGTCTGGATTTCCATACGCGACTATGTTCATTGACAACCTGCGTACTGTACGCAACTATTCGCATTGCAACCTGCATACAGATCTGTATGCGCGTTTCCCTTAAAGCAACTCACGTGTCATACGTGGGTTTCCAGTATCAATAGTCGTATACACATCCATTCAAAATTCAAAATAATAAAACATGATTAATGGAGATTTTTTGAACCCTAATCATTAACCATATCAACTATCTCAACCTCCTCAACCTTCGAAATTGTTCTATTTCCCAAAGTATAAATAGAGTCCTTGGGGAGGACATTAATCAATCAATATTGGAGAAAAAAGTTATGTTGGTGGTATATCTTTAGAAGTCTTTGGAGCAGCAGAACTTAGAATCCTTTGGTTGCAGAGGAGTCATTGTTTCAAGCGTTGGGTTGTACACTTATCTCATTCACGGATTGTTAATAAAGAGAATTCTTCTTCCAAATTCATGTTGAGTATCTTTCATGTATCATGGTTGATGAATATATTTGATTAAGCACTATATATGTTGTTTATCTAACCTGTCATATATACATGTATAAGATTGTATTTGGAGAATTTGCTCTTTGCAGGTGAAGGAGGTGCATCCCTGAAAGCTTTGGAGAGAAGTAGAGCGAGAGAAGACAAAGCTTGGATCAACCATCAATAATCGGGTGAGTCCAACATCTCTTCCTATTTCCTTTCTGTACTTTAAAGCTGGTTATCTACAAGTTTTATAAGTAAGTTGGTAACCCCAAAACCTAGGTTACAAGGGTGTTTATTCCTGAACAACAGAACTGGCGACTCCACTGGGGAGCCTAGACTACTGTGGGTTATTTCTGTAGATCAGTGGCCAGTCTTTGCCTTGATTCTGTGTGTGCTGTCTTGTCTCGGTTCAGAGTTGTAGTGGTGCTTTGAATTCCTTTAAAATTTTCTTTTTATTTGAAAATTTTATACCTGTACGTGGGTTGCTCTTGCACACAGTCGCGTACAGAGGTCTGCGTACACGGGTTTCTCTATAGCACAGTCACGTACAAT
Organism: Pseudotsuga menziesii; assembly: GCA_001517045.1. Taxonomy (NCBI): domain Eukaryota; kingdom Viridiplantae; phylum Streptophyta; class Pinopsida; order Pinales; family Pinaceae; genus Pseudotsuga; species Pseudotsuga menziesii. The sequence goes on along the minus strand of LPNX010581413.1, from coordinate 269,648 downwards.
ACGCAGGTTTCCCTTGTACATAGTCACGTACAAGCCTGAGCATCAAAAATTTTGGGTTAGGGTTTGCTTGTCCCTGTCCCTCTATAAATTTTGTTTGCTGATTGGCCTTCTTTATAAGCATTGCACTGTGAGTTTGATGACCTTGTTAGCCATACCTTGTGCTTTATTGTAAAGCCCTTGAGTTCTTATTTGTTTGGATTGTCTTTATATTAGCAACTTGAAGTGGATTTTCCTTTTGGGTTATAGGTTCAAGTGTTGGTTGTCTGAATCAGTGATCAGGGTTCTAGACACTGTATATCTCATTCTATTTCCGAATAGTATTGGTTTGCCACTTGGCTTCGTTTGATTTCAGTGATTTCCATTCATTGTGTTCACCCAAGCTAGGGTTCCAAGTCTTCCTTAGTTGGTTGATCTTTGGTTCTATGAATCTACTTTAATTCATTTTGCTTATTTTATATAGTTAGTTTATTCAAGCATACTCAAGTATCGTTCCTTTAGGTGCATAGTAGTCTTTGACCAATTTGAAAAGTGAAAAGAAAATATTAGAAACTTTTTGCATTTGACTTGCATATAGTAGTTTTGTTTTCAATTTTTAAATATAATCTCAAAAATTACAAAAATATAGTCTTAGTTTTCTCTTTATTCGTTGCATTTTCATCAGTTTACAATTACAAAAAAAAAAAGGAGAAGCTTGTTTTTTTTTAAGTAGTGATAATTTGCTTTGAAAATATACACCAATTTTTTTTTACATTTCTTATCGAGTCAAAAACATCATAGTCTTTCACTCCACTTTCCTTCTGAGTAAAAAATAGCCCTTAAAATGAACGCAATAATTAAAATTTATTAGTAATTTTTTGTTTTTTAGGGCCATACACCTACTAGCTTAGGCTAGACTTGTGGGATAGGAAGTGTAAACTCCCCATAAGTATTTAAATTTAGACATAGTGGGCCAATTGATAGGTAAATCCTTCTATTTATCAATAGTATATGGGAAGCTCCTCTCAAACGGGAGTCAAGCACGAGGCCGCATAGAGGCATTGGACTGAGGAGATAACCCTTTGATTCCTTGTCGAAACATAAACTGGGGTTTGTACACATATGGGGATTCTGTCCTAGACAGAGTTTCAGGCTCAACTACCCTGCCCATGCATATGAATTAGGCTTGTGACTGTCCCCCCAGACTATTGGTATAGTTAAGGTAGCCTTTAGTCTCTTGACATCTAGGGTTCATACATAGGTAAACCAGAAGGCTATTTCTGGTTCACCTTGGGCAGGCTTGGAAGGTAACCCTTGTTGAAAGTGTAGGAGGGTGGTGGGTGAGTCCTTTGCTTGTGCCTAAGAACCTCTTCAAGGATGCCAATCAACTATCTTTTATATTTCTTCAGGAAAGCATATCTTTTACCCTTGCTTATTGTTGAGACTATAGGATTTTTTGTAGTGATTGCTCTATGATTTGTCTGTGTTTAGCCGACATTAGGGTTTGAATTGTCAAATTTACAATCGTGGAGGACCAACCTATCAGAAGGTCATGAAGGTTGCAAAACCTTCCTCCTCTCATCACATCGAAACCTCCACCTCCACCTCAAAGGCGGAGATTGGACACTGACGGTTCATTTGAACCGATAGGAGTCAGTGAAGTTCCAGGTGAACCAGAACTTAGGGAAAACCTTTTTTATTTAAATATAGTTGAGATGAATACTTGTAGGCTGATGAGTTTGCAAGGAATTTTAATGCACCCTTGACTGAATTAAACGATCCAGTGATCATCTAGGTTCATCCTTTTGATCCACCTGTGATTGGTGTCCATGTGGGCAGGATAATGTCTAGTGTGGGAGAAATTTCTTTCATTTAAACCTCAACCATCCCAGCTGAAGGGTTCCTACCTCCCCTGGTAGGTTCCCCTAGATCAAGCATACCTACTACGTCGTTACTACAGTGAGCCAAGTGGTTCAACCACCGGCTCCCACAATCCTAGCAGGTGCTTTTGGTGGTATGGTCACTGGGATTCCTAGTGTACCTACAGTTCCAACCTCTTTCACACACACTACCCAGAGTGGTCCTATAGGATCCTTGGCTTTTATCCAAGGATTTCCTTGGAATTGGGGGCATATACCCCCATCCACTCCATACGTAGGCTCACCACCCTCTTATGTAGGAGTGCAATTTGGGAACAGTACCCCTTATGGTCATGGTTTCCAAACCCTGGTCTCTGCTCCATTCACGAGCTCTCTCTTTTCGATGTTTAGCGGAGGGATCCCTGCTCCTGTATTTCAAACCCCAGCTTCAACTGGGGTAGCCATAACCTCTTATACTACACCTCATACCAACAATACTATGGCTTATGGATGGAATCTGTTTCAAAGTAACCCATCCACTTCGCAATCGGCGGCAGGGGGAAACCCCACCTTTACATATGGGAATTTGGGGGCAAGTCCCTCTAATCCCCAGACTGGCACTTTTAGTACTTTGGTTCGACCTAAGATTCATTTCCTAGCAACGTTAAACATGCCATATTTTTCTAAACTGATGAACGACCCGGTGAGACATGATCCCTTCTGGCCACCTGTCCCCACCAAATTTCCCTCGGACATCCCAAAATTTGAAGGAAAAGTTGGTGAAGATCCTGGGGCTCATGCCACCACTTTTCATTTATGGTGTTCTTCCAATTCATTGAATGAAGATTCAGTTAGGTTGAGGCTGTTCCAAAGAACCTTGATGAGTACTGCAGCAAAATGGTGCATTGAGTTGCCTTCTGTTGCGTTCAGTAGTTTTTAGGACTTAGCTAATGCATTTTTTAGCCACTTCCAGCTTCCAGTCTGATATGACTTTGAAATAGACTTGTTATCTACCTTTAGGCAGAACAAGGCCACCCACATCTTGGATCACATCCAAGAGTGGAGGAGGCGGAAGAGCCTCATTAAATCCACTATTCCTCTTGAGTTCTTACTAGAATGGTTCCTTAAATCATTATTGCCTTATATATCTCAGGACGTATCTACTTCAGGAGTGACAAATGAGGAAGAAGCTTTCCTTAGGGCCCAGCAATTATATTTGATTTACTCTTAGTCTGGGATCTTGTATGATATTATCCCCGAGGCACCGAGGCCAACCCAAGATGCAGAGAAACCTAAGCCTGGACGCCATGTCGATGGTGTGGTTGGGTCCGTTAATTCTCCCACTGTAGAATCTTTGGCCAAACAACTCCATCAGTTGTCCATCAAACATTCTACGGCGTAGGTAGAAAAGACTTCCCCCTCACCCCAAAATGCAAATGTTTTTTCACAGACCTCTCAGAAGGGCAATCAGCAGCCCGGTGGCAAAAAGAAGAGAGGAAAGAAAGGGGAGGGAAATAAAAACAAGCAAAAACCCGCAAACAATGCTTATGGGGGCAAGAAAGAAAAGAAAAAGGTGAAATTCCCATGTAAGTTGTGCCATCAGGATCACCTCACCCATCTTTGTCCCCTTATGTAACAAGCCCAGAAGCTGTTAAAAGCTCAACAACCGGCTATCCTGAAGGAGCCATTTCCCTAAGGGCAGAATTCTACTTCAGCTTTGAATACACCAAGGGGCATCCCAAATGCCCCTGACCCCAATTATATCAACATGGCTCAATCCTCAACTTTACTACAGACTAAGAATAAGAACTATGAAAAAGAGACCTCTAAGAGGGGTAAGTCTAGAGGTGAAACTTCTAATGCTCTCACGATTGAGAAACCTACTGAAACTATCCCCAAGATACCGAAAGGTGTCTTTAAGAAGACCTTGCATAATCCTAATGTTAGGGCTGCATCCAACTACTCTGTGGTTGAAGACTTAGCCCAGACACCTTGTGCAATGTCGACTTTAGAGGTGTTACAGAGTTGTCCCGCCCAGTGGGATGCACTCTTAGCAGCTTTAGGCAGTATGGACTCATCGAGTCTCATGGAAAAATTTCACTTTTCTGATGTCAAAATTCGCTTACCTTACCATGTAGCCTTATCAATAAATGTCATCCATAGTGGAAGGACAATTGGAAGGGCATTTGTTGACGAGGGTGCTTCTACATGTGTTATGTCCTTGTCATGTTGGAAAGCTCTTGGATCCCCAGAGCTAGTCCCATCAAACACCCTGCTTACTACTTTCGATGAAAGTTCATTCCGTCCACATGGTATCCTACCGGCTTTTGAAATTAAGCTGGCAAGGAAAGCGGTGTCTATTGAGGTGGAGGTGATTGATGCACCTTTGGACTGTAATTTTCTTTTGGGAAGAAGCTAGAATTATGTCATGTTTACTATTGCATCAACCGTCTTTCAGGTGGTAGTGTTTCCACATGAAGGGAAGTTGGTTACTGTTGACCAAATCGATTTTACTTGAAAAGGCCGCATGGAGTCTAATGAGTCCATTGTGCCATTGGTTGATCAAGTCAAACCTACTACACAGAGCTTAGGGGATGGAATGTAGGCATCACTGATGGGCGCATTTGATCTTCCAGCTCCTATTAATTATATAGGTTCTACTAGTGTGGGAAAGTCCATTGCTACAGTTGTCGATAGGACTGATCCTTGGGTCCTCCCTACTCACCATGAACCTGAAGTGCCCCTATCAGCAGTGGAAGTGGCTTACCAAGATATCACCCAAACCACTGTTGATCCCATTCCAGTTCCCCTCACAGTCTCAGAGGAACTAGAAGAAGCCTATCTACCTGCTTGGGAAAAAAAATATTTGCATTCTATAGACTGTTTAGGTATGGTTTTACCTTCTAATGAAGCCATTCTGGAAGCCATGTGTGGACATGGTAAGATTTGCGAAGATCTTCACCATCGATCTTATTCCAGATCAAAGCAGGATAAAGAATCAGGAGTTTCATATGAGACTAGCAGATGATGTTGATACACCCATCAATCCCTTACCAAGGGAAGGAATGTTTTCTGAGGGGAATATGACAAATATTTCTGCTACCATCCCTATCAACATCTCTGTAAATCCTAACGTTGTGGAAAATATACATATTGGCGCAAACTACTCTCCTAAGGAGATTGCAATCTATACATCCTTGTTTAAGGAATTCCGTGACATTTTTGCCTAGTCATATGAGGAGATGCAAGGCATTGGCCCATATATAGTCGAGCATGAGATCCGAACATACCCTGATGCTAAACTTGTTCAAAAAAATTTGAGACCTATTAACCTGCGTAAAGCGACGGTAGTGAAGGTTGAAGTGGAAAAAATGTTGAGAGTCGATTTTATTTATCCCGTAGGCTTTATGGAATGGGTATCCAACCTTGTTCCTATTGATAAGAAGCAAGGGACAATATGCGTCTGTATTGAATTTCGAGATTTGAACAAAGCCTGTCCTAAGGATAACTATCCCATGCTATTTATAGACCAAATTATTGATGCTTGCGTGGGAAGTGAAGTCTTCTATTTTATGGATGGCTTCTCCGGATATAATCAAATTCAAATGAAACCGAAAGACCAACATAAAACTGCTTTCATTTGTCCTTGGAGTACCTTCGCGTATAAAAAAATGCCCTTTGGATTGAAAAATGTTGGGGCAACCTTTCAGCGGGCAATGAATTTTTCCTTCCATGATATCAAAGCCATTGTTGAACCTTACCTTGATGATTTTCCTGCACATTCATGTAAGAGGATTGACCATCCATATCACCTGCGTTTGATATTTGAATGATGCAGATACTATAAATTTGCTTGAAACCCCACAAGTGTGTGTTTTGTGTCGAGTTAGGGAGACTCCTCGGATTCATTGTTTCTAATAGAGGCATTCAAGTGGATCTATTAAAAGTTGAGGCCATTGTAAATCTGCCTCCTCCTCGTTCTATCAAGCAACTTTAGAGCCTGCAAGGAAACTCCAATTTTCGTCGACGTTTCATTGTAAACTATGCCAAGATTACTAAGGGTTTCATGTTCCCGCTAAAATAGGACACCCCATTTGTATGGGATGAAACGACACAACTTGCATTCGAGGCATTGAAAAAAGCTTTGTTGTCGGCACCATTGTTGCATCCACCAGATTACTCTACGGATTTTATATTGTATATGGCCGCATCTGAGTCAACCATTGGGGTATTCCTAGTCCAAGAGGATGATAGGCTCCAAGAGCATGTCGTTTACTATCTTAGTCGTGCTTTAGCCGGACTTGAACTAAGGTACTCCCATGTCGAGAAGTTGGCCTTAGCAGATGTTTATGCTATTCATAGGTTACGTCACTATATCTTAGAAAGGACTACAATGATAGTGGCATATGTCAATCCTTTTCAATATGTTTTGTCCCGACGGATAGTTGGAGGCAAATTAAACAAATGGATAGTCATTCTCCAAGAGTTTGACTTGGATTTTTAGTCCGCCAAATCCAAAAAATCCTTAGTTTTTGCCAAGCTTATCGCATAATTTCCAACAGAAGAAGATGTAGTCATTGAAGAAGACTCATTCCCATATGAGCATATCTTCTTCATTTCCAACTCTAACCCCTAGTATGGATATATACTTATCTATTTCCAAAGTCCCAAAAGATATTGCGTGCCGGTTATTTCTGGCCCACGATCTTTAAGGATTGTATGAAAGTCGTGAAGCGTTGTCATCCTTGTCAGCTTTACACTAGGAAAATGATGCGGTCACATCCCGCTCCATTATTTTCTATTATCTCGGTGGGCCCCTTCATGAAGTGGGGGATTGACTACGTGACGTGTAACCCAGCCTTGGCTAGGGGGCACAAATATATCATTGTCGCTGTGGATTATTTTACAAAATTGGCGGAGGCAATGGCCACCTTTAGAGCTAACAGGGAAACTGCAGCTTTTTTTGTGTTCAATCAAATTATAGCATGATTTGGTATACCCAAAGTGATTGTCATTGACCATGGCAGTCATTTTCAAAATAGCATGATGACGGAACTAACCACTATGCTAGGATTTAGACAAGAAAATTCATCCTTGTTCTATCCTCAAGCCAACGGTCAGGTTGAGGCTATTAATAAAACTTTGAAAACTATACTCAAACGTACTATTAATGCAGCCCATTCAAATTGGCATATCATGCTATATCCTGCTCTTTGGGCGTATCAAACTAATGTAAAAACTGCTACGGGTTTCTCCCCCTTCCAACTCATTCATGGAGTGGAAGCCGTTACCCCGGTTGAATGTGAAATCCCATCCTTAAAAATAGCTATTCATGTGTTACCTGATACGACTGAGCTTGAAGAACGATTAGTACATTTAGAACATCTTGATGAACAGTGTAGAGATGCGCTGAAAGCAAACCAAGCTCATAAAAATAGGGTCAAAAACCAATATGATAAGTCGGTCAAGCCTCGAATTTTCTTTGAGGGGGAACTTGTTTTGCTTTGGGACCAAGACAAAGAACCCCTAGGGGTAGGAAATTTCAGGTCTATGTGGTTGGGACCATATGTCGTGTCAAAGGTTTTAAAGAAGGGCGCATATGAATTAATTGATTTTGATGGGAATAAGCTACCTCAGCCTAGAAATGGGCTCTACCTGAAAAAGTACTATGCTTAGTCTTAGAACTTTTTCTTGTATTTTATTGTATGTATTTTTATGTACAATAGTTTGTCGGTTTGTGTTTTTTATACCAGTTGCTGGTTGTTTTAAATGTCTTCTGAGATGTTTGTAGGTTTCGTTGATGGGGCCAGTCGCCACACTTGTAATCTAGCTTCAGCTGCATGGGTCATTTATTCACCCTCAGGACAACTAGTTGCCTCAGGAGGTGCTTGTTTAGGTCCTGCATCTAATAACATGGATGAATATAGGGCTGTCGTTGATCTTCTATGGGATGCTTTGTCACGTGGTATCACTTAGATGGAAGTCCGACTGGACTCTCAACTGGTGGTTTCCCAGCTCAATCAAGATTACTAGGTGCAGAACCCTATTCTATTACGTTAGTTTATGCAAGTTAGGTTATTGGAAAGAAATTGTGAGTTCATTACATTCAATCACATTCCAAGGAATCAAAATTCATTAACTAATGCATACGCTAATTACATCTTGGATTGGCATTTAACACATTTTTCATAAAAATATATAGCAAACACATAAAAAACATTTGTAAATAAACCAACAATATATATATATATATATATATATATATATATATATCTGTCCATAGATAGGTCGAGTCTCTGATCCTCAGATCCAGTCATAATTGTATAATATACAAAAAATATACAAAATATGGATCAAATTCCATCAAATGCCCTAGATCTAAGCTGAACCACCCTGTTCCCCTCGATCTCCCTATACTCTGGCTTCTTCAGCCTCCTCAGCTTCAGCAGCCTCAATAGCATCTATGTATACTGACACTGCTCTGGCTACCCTCCTCAGAAGGCGTATCCAAACAAGTGGTACACCAACCATGAACTCCTGCATGATGGATGGGATGTGCTCAATCCGTAAGGTGGGTACTCTCTGGGTAAGCCTGTGCAGCTTCCCCTCCAGAACCCTAATCAGCGCCTGGTCTTCTCCCAAGACAGGACGCACATACATGCATGGATGCCCTTCAGGGAAGACCGGTCCAATATCTGCATTTTGACATTTTAAAAGGATTAGAACTCTTATACATATGTATATATCTCTATATTTTAAAATTCATAAAAATTTGAAAATTTGAAAATTAAAAATTACCTAACCCTCCCCATGATCCTCCTGGAGGGAGGATGAGGTCTGCATCACCTTGAAAATCCATTCCAGCATATGGAAACTAATCCAAAGCTGGCAACTGATGCTCCCACCAAAAGTAGAATTCATCATCATAGACACTCTGCACTGAGCCACCACCTCCTTGGTGGAGGAAGATATCTCCCCATCTACTCAGCCTAGGCTGATGAGGAGAACGAAATGGTAATGGTACTACAGGGCTCAATCCCAACACTCTCTCAAAGAAGAAGGCTACTAGTATGCTAAAATATCCAAAATTCTTCCTCCTTCCTCTCTTGCAGTCAGAGAGATTTTTTCTTATAATCGGGATCACTTCCGAGCACCAATCATATAAGGCCCTCTGCATGCAATCCACTACTAGTCTCATCTGGTTCCATGTTGCAAGGTGAAGAGAAGATGATCCTGCAACCCTCACTATGGTACTTGTCAATAAATGTAGAGGAAGGTCACGTATGTGTACAATGGGGATGCAACTACCCCTCTTTTGTGTGTCTGGTGCCCAGTATACATCAATATAGTTTTGGACACTTAGAGGATCACCAGATCTATTGGTGCCTTCTAAGTTTACTAGAGCTCCCTGTCATGATAGACCCGCAATGAAATAGATATCTTTTGAAGTAATCTCCAAGGACTCACCTTGAAGGTCAAACATGCCCAAGTCATGATCATAATAATTTTTCAGGAAGTCTTAGAGGCGGACATTGGCCCACATAGGTGAGGTACATAAAACATTTAACAACCCAATTGAACGTAAAACATTCACGGTGGGGGCATCTTGGAGTGCTTCTTGATCCACTCAAGCACCATATTTGAACCTAGTAAACAAGCATTTGCAAACCTTCAGTTTCATGTAAAATTTCCAATTTTGACCCTATATGCTTCTTGTTCACCTCACGTAGCGTACGCGACTGTCTATTAAGGCATGTCGCGTACTGTATGCGACTGTCCTTCGAGCAATGCATGTACAGAACATGTGTACACGAGTTTCAATATAGTGAACCCACGTACACAGTGTCCCTTTGTTGAGGGCGCTTAAAAACATAAAATTAGGGCCTAATTTTGAAAATTGCTAGGATCAAATTGAAGAGCTTGGGGTGTAGTATTACCTGACACTTGCAGATTTGGAATTGGTCCATCAGATTGTCCACACCAAGCAATTGAAGGTAGAGGTGAAAACTTGTCTTTTATGGCTAAAAATCGAAATGGTGAGTTTTATTTATGTTTTTGAACTATTTATAGAAATTTTATTTCTTAAGTGGGTTTTTTCCCTATAGTTCACAATTTCCATAACTAATACCATATCTTTTTTCCTTGTAACAGGTTTATCATCATTCTAAGGTCTTTTTTGCTCATATAGGATGGTTTTTTGTCACTTCACATGCATTTTGCATCTATACCTACTCCATATTCAACCCAACAATTAACATTTTAACCACGGACTATGGTATTTTTAACCATTGGCTCCTTGTATTTACAATCGTTCTTCCATGGATAGGGATTTCCTCTCATGAGTATCCTCATTTAGAACCTATGTTGTCTTTCGATACTCATGCTGGAGATGTCTTAGGTACAAGGGAATTTTTTTAGCTATTTTTCACACCAAATTGAGCCTCATTTTGGTCTTTTTTTACAAGCTATCCCTTTATAGGACTCCCCTCCCTTATGGAGTTTCTTTAGGCCCAGGTCTAACTCCTTAAAACAAACTTGACTGCTGAGTTAACTTGTCCATTCAAGCTCGTTAAGAATACATGAATGGGAATCCGCATTGGTGTTAAATTATCTCTTTCTCGGACCATGCGGAATAATACGAGAAATGATCGCTCTCTTTTCAACGGAATTGACAAGAGTATTCTTAGGCATAGGTTTATCACTTTTCTGGACCTGAGGGACTAAATTTACGGAAAAGGATCTCTCGGTATGAGCTCAGTTTTCTCTTTTTCGTGCTCTGGACCTAAACATGAAAAATATTCTGAGTGTACTTTATGTCTTTGTCATGCTCGTTAAACACTAAAGAACAAAGCATCAAGTTTATTGTTGTAAGCCCCATTTCTCGCACTGAAATGGATCTTTTTGAGTGATTTTGCTTTCCTTCACACTCGTAAAACTCAATCTATATGCTTCTCTTGAAGGAGTGTTGGGTAGGTGGTAATTTAACCTTTTTCGTACCTCCCTAACTAAGTACGAAAAAGGTTCACCTTTTCTTCTACGGAAGTTAAGAGAGTTCTTCTGTGATATGTTTTATACTTTTATGGCCTCATGGCTTGGAGTGTACTGGTTCTTTGGGATTGTTTATGAAGACCTTAGTTTCCTATCTATGGAGTAAGTTGCGCAAGACTATGTTGTACCTATCTACATAGCTTCCAGAACATTGAAGACTCATCATTATTGTATATTGTGGCTTTGATCCACCTTTGTAATATACGTGGTCTAGTACCCGTACTATATGATGTACTCAAATATTGTAAAGGAGCTAGTGTTCTAGTATATTGAACATAGCATCGTCAAATATGACTTTATATATGACATTCATTAGAGGAAATTTCAACTCAAAATGGGCCTTTTAACTTTAAATCAAATTCCATGTCATCATGTGTTAGCCAATGAAATTCCTTTAAATTTGAAATACCATATAGGTCTTAAACATTTTTTTAATATAAATTTGGGGATAGGCATCATTAAGAAAACTACTTTTTTTGTTTGTATTTTTGACATATATCCCCGTGTGTTTACTCAAATTTCAATCGGGAGAGATCGTTGGATGCAGAATCAAATTCCGCATCCAACGAGTACCCACTCGGCATACTTTTGATAGACCCCCCTACCCAAAAAACAAGAAATACCTGAAAAAATGTGATGATGAGTAAACACACAGGGAGATATTTCGAAAATACAAACAAAAAAGTAGTTTTTTGCTTTTATTCCTCCAAAATTAATAAATATTATTTTATTATTTTAACTATTTTTTTTTTTTAGGAGGCCCATTTTGAGTTGAAATTTCCTCTAATGATTATGTATTTGTTTTAGGTACTACCTCTGATCCATTGGATTTCTGAGTTCTCCAAAGATAATGATTATACTGTATTTCGGCCATCGCTTCCCTCTGATCTCACACATTAAGGGGCATCCGTTATCAACCCAAATGGCACTTATTTGTCCGAGTATTGACATCCTATAGGTTGGTACACAAATGGACAATTTTGGATTGAAGGTTCCCTAAACACTATAGATTGGCATGACATGAAATGCATTCACTCTCCAACCAACTTGTCATTTTATCTTTCTATGTGTGGATTTCCATATGTGACTATGTTTGTTGACAACCCGCGTATTGTACGTGTCTATTCGCATTGCAACCCACGTACAAATATGTATGTGGGTTTCCCTTAAAGCAACTCGCGTGTCATACGCGGGTTGTCAGTATCAATAGTCGCATACACATCCATTCGACATTAAAAATAATAAAACATGATTAATGGAGAGTTGTTGAGCCCTAATCATTAACCATATCAACTGTCTCAACCTACTCAACCTTCGAAACTGCTCTATTTCCCAAAGTATAAATAGAGGCCTTTGGGAGGACATTAAACAATCAATCTTGGAGATCAAAGTTATGATGGTGGTATATCTTTAGAATTCTTTGGAGCAGCAGAACTCATAATCCTTTGGTTGTAGAGGAGTCCTTGTTTTAGGCATTGGGTTGTACACTTATCTCATTCACTGATTGTTAATAAAGAGAATTCTTATTCCAACTTCATGTTGAGTATATTTCATGTATCATGGTTGATGAATATATTTGATTAAGCACTACATATGTTGTTTATCTAACCTATCATATATACATGTATAATATTGTATTTGGATAATTTTTTCTTTGCAGGTGAAGGAGGTGCATCCCTAAAAGCTTTGGAGAGAAGCAGAGTGGGAGAAGACAAAGATTGGATCAACCATCGATAATCGGGTGAGTCCAACATCTCTTCCTATTTCCTTTCTGTACTTTAAAGCTGATTGTCTGCAAGTTTTAGAAGTAAGTTGGTAACCCCAGACCCTAGGTCACAAGGGTGTTTATTCCTGAACAACATATGGGATGGATGCATTGTTAATAGCAGTATCGATAGTAGGAAAGACGTGTTTTGGTGTGTCTGGCCCCTTTGGATCATAGTAAGTCAAGTGGTCAACATTCAATATCTTCCCTTCATGAGGTAACATCAGGAGTCGAAAGACGATAGAGGCCACGACTCGCATGGCATACATGTAGCTACATCCTAGGAGGACGTTGTAATCAAGTCGGGCATTGACAACCTCAACGTCAATCAACACCATTTTACCAGCTAACTCAATAGGAACATTTGTGAGAATACCTTGTGGTTGAGTAGAGCGGACATATTAGGAGTGGAGAGTGGTGGTGGAAGGTTGGAGGGGAGGGGACCCAAGTTTCTTCCAAAAAAATGTTAACATAACACAGGTGGATTCCCTTTCATCAATAATGCATCGATGTATGACCAAATTCTGAATTGAGACCGAAACTTGGAAGGCAATGGTAGACGACATCACGGGTTCTCCTTGATCCGAGTTGAAGGTTATCAACCTGGAATCGGAGGGATCAATGACACCAAGCACATAAAACAACGCTTTATGTTGTGATGGGAAATTTCTAAGAACTTCCAAAGAGGACATGGCTGTAGGAGAAGGGGCCAAGTTATCAACTATACTATAGTTGAGAGAAGCTCTGTGTTGACGGGCCGAATTGGCACAAATTTCAACCAAGAGACAACCCGATCCGAGAGTTTTCGAGATGCTCTCAATCGTTAGGTAGTTGTCCCTGATGAGATTAAGGCCTCGTTGCCTTCCCTAAGTTGTTCCTAGCTACAGGAGAAAAGAAAACTAAAGCTATTGTTTATCGATTAGATCTATACTATCCCTATGAATATACAAATAAGACTTAGGCAAGTTATTAAATTAGTATATTACAAAATTGACCAGTCAAAATTTGATCTACTCAATCAATTAATTTATAATACAAGAATAAAAGTTAACCAAATATTAACAGACTCAATGAACACAATATAAACACATATACATTATTCACAAGATCATAAAATGACCTAGTAGTGGTATAAAAGTAAAGATCTAATTCAATAGATTTTCAATAAAATAACTAAAGAAAAAATATCATTAATCTATTATAAATATTCTATCCTGATCAGGAGCGTAGAAAACATTAACCTGGAATCAAATTACCAATAATTCAACTGTGCAAACAATCCAAAAAATATTCAGAAGAAATTCAGAATTTAAACAATGTCACACAGTGAACAAGTATGTCACATGTATTGATTGACAACAATATCAAGTCTACTATATGGCATATGTTAGCAAATCAAACCAACGTAAGTCAACAGTTTAATATGATGTATTTGCAAAATTCATCAAAGAAATAATGACAAAACATAAATGTTGCAGAGAAAGTGACAAGATCAAATGATATCATAAATACATTTGCATAGCATAAATACTATAAATATATATAGATATCACCAGTGAAAAGTATGGTAGCTGCTGACAAAAAATTGTCTCAACTCACAAGAAATAATTACAGTGATCTCGTCATGTCCTTTTTCCAACTATTGACCCCCTATCCAGTAATATATGTCTTCTTTAAATACAAATTATCTCGCATGAGGACAGTTCTATAAAATTGGAAACTATAAAATCGAAATCTTAACCAATTTCATTAAAAATGACAAATGCCTCATGTCATTTTTCTATATGCGTCATAATGTCTTTGAAATTGGAAATATTCAATTTATAGCAAAAAATCATAAACAATGAAGACACTAATGATGTAGTGACACCTAGGAAACATCATAGCCAATCGATCTGTCCACGACTATCCAGGGATCGTCCTGAACATAAGCGATTACCAAAATCCAAAAAGAAATGCATCAACAATATCACCTGCAATGTTACATAGTAAAGAAAAACAATTAAAACACACACAAAAATAAAATGAAGTAAACTATATAATCCATGAATAAATTCAAACCAATACCTGTAACAAAAATCACTTGATTATCACTTGATTATAACTTCAAACTTGAAATCAGTAGTAAGTACGCCCGAAACATTATAATTTTACAGGAGCATTAAACACCTGAATATTAACACCATTCGCCGGATTTTGTGAATGCCCTTTGAATTGCATCAGGGTAACCTGTGCATTCAACTCACAGACCTTTTCCTCATTCTTATGATTCTCGTTTTGGAGCTTCAGGACTCTATGAATCAACCTATTCTTATGCTTCTTTAAACACAGTAGACACTTATCATCAAAATCGACCTTCTCTTTCAGCCTCAAATTCTCAGTTTTGATAACATCATGACGTGTCACCATCTCTGTCAGTTCTAATTCCATTCTGTGGATTTTATCTAACAGACAACTAACAAAGAGTGGGTGAATGGTTTCACCAATTCGATAAGACCCGGGTAAATTAACTTCAATGGACCTACCCTTCATTGGAGGGTCAATCACAGGGTCAACCTGAAGATTCTTATCAGATACATGAGGACTGCTATCTCGAGGGTTTATGAAAGGCCGATGATCAATATCGAGACCATTATCAGGTGAAACAGTTTTCTCTTCCTCATCGTCAAGCACGACTATTTCAATATCAACATTATTGCTCATTGTAGACTTAACGGCATGACCCTTGGATAACATACTCCTTGTAAACCTACCAGTGAACTTACCATTCAGCCTTTTTCCCTTCGGTTCATAGGTATCCTCATTACATCTCGGTGTCACATGGGATAGATTTAAGGTTTTTTTCCTACACTTGGAAGGCATAGGAGTACCGGGACTACATGCAGGAGCGGGAATGCTATCATCGCGATTGCTGGGACTTACACGACCATCAAGGTTTGACACAGGCTCGCGCATAGGCGAAACTGAAACTTTACAAGGATGTGGATGCCTTACACATTCCTCAGGACAATCAAACTGACAGTGACAGAAGGCCAAGAAGCCATTAGATTCAAGAAACTCATCCCATGACTGATTTTTTTTGGACAACTCCCTTTCAATCAACATCCTAACCAGGACGTGATGAAACAGGCTGTGACTAATGTTCCTCGGCCCCTTCTTAATGGCCGAGGACATTTTTCTCAAACTCTGAACTAAATAATATGGAAAGTTAATAGGAAAACCGAGGAACACAGCCATTAACCGGAGATGATATACATAAGACGAGGAGAGACGACCATCACAGGTCACATACCTGTGAATAACATCGAGGACCGCTCGCCATTCTTTCGTGAAGTATTTCGTTGATACCCCGGTTCGGAAAGAAACCTCTTGGCAGGGATTCTTCATCATTTTTCTCCGTTCGGTGATTTCCATTTGTTTGTATTTGAACCATTGTTCACCTGTCAACGACAAACCCGTGGCCAAGGCAACCAAACATTCATCAACCCTGAATTGGAGATCAGCTACTGTAACCCTGGCATCAACCAAAAACATGGAAAATAAACTAGTCACCTCCGGGTTCGAATCCACAAACTTGCGAATGAATGGAAACCATCCAACTGCTTCAACCCTGGCCAAGAGCTCAGGGTTCTCATCAAGTAGTTTCGCTTCACTGGGTTCAAATCTAACAACCGGTGCCATGACTGCAAGCGTGAAGTCACGCAGTAGCACACAGAACAGACACCACAAATTGAAACCCGACAGTAAACTGGAGAGTGAACACTCAGGGTGTAAACCGAGCAGAAAACACAAGTAATGAAACCCAAGGTTCTCATAAACAAATTGCGCCATGAACAAAACCTGACAAGACCGCTGTAAATTCGGCATGAGGGAGGGAGAATAACCATGCAGAGTGGTAATCAAGTGATAAAAGAACTGACAGTGAAGACTCCAGATGAACTCATGTTACCATTATTTATTCGGAGTACTCGATAGACAACCACTCACAGCATAAGCTACAGGTGTTGAACGAGAAGAGAGCAACGACACTGGGCACGTACTGGCCATTGAATATGATTGACAAGGTTAAGTACAAATGCAATGATACCAGATCAATTTTCCTGTAAGTGGATCGATTTCGGAGGTGATGACACAGGTCAAAATGATTATAAGGATTAAACCTTGGACGTTAATGCATACACCTTACCGTATGATTATGTAAACCTTTCAAATGTGGCGAGCATATGACGCGGCATAACCATAAAACCCAACATCAAACCTTCATAATATGGAGCATATTATAAAATCGACATTAAACATTTGTAGTATGAGTGATTATAATTTGGGGTTTAAAATATGTACTTAGGATAAGGCACCCCTGCATAGCATATTTAACCTTTGATGTTCTAGGACCTTGTCCAAATTATAATTAACCAATAATGCTTGTCTATTGATTAATATTCAAATGAAGGCTTATGGTAAGGGGCGTAAAAACCAAAACTTACCCCATAATCTGAAAGGTAATTCATCCAAATAATGATTTCCATGTAGTGATTTTGTCCACTAACCATAGTTCACAAAGGTTGTAAAAAACATAGAATTTCACTGATTCAGTAGCTCACAGAATGTCATCATTTCAGTAGCTGTCGGTTCTGTAGATTTGTCTTAAGAAATTTGAACATTTCATCAAAACAAAATAAGATTTTGTTTGATGAAATATGTTTTTTGTAAGGCTGTTGAGTAAGGGCACAACAGATGGCGACTGACTGGGCAGAACAGTTATCTCTGTTTCTTAACCTGAAACCATGCAATCGAAAAAATTAGATCCTTCATGTATGCCATTATGCAGACATTAGTATTTTAACATCTTAAACAGATTCATGAATTTCACATCTCTAGATATTACCAGAAATTTACAGTCTTAATTATTTATTTGATGAAGATCAAGTTTCTAACAAAAATTAGTCCAAAAGAAGTAAAACAGTAAATGGCTCAATTTTAAAGAATAAAATCTCAATACCATAAACATGGCCTTGCTGCCAGCAGGCATCTGTAGCCTGGACAGGGTTGCTTCAAAGCCCAAAGAATGCCAGTATCCCATCTGCCAGTCATAGATATACAATTCTGGTTGGGCTGAACTGTTATCGTCATTTTTCCCTCCTTTTTTTTTATACTTATGAAGGCCGTGATTCTGGCTTGGTAACCAGATAGTAACCACGTCAGTCACCAGTCCGCACCGCAGTAAATAAATCAGCTCGTTATGAGACCTTTTATCCCTCAAAGTTTTTCGTCCAAGGGCCATTGTCCAGGCTTGGTGACTAGAAACGACAATGTTACTGAATACAAACCTATGATCCTGAACATACCGGCTCGTTATGAGACCCTCTGTCCTTCAGATTATTTTGAAAATACTCAAATCCAACCATGTCCAGAATGTAGTTAAATTTAATCTGCAGTGAGATTATCTTAGCAGATGGGGAGGCAAATCTAATTCTCTTTATGAGAAGGGATGGCGTAAAAGACTTGAATAAATAACCTCGACAAATAATTTCCTAATTCCTTTGGGAAAATCTTTGTAGAGACTCATATTATTGATTTATATTAACATGATTTAAGAATTTCTGGTAACATCTAGAAAAATGAAAACCTGTTCACTGTTCAAAACGTAAAACAGTATGACAATTTTCAGGATAGTAAGATCTTCATGCATGATTTGTAGATTAATCATAGAACTTGATGAAAAGTCATCAGCTTGAAGTTTGATAAATTGATCAGACTCAACAATACACAAATAAAACAACAAATGAGTATGAGGAAAAAAATTCAAAGCAAACAAGTAAAATAAACACACTAATAAATTCCACAAACCAAGCACACCACACAAGGTATGTACAGGATAATCCCTTGAGGGGGATCAACAAAAATATTTCTTGATCATATGACCATTTACCGGAAGGTTCTTGATGTCCCCCTCTAGCGTCTGTAACCTGAACGTGCTAGAACCAAGTTTTTCTATAATAATAAATAGTCCCAGCCACAAGCATTGGAATTTAGTATGTTTCCCTCTGTCTTCATGATCCTTGTCCCATTTTAGAACTAGGTCACCTACTTCCAACTCCCTACTGGCTGATTTCCTGTGATCAAACCAGCATTTCATAGTCCTTTGGTGTTGGTCAAACTTTTTTCTAGCCAACTCTCTATCTTCTTCCAGTTTAAGCAAGGTATTGATTCGATGTTCCATAGCAGAACATGGTGTCTCATGTACTGACTGAGAGAGCTGTAGAGAGGGTAAGAATAGATGAGGAGGCAAAATAGCTTCTTTGCCATATGACAGAAAAAAGGGAGAATTACCTATGGAATATTTGGGAGTCACTCTGTCATCCCACAAGGCATTCGATAAGGCGTTGTGCCGATTTCTATTATGATTAACCACCGTGCGTTTCAGAATTTTGATTAAATTTTTATTGGAAGATTCAGCTAATCCGTTACCCTGAGGGTAGTAATTAGCTGAATACTTTAACTTTATACCCTTTTCCAATGCATATTCTGTTAACTTTACAGAAGAAAAATATGTTGCATTGTCAAAAATTAAATATTCTGGAACACCAAATCTGGTGACAATAAAAGAGTCAAGGAAAGATATCACCTGTTCTGAGTTAACCACTCGCAAAGGGATGGCTTCAACCCATCTAGTGAAGTAATTGGTGGCTGTCAGAATATATTTGTGCTGCTATGAGGAAGCTGGTGTAATTGGACCGACAATGTCCAAGCCCCATTGTTGAAATGGAACCTCAATAATAACAGGTTGGAGAGGTAACACTGCTTTCTTAAGCCTGCCGCCAACTCTTTGACACTCTTGACATTTTCTAGCAAAGGCATATGCATATTTGAACAATGTAGGCCAGTAATAACCATATTTGAGTACTTTATGTGCAGTGGTTTCCCCGCCAAAGTGTCCCCCAGCTGGCCCTACATGTAATTGAGACAGCACATTATCAGCTTCATTATTTTCTAAACAACGAAGGAGAACCCCTTCAAAATTCTTTTTGAACAGAATATTATCAATCAGTTGATAAGGTGCAGATATTAATCTCAAATCCATTTTGCTACATGAATCTAAATGTTCGGGAGCATTCCCATGCAATAGAAAAAACTTAATATCATGGTACCAAGAGTCAGAGAGAGCTGAGATTGGAAAAACTTCCCTTTCGAATAGAGAATGTTCATCAAAGAAGTGCAAGTCAGATTCAGAGATGTCTGAAGATCCAGCTGCCAACTTACAAAGTCCCTGTCCTCTGACAATCTTTAAAGGATTGATTTAGAGGTCATACTCCTGAAGTCTGTGACCCAATGGGCTCGTTTTTCACCCAGGTCCTTCTGCACCAAAAGATTTCTGACTGCAGAATATGGCACAATGACCTTGGTATGAGACTTCAGCAAGTAAGGCCGGAAATGTTTTACTGACTTAAAAACATCAAATGCTTGTTTGTCTACTTCTGGATAGTTCATCTTTGCACCATTCAAACCAGAACTCGTAAAAGCAATGGGAGCTTCATTATTTTCCTGATTTTTCTGCATTAGAACAGCGGCATATGAAGAGTCAGAAGCAAACGTGTACAAAATAAATGGCTTAGAAAAATCTGGGCTTATTAAGGTAGGAGCTTCAGCAATCATTTTTAATATATCATGAAAATATTGCTTTTCTTCAGCAGACCATTTAAACTCAAATCTTTCTTAATCATTTTCTGAAGTGGTCTAACAATTTCAGTGAAACCAGGGATAAACCTGGAGACAAAATTTATCTTCCCTAGAAATGACTGCATAGTTTTCTTTGAGTGAGGCATAGAAATCTGTGATATGGCCTGGGTACGTTCCAGGTCAATATTGATACCTTGTTTTGAAACTACAAAACCCAATAACTTACCTTCAGTAACTAGAAAGATGGATTTCTTGGGATTCAGAGAGATCCCATATTTCCTGCAACGCTCAAAGACCCTTCTAAGATATGTTGGGTGGTCAGCTCTGTTATTTGCAAAGATAGTTATGTCATCAAGGTAAATGATGACAAATTGACCAATCAGGCCTCAGAACGCAATATCCATTTCCCTTTGAAATGTTGCTCCAGCATTAATTAAACCAAAAGGCATTTTCCTGTAGGCATAAGTTCCCTAAGGGGTTCTAAAGGTTGTTTTCAGCTGGTCAGCTTTGGATACTAATACTTGGTTGTATCCCAAAAATCCATCTAAAAGTGAAAACATTTCAGATCTGGAGACCTGTTGTAAGATTTTTTCCATAGGCGAAACGGGATAATTGTCCTTTTCCGAAACCTTGTTGAGATTTCAGAAATCAACACACAACTTGATATCACCATTTTTCTTTCTGACGGGGACAATATTTGCCACCCACTGCGCATACCACACTGGAAAAATTATTCTAGCAGCGAGGAGTTTGTTAAGCTCTTTCTTAACAGTCGTTTCTAGGCTAGGGTGCATTTTTCTCAATTTCTACTGGAATGGTTTAGCATGTTCTTTCATGGGAATGACATGTTGCATTATGTTTGGATCAAATGTCTTAAGATTGTCATATGTCCAGGAAAAAATGTCCTTAAACTCATTAAAGAGCCGTATGAAGGCTGTTTTTTCTTGGGGAGTACATGTACTGCCCAAATTTACACATTGAGGACTGTGTTCGGTGCCTAAATTTATGACTTCAAATTGCATAGTAGAGCTGTTGGTTTTACAGTTCCTTACACCTTTAAATTTATCTTTCAAATCATAGAATTTCTCAAGTTTAATTACCGGTCTAGGGAGAGTACTGACCTGATCAAGAGATTCTTTAATTGAACAAGGTTTATGAATTACCGCAAAGTTGTATAGATCTTCATCATGAGTCATTTCATCGATGATCGCATCCTTAAAAGTGTGTTTCATGGTCAAAAATTCGATCAACTGCTCATCATGGTCAAAAACTCTCTAATTGACAATGTTATCAGGTATGGAAGGTCTGAAAAGAAATTCAACAGAAAAAGAATCAGCGAGCATTCCTTCAGACGGAATTAACCTCGAAGCAACATTAGCTAACAGATCTGCTTCCTGGTTCAAATAACGAGGAATAGAATTTATGTTAAAAGCTTCAAACGATAATAATAAATTCCATACCTCTGTCTGGTAATTTTTCAGATGCCCAACAATGCAATGTATACTGTTAAGTACCTGTCTGACAATAATTTCAGAGTCTCCTAACACTACCAAAGATTTGGCTCCTAGGTCAATTGCCTTCTTCAGCCCTTGAATAAGGGCTTCATATTCAACAATATTGTTGGTGCATTCAAATTCCAACCTGCAAGTGACAAAGCACCTTTTCCCGAGGGGATCTATCAACAAGCACCCGGTCCCAGCCCCTTCCTTTGACTTAGATCCATCAAAGTATAGAGACCAAAGACCATCATTCAGATCCAAATGTGTAGTGTTGGGAACAAGAATTTTGTCCGGAACTTGTGTAAAATGGAAAACTTCTGATTGCTCTTCTGAATATTGGACTGATGAAGTTTCAACCTCAATATTTCCAAAGAAAGAATCAACCATGTAATTTCCCATTATGGTATCAGTAAATAGCATTGGTTCGTTTGAGTCATCCAGTTCGGTGACCGTGTGCTTCATATAACATTCTCGATCAATTCTGATTTTGTTTAGACGACCATTATGGGGTATCCATAAATGTGACCAGTTGATTGCAAAGTATCCTTTCAATTTTTCAGACCAATCTCTGCTAAGGAATAGGCCATATGCCTCAGGTATATCTGCAACAATTATGTCGATGATGAAATGGACCTGAGGGTTTGAAGCTAATCTTATCAGTACTTCATTCAACCTTCCTATTACTTTTACGTTAGACCGGTCAAGTTGCACAATACTTGTATCGCATGGTACTGGGATTGCATTAAGTTTTTTACATACCGAATATGGCATGACATTTTTTGAGGCCCCTGAGTCTATCATATAATTGTGTGCTTTACGATTGCAGATTTCAAATGTAAGAAAAAAGGGAGGAGTTGAGGAATCTGATTTCTTACCTATGGATGAGGCATTGACTGCGGATTTTGTGGGGTTGTCTTTTGTACTAGTAGAACTGTGTTGGGTGGAGGAATTTTTACCATTTTTACCCAAAGAAACCCCTTGCATCATCTTATCTCGAATCACAGGAAATTTAAGGAGTTCATAGATAGAAATGTTGGCTTTGATTTTCTTCAATTCCTCAACCAGGTCATATTCCAAATCAAGAGATTGTGTAGACTTAGTATTGGAAGGCTGGTTTTTTGTTTTGACAGCTGAACTGTCATCTATAGACTTTGTAGAAGGTTCCCCTGAGGGCTGATCTTTCTTGCTTCTAGTGTTATATGGATGTTGATTGACATTCACAACAGCCACATCTTCATCATCAGTCAATTCCATGGTATCCCAGAAGTGACTAATAACTTGAGGAGGTTTATCATCAGTGTTATTATCAGTGCCTTCGGTATCTTCAGAATTCTGGCCTGAATATTGGGTTTCACTTTCAGCTGATGTTTCTAGGCCTGAGACTAATAGTTTTAGGAAGCTATTAATTTCATCAACATTATTAGCTTCAGATGGTGGAACCTCCTTAGCAGCCATATTTTGAAAAGGTCTTCTAAAAGGTTGTCTAGGTGGTTCTTTATTCGAAGTACTTTCAGAAGCACCTTTCTTCAAATCTATGATTTCATTGGATAGTTTCTTTATGACCCTTTGAATATTGTCCAGGTCTAGTGCATCTTGACCCTTCTTCTCAGGATTTGTGGTTTTGGAAGGACTCTCGGCCTTTTTACAAGAAGACGATGCAGAATCAGTGTCTACTCCAGGGTTTGTCTTAATAGCAAACATGTCTTTCTCAACCTTAATGGCTTCATCAAAAGTTTCAGTGAGAGTAGGATTAGCAGCTCTCCTGACAAACATGGCCATAGACATGGGTAGGGATGAAGTATAAAATTCGATAGTGACATCCTCAGCTGGTCTTGAGATGGAAGGGATTCTGTTTCTAAGAGTCAAGAACCGCTGGTTAAAATCTTTAACCTTCTCCTTGGTTTCCATATGGATCCTAGACAATTCTAACACCAACACAGCTGGAGTCTTATCGTCTCCAAACTTGTTCATGAAGGCCAACTTGAATTCGTTCCAGTTGGTAATAGAACCAGCAGTAAGTGAAAAATACCAAATCGAGGCTTTGCCCTCAAATGTGTAAGGGAAAATTTGACAGACAACATATTCGTGTTCAACATCCAAAAGCCAAACTGCTAGCATAAATTTTTTAACATGATCTTTTGCAGGTTCTTTCAGCTCGAGATTGAACTTGGGCAATAATTTCTCGGGATGTTTTGGCAAAGGATGTTGATTTCCTGGCACAGCGACCGCATCCTGAGCTAACCACAGCATATTGGCATTGGGGTTCTGGTTTAAACCTACCATGTTCCTCGGTGATTGAGGTGGTGAAGGTGGCATTTGAAAGATGTGAGGAGGTGAGTGAGGTGGTGATGGTGGTCGACCAGACCCTCCTGTAGTAGGTGGTCCTGAAGAAGATGAAGGTTGATTGGTGCCTATTAGAGACTATTGTAATTGATGGTCAGGGAGGACACCTAAAGTTTGATCTTGTTCTTCAGGTGCAGACTCAGTATGGTGAGTGCACGGACATCTGATCTGTGGGAGAGGAATTTCAGTGGGTTGGATTCCAGTAAGATTTGAATAGGCTCTTGTTAAAATCCTGCAGGATTCATTGATGGCCTGCTCAAACTGATCAAGTTCTTCAAGTGGATGAGCACCACTAGCATTGAACTGATGAATGAGGTTTCGAACAGTATCATTCAACGGAGTCTCATCTAATGACTGGAACGTTTGTGGTTGAGATGATGACTGTATTTGAGGGGTAATGGGCTGATTAATTTTGTGAACATGATTGTTTTCATCAGCCATTTTCTTAAGCTGTCCCTCCTTCTAGCGCCATTGTTGACGGGCCGAATTGGCACAAATGTCAACCAAGAGACAACCCAATCCGAGAGTTTTCGAGATTATCTCAGTCGTTAGGTAGTTGTCCCTGACGGGCTTAAGGCCCCATTGCCTTCCCTAAGTTATTCCTAGCTACAGGAGAAAAGAAAACTAAAGCTATTGTTTATCGATTAGATCTATACTATCCCTATGAATATACAAATAAGACTTAGGCAAGTTAATTAGTATATTACAAAATTGATCAGTCAAAATTTGATCTACTCAATCAATTAATTTATAATACAAGAATAAAAGTTAACCAAATATTAAAAGACTCAATGAACACAATATAAACACATATACATTATTCACAAGATCAGAAAATGACCTAGTAGTGGTATAAAAGTAAAGATCTAATTCAATAGATTTTCAATAAAATAACTAAATAAAAAATATCATTAATCTATTATAAATATTCTATCCTGATCAGGAGCGTAGAAAACATTAACCTGGAATCAAATTACCAATTATTCAACTGTGCAAACAATCCAGAAAATATTAAGAAGAAATTCAGAATTTAAACAATGTCACACAGTGAACAAGTATGTCACATGTATTGATTGACAACAATATCAAGTCTACTATATGACATATATTAGCAAATCAAACTAGCATAAGTCAACAGATTAAATATGATGTATTTGCAAAATTCATCAAAGAAATAATGACAAAACATAAATGCTGCAGAGAAAGTGACAAGATCAAATGATATCATAAATATATTTGCATAGCATAAATACTGTAAATATATATAGATATCACCAGTGAAAAGTACTGTAGCTGCTGACAAAAAATTGTCTCAAGTCACAGGAAATAATTACAGTGATCTCGTCATGTCCTTTTTCCAACTATCAACCCCCTATCCAGTAATATATGTCTTCTTTAAATACAAATTATCTCACATGAGGACAATTCTATAAAACTGGAAACTACAAAATCGAAATCTTAACCAATTTCATTAAAAATGACAAATGACTCATGTCATTTTTCTATATGCGTCATAATGTCTTTGAAATTGGAAATATTCGATTTATAGCACAAAATCATAAACAACGAAGACACTAATGATGTAGTGACACCTGGGAAACACCATAGCCAATCGATCTGTCCACGACTATCCAGGGATTGTCCTGAACATAAGCGATTGCCAAAATCCAAAAAGAAACGCATCAACAATATCACCTGCAATGTTACATAGTAAAGAAAAACAATTAAAACACACACAAAAATAAAATGAAGTAAACTATATAATCCATGAATAAATTCAAACCAATACCTGTAACAAAAATCACTTGATTATCACTTGATTATAACTTCAAACCTGAAATCAATAGTAAGTATGCCCGAAACATTATAATTTTACAGGAGCATTAAACACCTGAATATTAACACCATTCACTGGATTATGCGAATGCCCTTTGAATTGCATCAGGGTAACCTGTGCATTCAACTCACGGACCTTTTCCTCATTCTTATGATTCTCATTTTGGAGCTTCAGGACTCTACGAATCAACCTATTCTTATGCTTCTTTAAACGCAGTAGACACTTATCATCTGAATCCACCTTCTCTTTCATCCTCAAATTCTCAGTTTTGATAACATCATCATGTGTCACCATCTCTGTCAGTTCTAATTCAATTCTGTGGATTTTATCTAACAGACAACTAACAAAGAGTGGGTGAATGGTTTCACCAATTCTATAAGACCCGGGTAAATTAACTTCAACGGACCTGCCCTTCATTGGAGGGTCAATCATAGGGTCAACCTGAAGATTCTTATCAGATACATGAGGACTGTTATCTGGAGGGTTTACGAAAGGCTGATGATCAATATCGAGACCATTATCAGGTGAAACAGTTTTCTCTTCCTCATCGTCAAGCACGACTGTTTCAATATCAACATTATTGCTCATTGCAGACTTAACCGCATGACCCAGTGAACTTACCATTCAGCCTTTTGCCCTTCGGTTCGCAGGTATCCTCTTTACATCTTGGTGTCACAGGGGATAGATTTAAAGCTTTTTTCCTACGCTTGGAAGGCATAGGAGTACCGAGACTACATGCAGGAGCGAGAATGCTATCATCGCAATTGCTAGGACTTACACGACTATCAAGGTTTGACACAGGCTTGCGTACAGGCGAAACCAAAACTTTACAAGGCTATGGATGCCTTACACATTCCTCAGGACAATCAAACTGACAGTGATAGAAGGCCAAGAATCCATTCGATTCAAGAAACTCATCCCATGACCAATTTTGTTTGGACAACTCCCTTTCAATCAACATCCTAACCAGGCCGTGATGAAACAGGCTGTGACTAATGTTCCTCGGCCCCTTCTTAATGGCCGAGAACATTTTTTTCAAACTCTGAACTAAATAATATGGAAAGTTAATAGGAAAACCGAGGAACACAGCCATTAACCAGAGATGATATATGTAAGCCGAGGAGAGACGACCTTCACAGGTCACATACCTGTGAATAACATCGAGGACCGGTCACCATTCTTTCCTGAAGTATTTCCTTGATACCCCGATTCGGAAAGAAACCTCTTGGCAGGGATTCTTCATCATTTTTCTCCATTCGGTGATTTCCATTTGTTTGTATTTGAACCATCGTTCACCCGTCAACGATAAACCCGTGGCCAAGGAAACCGAACATTCGTCAACCCTGAATTGGAGATCAGCTACTGTAACCCTGGCGTTGACCAAAGACATGGAAAATAACCTAGTCACCTCCGGGTTCGAATCTGTGAACTTGCAAATGAATGGCAACCATCCAACTACTTCAACCTTGGCCAAGAGCTCAGGGTTCTCATCAAGTAGTTTCACGTCACTGGGTTCAACTCTAACAACCAGCGCCATGACAGCAAGCGCGAAGTCATGCAGTAGCACACAGAACAGACACCACAAATCGAAACCCGACAGTAAACTGGAGAGCGAACACTCAGGGTGTAAACCAAGCAAAAAACACAAGTAATGAAACCCAAGGTTCTCATAAACAAATTGCGCCATGAACAAAACCAGACAAGACCGCTGTAAACTCAGCATGAGGGAGGGAGAATAACCACGCAGAGTGGTAATCAAGTGATAAAAGAACTGATGGCGAAGACTCTAGATGAACTCATTTTACCATTATTTATTCGGAGTACTCGACAGACAACCACTCACAACATAAGCTACAGGTGTTGAACGAGAAGAGAGCCACGACACTGGGCACGTACTGGCCATTGAATATGATTGACAAGGTTAAGTACAAATGCAATGATACCAGATCAATTTTTCGGTAAGTGGATCGATTTTGGAGGTGATGACACAGGTCAAAATGATTATAAGGATTAAACCTTGGACGTTAATGCATACACCTTACCGTATAATTATGTAAACCTTTGAAATGTGGCGAGCATATGACGTGGCATAACCATAAAACCCAACATCAAACCTTCATAATATGGAGCATATTAGAAAATCGACATTAAACATTTGTAGTATGAGTGATTATAATTCAAGGTTTAAAATATGTACTTAGGATAAGGCACCCCTGCATAGCATATTTAACCTTTGATGTTCTAGGACCTTGTCCAAATTATTATTAACCAATAATGCTTGTCTATTGATTAATATTCAAATGAAGGCTTATGGTAAGGGGCGTAAAAACCAAAACTTACCCCATAATATGAAAGGTAATTCATCGAAATAACGATTTCCATGTAGTGATTTTTTCCACTAACCATAGTTCACAAAGGTTGTAAAAAACATAGAATTTCACTGATTCAGTAGCTCATGGAATGTCATCATTTCAGTAGCTGTCGATTCTGTAGATTTGTCTTAAGAAATTCGAACATTTCATCAAAAAAAAATAAGATTTTGTTTGATGAAATATGTTTTTTGTAAGGCTGTTGAGTAAGGGCACAACACTATGGAAGTAGCGTTGTTTGCGACACGAGGCATAGGGAACCATGGGGCTCTCACAACCAGTCTATGGGAGGTCTCGGTAAGTGCAAATACATGTCAGGAGTAGTATAGGTAGACGTTGTTGATGGGTCAATAGTGTAACACCCTAGTTTTCACCCCATTTGCATTAAAGGTACATGATGTATATATTGTAATTAATCATGGTGAGGAGCTAAAGGAAAAAGTCCCACCATCGATTTGGTTTTGTTATGTTTCGGCAATTGGGATCGTTGCCGATGGTATATCATGTTATCTGACACATAATAGTTTTGCATCATGTAAATATGCACATTCATTAAAATAAACCTACAGCCAGCTACGACAGTGCAACGTTAAATGAAAAGGGCATGATTTCCTAAGGTTAAGGGGGGGGACTGTCTAACCCATGAGATCCATTGGGGAAAACCCATGTGTTAGCCACTAAACTACTGTTAGTTGAGGGTAGTTATTTGCTGAGTAGTGGCGGGTGGCAGGCTTGTCCACATGCACCCTCCTCCAGCTAGGTCATTCCATTCACGTGGGGGAAAGGAAACCAATAGAAAACGCTGCCACTCTCCCACTCTCTCGAGTCTACTCCCCTTCACGCACCATTTGGGAAAACTATCCATCGTTTTTGGCTATTCATTTTCCTCACGCAGAGGGAGATAAAAAGGACTCATGATTCTATGTGGGGGGTTCATTCTTCCTTCTCTCACACCAATTGCCAGTCTTTGGATAGGTTCTTCCTCCTGTTCACACAAGGGATCGTTCCCCTTTTTCCCATTGCCGACTGTGTAATGTGCCGTGGCTTCATTGTTGAGAAGGGACCGTTGTTTTCCCGTTTTTGTTGGCTGTGTCTGGACAGTGTAATGTCTTGTTACTTGATCGTTGAACCATGGATGTTTTCTTCCCTGATTGGTGGCTGCTGTGAGAACCTATTTGGTATTGGTTGTGTTTTCCTCCATGCTTCAGAGCTGCTGTAGGTTACAATTGTGTTGTTTTGGCCACGATAGGGCCAAGAATAAATCAGGGACTGTTTTCCCCTGTCAAAGCTGTAATTGTTGGTTTTGCTGCATGCATGCAGTGGTTGGTCTTCAAACTATGTGGAGTGGGATTGAAGGATGGGTATGCTTGAGAAACCTGGGTTTGGGAGCCACACAGACAGAATTAGATGGCTGGCTTTCTTCTCCACAACCCTAGAAGAGCACTGGCAAGGGAAGTCAGGGCCTGAGGCACTGTGAAGCAGAGAAGGGACTGATTTCTGGTGTCGAGTGTGTGTGGGTGTCTTAAAGGTCAGGCTAACTCTGGTGTAGGCATCCTTAGCTCTTCCATGAGCTCACCAACTTATCATTTAGCTTCTCCCAGCTCCTTGATATCCTGATAAGCCCTACTGTGTGGGCTTGGCTGACTTGTGTACCTTGGCTATGTGTAAGCCTACTTAGTCCCTTATTCCTTAGGGAATCATGCCTAGCTCGAGGGTGGCAGTGTTGCTGAGAGATCAATGAGCATGCTGGCCTATGGTTGGGTGGAACATTGCGGCAATGTAGTTGGTTGCGGGACAAGTTCTTTATGAGATAAGTATCTTTGTCTCTTCCATCTCTGTGATTATATTTGATGACTAATGAACTATGATGAACATGTTGAATGCCTGAATGTATGTTTGCTTCCGCTGTGTATGTGAATGATCAGAAATCTTAGTATGTTTTATGTTTAAGCATTATATTTCAATTTATATGCATGTTCATGTTCATGGGGATATTTTCCAGGAGTTTTTTTATTGTTTGGTAGCGTCCTCTTCACCGGTCAGAGGGTCGAGGACGTTACAGTATGGTATCAGAGCAAAATTTACAGCATGGGCCTGAATGGGCCACGAAATGTCAGGCAAGTTGCCTTCTTCCCAGTAGAAATCAAAAGGAATCTGTGCATGACAAGAGAACTTTGGAAAATTCCTCTAAGTATTGGGATCATCGAATCATCGGAGGACTTAGTCTGAAGTCTCGCCGATGCATCGGATCACCTAAGTGGAAGGCCGCCCGATGGGAACCATGGAAGAAAAATTTTGGAAGTTTCTCTAAGTGTTCAAGCTGTCGATCGTCGGAAAACTTAGTGGGATGCACCTCTGACACAGGGGAAGGGTTTCTGATGGTGCCAATGGAGAAAAGATGAAGGAAACAAAATTTTGGAAAAAAATTTCTAAGTCCGATCGTTGGTGATCACCAAAAGTTAGTTGATTTCATCACCGATGATTAGATGATGGGAACACCGAAACATCGGCAGAGATCCCGTGAAGGTTGCCAAAAATCCAGCTCTCTTAGTCAAGACCATCGACGGAAGCTAGGCAATGGAACCACTGATGACTACATCAAAAACATTTAGTTGATTGCATGCCTGCCGTTGCGGCTGTTTAGTGGACTATCCTTCCGATGGATAGTGGCTTCAACCGTCGATGCTGCAGTGACTAGTGATTTCGACAACCAATGAGAAGAAAATTTTGAAGATTTTGTTTGAGTATAAGGTTGTTGAAAAATAGATGAAGTTCGAGCGGAAATGTCGGCTCAGCTCAGTTGAGGGACGCCAAAACGACAGCAGAAGATAGAGGATATGAGCCCCAAGACCATTGGCAGAAGGTAAGTTTTAGTGAAAATCAGTGAACGTAGTCGCTGATACGTCGGTGGAAAAGAAGGGAAGATAGTTGGTTGAGCTGTCGATACAGCGGCATGAAGGAGGAAAAGATAACACGCAAGGATTTTCGGAAAATTGTTTAAGTCCAGAAAAAGAAATCAAAAATTTTCACTATCCTTCGGGAAATGTTCTTCGAAGCTCCGTCGGAGATGATCACTAAAACAGAGCCACAGTTTTGGAGATGAATAGTCGACGAGAACGCCGAAACATCGGTAAAATCTAGAGGATGAAACAGCTGATGTCATCGACAAAATTTAGATGATGGAACCGCCGATGCAGCGGCGGATGTCAGAGGAATTTAGTTGAATGGACCACCGATGGAATTCATCAAAAAATATTAGAGGATCAGAGCGCCGATCGAAAAAATTAGTCGTTCGTGCATCCACTGTTGCGGATGTTTAGTGGCCTATCCTCCCGATGGACAGTTGTTCTGACCGTCGATCGGAAGGGATTAATGGTTGGTGAACCATAATTGTGGAAACCTATAGAACTATCCGTCTGATGAATAGAGGATCCGATCGCCGATGCCATGGTGGCCAGTGTACTCGATTGTCAATACGCCGTAGTCCTTGACATTGCCGATAAATGATAAAGGGATCAGAAGCTTAGACGGATGGGGATCCGAAATGGCGGAAGATGTTAGTTGTTTGACTACCGATGAACAATCCTTGGCATCGTCGATGCCATCCGAAAATCTTACATTGGAGAAATATAGTCGAGGGAACCACTGATACAGTAGAAACTTATAGCTGATAGGACTGTCGATGAGAAGCGGGGAAAATTAGTGGTTTTGGCCGCTGAAACGTCGGAACATTAGTTGGGATGAGACCCGATCCTGTACAAGAAAATTTGGGTTTTTCGAAGTGGATTTTTCAATCATTTTTCAACTGTTTTTCAGTGGATTTTTCAACAGTTCTAGGGCTGAAAAGGAAGAAGAATTCTAGGTGGCTGAAGTTGGAAATTCAGACCAAAATACAGTTGTGTGTTTTGCCTAAATTTGATGAAAATCATCATGTTAGAAGTGGTGTGGTTTTCACACTCAAGGTCAGAATGAAGCATGTGGATAGGCATTGGAAAGATTATCCAGTATGGAACAAGGGGGAATCCCTAGAGTTCGAATGTAGTGCTGCAAAGTACTAGTGGCTGTCAGTATGGACAAACCAACTATTGTGTGGAAGAGGAGTTCCATACAAAGATGAGGGATTTGAAAAGGGAAAATTCCTTAAACACTGTTTTGCTAATTATAATTACATTTATAAGTTTCATACATGAAATGTATGAATATATGCATTGCATGCATAGGATATTACATATTGGTAAGAGTAGTGAGAAATATACATGTATAATGAACCACTAATGGTAATTATTGCATTGGTGTTGGAATTAGTGGGAAAACGAAGGACAACCTGGACATGGATGAATATGTTGCTGATGCTGATGAATGTGACCAGCAACCCTATGAAAAAAGGGATAAGGCAACAAGCCTAGAATCAAAAGTTGGTGAGCAAATTCTACAATCTCCTGCAAAGGACCAACCAAACTGGTAATGTCAAGGGTGTAAGTAGGACTGATGAAGGTAAGAGTTTAATTATGATAATTGCATGGAGTGGTAAAAGCAAGAGGTCTCATACCATGTGGGTATTTAAAATTTAGTCTGCATTCATATAAAAATGTGTCATGCCTGTATGTGTTATTATGAATAACTAATGGCTGAAATGATGAATTGATGACAATTCTGGAACCATTTCAAGAGCTGATGTGAATGCAGGATAGTAAGTGCATGAAGAGGGTAGTCATGATCAATTGGCTGCCGAAAATGCTCTATGGAAGGGCATGGTGGTACAAATGATACGCTTGTGAAGTAAGAAGTATCTATGCCTTTCATTTAAATTACATAAATGAGGGGATTGTACCCTGTAATTTAAAGTATGATAATGATTGCGTGAAGTAAATGAGTTTTGGTAATATTGATGTGATTAAAAGCTGGAAGTGTTCAAATTTTATAAATTCTGAAAATGCTTCAATGATTGTTGCAACAATGAAAAAGTTATATGCATCAAGACTTACTAAGTGTTTGGCTGATTGAAGTGAATTCAGGGTTCAGGTAGATTGTTTGGAGCATGGAAATGTGAGTAAGACCATGACAAAGGCTGGAATCTACCATGTGAAAGAGCCAAACCTTATGAGAAGAGTCTCATGTCTATGAAAATAGTCTGTATGCAGAATGAGTTGTCAATTTGAATTTGAAAATTTCAGATTTGAGAAATTGCTGACAACTACTAATCACTATTGGCTTGCATAAGATTGTGTTAGGAGGACGCATTGTAAGTGGGCATTCATGTTATGCTAGTAAGAATAAAATTATAATGGGCATAGTGGTGCTGCTTACAAGAGACCCACAATTGAGGATCACCTCATTTCCAAACAAATCAATTTTTGTAGTAAACAAAGTTGCAAATTCTCATTGAATTTAATTACTAATGTCATTTCTTCGTTATGGAACAATCAAATTTGGATTGTATTATCAGATAATGATTGATTGTTTGGCTATTTGATGAATGTACTAGGGGTACACACTACAATAATATGATGTGTGATGGCCTGTAAGAGCCAAACTTCATGGGAAGGTTTTCGCCTATCTTGGAAATGGGTTTCGGGTGAAACTCCAGCGGACATTTTGGAAATGTCTCATCTGCACTACATGTTTGGTAAGCAACATGAGTGAGATGGTATGGATTATGTTGGTAAGACATGTGTGAATATGAAATGTAAAAAGGAGTTGGGATGGAAAACCGAGGGACTATCAACTTAGAAAAGGGAGCCCCCATTCCTCATTAACGAAGGAATACTACCTTGGTAAATGGATAAGTGTTATCTGACCCTAGCTAAGAATATGCATGTCAAATTGTTAAATTCAATATGCAGAGCATGTTTCGATTTTATTTCCATTATGGTAGATTGCTTGAGTATGAATAGGGCCTACATGGTTCACATCGAAAAGGGGTGCACACTTTCCCGATGTCGGATCATGAAAGGGTTTTCAATATTGATTACACCCTAGGGGGTGGACGCACTCCTGGTGTCTCAATACTTGATAGTGAATTATATGAAATGTGATTCCAGTTTTAGAAAAATAATGCTGATGAGTTGCTTATATTGCGTGTGTTGTTAGGCTAAATAGATGTAGTCCAATGTTGCACACTAAATGGACTATGGCTTGGGCTCATCCTACCTCCTACTGAAGAGCACAACGAAGGAGACATTCCCGAGGGACTAGAGAGAAGAGAAGGGGGTGGTTTCTTGTGTTGTATGGGGTAGTGGAATTAGAGCTCACTGTTGGAAATGAAACCTGGATATGGTAATGATAAATTTTCCTTCCCAGTTGGCATAAAGATGTACTGGAAGGAGATGTTGGGCTATTATATGCCTGGGGATCCATAGTAGGTCCTAGACCTGGAAATGGTTGTTTATTATTGATATAAGTGCATGTGTTATTGTTGTTGGCCTGATAAACCCAACTGCATTGGCTTGGATGATTGGTTATTGATATAAGTACATGTGTTATTGTTGATGACCTGATAAACCCAACTGTGTTGGCTTGGTTGATTGGTTGTTGATATAAGTGCATTGTTGATATAAGTGTATTGTTGATATAAGTGCAGGTGAATTGTTGATGGTATGATAAACCCAATTGAAGGTTGGCTTGACTGTGTAATTATTTGATGTTGTGGGAATTGTGGAAACGTTACAGTGTTGGCTTGACTACATGTAGTCTGATAAACCCAACTATTAGTTGTCTTGGCTGAGTAGCCTGATAAACCCAGCAGTGTATTGGCTTGATTGGTTGTAGCCTGATAAACCCGATTGTATATTGGCTTGGTTGGACGGTCTGATAAACCCAACTGAATGTTGGCTTGATTGTGTAATTATTTGATGTTGTGGAAATTGTGGAAATGGTACAGTGTTGGCTTGACTACCTGTAGTCTAATAAACCCAACTATTAGCTAGCTTGGCTAAGTAGCCTGATAAACCCAGTAGTGTATTGGCTTGATTGGCAGCAGCTTGATAAACCCAATTGTATATTGGCTTGGCTGGACGGTCTGATAAACCCAACTGAAGGTTGGCTTGACTGTGCCTAATATATATATATATAAGGATGTTGTGAAGCAGCTTGTGTGCTGGCCTAACATCCAAGTCCATAGGCGATCCCAAGGCTTACAAAGTGAAGCAGGATCCTGTGGACCAATGAGGAAGTGCACAATACAGATAAGGATTGAATTATTTTGCAATTTCTTGCTTATGAATATACATGTATATATGATTTGGTTATGATGTTTCAAGCTCTTGTTTAAGAGATAAAAACTGATGAGAATAAACTAAACATGTGAATTTATTCAATGTTTGAATATAGGTATCGCTAGAAGCGAGGACTATGAAAGCATATTAGGGGTGCATGTGGACATGTGACCGTCCTGAAGAGATCAAAATGAGCAATAATGAAAAAGGTGCTAGTGAGACTGTGAAGTTCCTAGTAGCCGAGACAAACCATGTGGGGAGGCTCCATGGTTGAGAGGTCTGAAATAGACCGAAGACACTAAGTGTCATGACCAAGAGGGATTGGTCCAACATTCACGATGAAGTAAAAGAGGCTGAGAGCATGAAAACCATAGTGGTGGTGTGAGTTCTAGGATGGAACAAGACAAAGAGGGGAAAAACTCTTGCTGCTCTCTCTTTCCTTTTGATTATACTTATGCATTGTGAAAACAAAAGATTATTGAATGCATGTATGACTGAAAATAGAATGTGTGTATTTGCTTAAAGTAAATTGTGAATGCTAGAATAGTTAAATCCCTATCCACGAATGGACATGAATGAGCTCATGTGCCTATTGGGGAGGCATGAAAAATATGAAAGTCTCCTTGATGAGGCTTAACCACTTATACTATGAAACGAGAACTCGACACAATTCTCGTTTTTCTCTCTCCTAATTTTAGTAGCTAATTTTACCTCCATTTAAAAAAGGGTTGATACCAGTATCACACATTTTCATTTTAAGGCATTTTTTTGGGCATTTGAATCATCTTCGTCGTAAAATATCATTGCTTTCTCTTTTCAAGTGTGTTTTTTAGACATTTAACAGAATAACATACATTTAGAAGCAAGTTATATTGAAAAACATATACATTTTGCAAATTTTTCTTTAAAACAAGACATTTTTATAGGGAAAATAAACTTTTTTATTGACAAAATTCTAAGAAATTCTAGAAAATAAAAACATTTACAACCATTTTCAATAGATTTTCATAGATTTTTTGTATAAAAATGATACTATTTCATACTATATTCCAAAATGTTACGATTCACATAAATTCACTAAAAAATATACCATATATTTGTAAATATCATATTAAAAACAATATATATACAATTTTTTTTTCTAAAATAAAGTTTGAAAGTCAAAAGAGTACTAATATATCTTATCAAAAAATTGTCAAGGTTAACATTTTCTTCAAGACATTAAACTAATCAACAATATCATGCAGGCCAAATTCTTCATCGAAACTGGACTTTTCTAGAGCTTGTTTTTCCTCATAGACATCAATGTCATCTTCATTGGGCCTTTCATGTATGCAAGATGCCCAATGTGCTCCTTTCCATACATCCCTCCTAATGGGGGTTGAGGCTCTTTTGACATATTCACCACAAGTGTTTCACTAAACTCTCCTTTCTTCAAACCAACTTCTTGCAATTCATCTGGAAGAACTTGAATAACATTAATTCTTTGCTTAATCTAATTGCATTGTAGTGGATCATTATCAATGAATATGCAATTTGTTCCTTTTTGTAAAGAGCATGCTATTACTGAATGTAACCACCACAAACAAAAAAAAATAGTTAAAACAAATAGCATAAAAAAGCATACTTTAAAAAAATATTTTAAACAATATATTAAAATTATACTTTAACACATGTATACATAAATGATATCTATAATACATATATTACATATACATATATGATTCCTATAAATTACCATCAAGCATTTTAAACNTTGATGAGACTTGGACTGTCATGCCAATTGGGCAATTAATTGACTAATTTTAATGCCTATATTATGCTTGGTCTAACAGAATTTCAATGATGCATTTCACAAGAGAGAAAAGTGAAATCCAGTAGTGTACATTGATCATGGTAGCCGACCAAAAGCTGGTGGAATTGGTTGGAAGTCTTCTTTAAACAATTACCAACACCCAAGAAAATCTTGGAGAGATGCTCAAGATACAGAAAAGTCCCTAGACTTGGGGATGAGCTGAAAGCTGAGAACCAACAAGAGAATCTCATGGAAGCCGAGGGGCTTGGTCCCAAAATTTCAAGTAAATAATTGAATGTGGGACAGATCTGCAAAGTTTTGATGTGTAAATGGTATATGTATTCCTATGTATTGGAACACCAAGGATGGTGTTATTCCAAGGGGGAGGGGATTGTAACACCTCGGTTTTGACCCCATTTGCATTAAAGGTACATGATGTATATATTATAATTAATCATGGTGAGGAGCTAAAGGCAAAAGCCCCACCATCGATTTGATTTTGTTATGTTTTGGCAATTGGGATCGTTGCCGATGGTATATCATGCTATCTAGCACATAATAGTTTTGCATCATGTAAATATGCACATTCATTAAAATAAAAATATAGCCAGCTATGATAGTGCAATGTTAAATGAAAAGGGCATGATTTCCTAAGGTCAAGGGGGGATTGTCTAACCCATGAGATCCATTGGGGAAAAGCCATGTGTTAGCCACTAAACTACTCTTAGTTGAGGTTATTTATTTGCTGAGTAGTGGTGGGTGGCAGGCCTATCCACATGCACCCTCCTCCAACTGGGTCATTCCATTCACGTGGGGGAAAGGAAACCAACAAAAAACATTGCCACTCTCCCACTCTCTCGAGTCTGCTCCCCTTCACGCACCATTTGGGAAAACTATCCATCATTTTTTGTTGTTCATTTTCCTCACGCAGAGGGAGATAAAAAGTGTGTGAGGGAGATAAAAAGGACTCATGATTCTATGTAGGGGGGTCGTTCTTCCTTCTCTCACACCGATTACCGGTTTGTGGATGGGTTCTTCCTCCTGTTCATGTAGGGGATTGTCCCCCTTCTTCCCATTGTCGACTGTGTAATGTGCGGTGGCTTTGTTGTTGAAAAGGGACCATTGTTTTCCCACATTTGTTAGCTGTGTCTAGATGGTGTAATGTCCTATTACTTGATCGTTGAACCATGGTTGTTGTCTTCCCTAATCGGTGGCTATTGTGAGCACCTATGTGGTGTTGGTTGTGTTTTCCTCCATTCTTCAGAGATGTTGTAGGTTAAAATTGTGTTGTTTTGGCCACAATAGGGCCAAGAATAACTCAGGGACTGTTTTCCCCTATCAAAACTGTAATTGTTGGTTTTCTTGCATGCATGTAGTGGTTGGTCTTCAGACTATGTGGAGTGGGATTGAAGGCTGGGTATGCTTGAGAAACCTAGGTTTGGGAGCCACACAGACAGAGTTATATGGATGGATTTCTTTTAACTCTTGTAAGGGAAGTCAGGGCCTAAGGGACTGTGAAGCAGAGAAGGGACTGATTCCTGGTGTTGGGTGTATGTGGGTGTCTTAGAGGTCAGGCTAACTCTGGTGTAGGTTTCCTTAACTCTTCCATGAGCTCACCAGCTTAGCATTTAGCTTCTCCCATCTCCTTGATAGCCTGATAAGCCCTACTATGTGGGCTTGGATGACTTGTGTACTTTGGCTATGTGTAAGCCTGCTTAGTCCCTTATTCCTTGGGGAATCATGCCTAGCTTGGGGGTGGTAGTGTTGCTAAGAGATTGATGAGCACGTTTTCCTATGGTTGGGTGGAACGTTGTAGCGACGTAGCTAGTTGCGAGACAAGTTCGTTATGAGATAAGTATCTTTGTCTCTTCCATCTTTGCAATTATATTTGATGACTAATGAACTATGATGAACATGTTGAATGCCTGAATGTATGTTTGCTTCCGCTGTGTATGTGAATGATCAGACATCTTAGTATGTTTTATGTTTAAGCATTATATTTTAGTTTATATGTATGTTCATGTTCATGGGGCTATTTTCCAGGAGGTTTTTTATTTTTTGATAGCGTCCTCTTCGCTAATCAGAGGGTCAGGGACGTTACAAATAGTTTATGTGGTGGAGCCATACTGGTTTCATCAAGTCTAAAGGTTGAAATTAGACGACAACTTCATGAGGTGATGGAAACCGACCTCAGTAGATGGGGCCGCAGCAGGAGATGCGGGAGCACGTGGGGACAAGGGTTGGGTTTCAACCTTTCCTTGGTATTGTAGGGGGTTCTAGAGCACCATAGGTAGAGGACCTGGTGGCTCAAGGTTGGGATTAGTCAGATAATCCATGTTTAGATAATGTTGATTGTCATTTTGAAGGATTTGTTGGTGTTGGCACAAACCCAACCAACAAAACATTAGTCGATAGGGGTTCCCACTCTATCAATTCTCAACTCACCGTGATCTCCCTAAGCACTGGCCCAGATAGGTTTTACCCTGTCCGATAACACCCACTAAGCAGATGAAGTCTCACCCGAGATGTTCGAGGGAGGGCTGATGAAACCAAGTTTCCATAGAATATAAGAGGACTATGGGCATCGACAATTCATAAACTTATTTATTATATCTAACCAGTCATTTAATCGATAGTAGAACCATTCATCATTTCTATTTCAAAAGGTCGCATCATTCATTCATCACAAAATCAACCATGCTGTTGCGCAAATAGATCTAGACAAATAACATCATTAATAAGTAGTAAACATTGTATCATAGGTCCATGTCGCACACATTCACCATTGGATTGCAAAAATAGAAACAAAGAAAGAGACAAAAATACAATAGTACATCATTTTAGATCAACATCTCTCTCATCATATTAACTTCTACGGAATCAATCACAAATTCAAAATAGACAACAATTCAATATGATCATGATTGTCTTACTATGACTTCATAATTTTATTTACAAATCTCTTTCTATTTACAGGATTGTTCCTTTACATTCATGGTCCACTTCTAACTAACTTCTAACTTATTCTACGAAATAATTACCAATATCTGCAAAATATGATCAAAAAGTATAAAAAGTGACACAAAATATTCAAAAGTAGTCTATCTTTCACCTTGCATGGTGTCTTTTGAGCTTGCGCAGAATCCATAATGCTACGCAACTAAATTGGCCAAAACCCCTGCAAACATGCCCCCAACACAATATTATGGCTCGCCCTCGAGCCGCGTCAGTTGGACATGGTGTACTCATTGATTTTTTGTTTGAAGTCGTCGTACTACTAAGTGGGCTCCTTTACCCGCGTTTTGTTTTTTTCAGCAAGGTCCTGACATCCAAGAAAATACTGCTTTAACAAGTGCTCCACCATCTTTGTATTTACTTCCTTCTTACCATCCTGCACATCCTGTAGCACAACAACTGCTTTTGCCGACAATTGGGCTCCAATTTTTTGGAACACGTCGAGTTGGTCACTTCGTTTCCACTATCACTACTGTGCTTTTCCAACTCGTTGTTGTATCTCCTTTAACTCCACGGACCATGTAATTGAAACAATTGATGGCATTGTCTTTAGTGCCATCTTTAGTGTCGCCAACTGGCCCTCAAATTCCTGCAAGTGTTTGGTCAATTGATCCAACTGTTCATTTTGAATGACACCACCCCAAAATCGTGTCGTTGCTTCCATTATTTTTGGCCTCCTGCTCGATTTCTTCAAACTGTGCCTCTATCTCGTCAATGGCACCCTTTCATTCTGCAATATGTTCTGGTGGTGTGTCTGGGTAGACCAGAGCATTCAAAATGTTGTTGTCTAGCTGGAGCTATGCGATGACTTCTCCAAGTCGCTTTTCCTTTGTGACTACATCCAACTTCATAGTTCTTTCATGGATGTACTGGAAAGCATTTGTAACAGCTTCTTCCACCTGCCCCTTACTAGAAAAAAGTTGCGCCTTCTCAACAACAAGGTGTTCAGTTTCTTTATTTAGTTCTGTGATCTCTTCTGCTGTCTTCATCTTAAGCTCCTCTTGTGCCTTCTTCAGCGCCTCAATTTCCTATGCTTTTCCTACCATCAATTTTTCCTTTTCACTACGCAATTCCTCTATCTTTTTCCGCATCGTCTTTTCCTCCTCTTGCAACCACAGGTACTGGTCACCAATATCCTTTTGTCGATCAGCCAAATCTTGGTTGGCAACCCATTTTATGTGTACTAAGGTCTGGGTGGATAACTTATTGATATACAACACGATGATCTATAGTTGCTATAGTGAGGAGTTCACATCTTCTCGTCCAACGTTAATTGCAGTCGGGGGAACCTGAATGTTCCTGGCCCGGAGATCAGTGCTAATCAACGCATAGTCCTGCACAGTTGCACACACTGGTGCTATTATTGAAACCACATTATATATGGAATATAACTTGGTGCATATCTCAGCAAAGCCTTCCTGGGTGGACTTTTGCATCTCTTTTGCTGCAGTATCAGATGAGTAAGTGACATCCTTAATAAGTTTTTGTAGTTGTGCCTCCATCATAGATATGGTACTACTGCTCGTATCCTTATCCATTTGTCTCTTAGTCCTTATCTCCTTAAGGATGTGTTGTGCCTATGGGTCAGTGGGCGTATCTGTCGATGATTCACCATCCAAGTCATGGTGGCTTTGTTGGTCCGCTCTTTATACTGGATCTTCAAGTGCATCCTCTAGTGGTCCTGTGGATACTTCATTAGCACCAACCTCCTCCTACCATGCTATCAGCCAATCATCAATCGCTGCATCCAACTCCTCATATGTTACCATGTAAGACATGGGAAACCATTGTTTATCTGGGTTGCAATGAGCTTGTACATGAATGGTGTGCGGTCAGATGGAGAACCAAGCGATCCTTTGATATTTGGGTGTGGCCTCATTGGATAGGTGGGGAAATTTGACAGTTGTCTCCTACAGTGCTTCCCAGTATACCCAAAAGTAAATCATGTAATCCTTTTTTCTACTAGGCTCCTTGACCCACCATAAATTTTGATACCTTGCACCTTTCCATACCTTGACAGCTTCAATGTCCATCCTTTGGCAGTCCTATGGCTCCATCCAAGCCACTAATGTGATGAGGATAAATAGCTAGCTATATGTGAAAGGACATTCTCCGGCCAGAACTGCTACCACGTCCTTTGTCAATTGGTTCAGCAAAAATAAGGAACAGTTCATTTGTACCCCTTTTGCTCATTGTTCTGCACACGTAATCACCCCTAAAGTGCACTGGATGGGGCGATTCTTAAAGACAATTTTACTTGCTAATATCCTAGCATTGATATGTACCATGCAGTCATTGATGCTATAAATGTGATATGCTCTACTGTCGCGCTGCAAGTCATAATTCAGCTTCAACTGTGCAGCAAGCCACTTATAATTATCCCTTCCTTTGAAGTATTGCAATGGGTCTGGCCCATCCTTTGGCAACCCCATGATTTCTGAAATCAAGTCTACTATGATTGCGACTAGTGTGTCCAACCACAATGTCCCTTCATGAAAGAAAGCCAAGAGTTGCTTGACACATGCATTTGCTTCATTCATCTACCCAAAATGTGACATTTTGATGAGCCCTAACAACCCAAATTTATCCAACCACTGTGCCCATGGCTATGGGATACACACTATGGGCCCTCCTATGACTAAGAGTAACAACTCATAAGGCTCATTCACTACGTCCTGTAACGCTAATAATTCATGGTCCTCATACTTCATCTTCATCAGTGTTGGGACAATATCAGTGTTGCACACCATCCATTTGGAAGCAGTGGCATATTCGGCTGATAATTCTAGTTCTTAGTGAGCCACCAAGTCCTTGTACTAGGTCGAGTTGGTGCGATGTAGCTCAAGATGTCCTTAAAAGAGACCCTGGTGCAAACCATTGATTCTACAACACCAAAGATATATTGCCCCGTCAGTGCGGCTGTCTCTTCCTGTGCTCTTACAAATGTTTGTGTCTACCTCTTTGTTGGTGCTAGGGAGCTTGGCTTCTACCCCCATCTCTTCTTCGTCAAGATAGATGATGATCCGACCTGCATGCTGGAAACTTATTCAATAATCATAACTGGTTTGATTCACGAGTCCATCTCACTAGAAATATCTACCATGTAGGGGTTACTCTCCATCCCACAACACTTCTCCACAATCATGATGCACTCTTTTCTTCACTCTACAGCTCTCACAATTCACTCAACAATGATGGAACTCAATTCTGCTTCAACACTCTTTTCAACTCAAATTATCACAGTGGTGCTTTCAACCCGCATCGAGCACCTTTTTATAGCATGCAGACGATCCCTCCTAATCATTACCAAATCAACCGTGACCATCATGACCAAATCATGCATTAACTTCCTGAATCCATCGTCGATTATGT
Organism: Pseudotsuga menziesii; assembly: GCA_001517045.1. Lineage (NCBI taxonomy): Eukaryota > Viridiplantae > Streptophyta > Pinopsida > Pinales > Pinaceae > Pseudotsuga > Pseudotsuga menziesii. The sequence continues at coordinate 225,879 of LPNX010581413.1, read as the reverse complement.
CAACCCAATGGTCAGATTCGCCATCAATACACGTCGCTTCAACAAGCACCACCGGTTAACTATCTTAACAGTGCTTCATTTATTACTAATTTGACTACGTCACAACCCTCTAGCTGGTGTGACAGATATTCCTAAATGTGCTACTGACTCCCCTATTTGTGCATCCATTTCCTCCTAGTGTGCCCTTCCTTTGGCTATCTAGTCCTCTTATTTTATGTTCTTATTTTTTATTTTTTTTTCATTGCATAGTTCCTCAAGCACTATGCGACTTTGGCCCTGTCTTATAGGGCTTCATTCGGTTAACATTCACCAAGTTTGGCAGCACTGCTTCATCTAATTGCTGCAGTTGAACTTTTCCCCCATAAGTAATGGAATTAATGAGATATGGACCTAACCAATGCATCTATAACTTACCTTGATGCTTCAGGAACTTGCTGTCATATAGTAGCACCAAATCTCCTTGTTGAAATTGTTTATTCTTTATGTGGTGATCATGCCAAGCCTTTTGTCGATCCTTCTCGATGCACTGATGGAACCCTGCAATAAAGCGGTCCTCTTCAAGCTATATCAATTGCACCACACTCTCCTCTAGTGATGCTGCATTATCCATACCAGTCATGACGATAATGCGCAAACTGGGAACAATGTATTCCATAGGCATGACTGCCTCCCATATACCAATTTGAATGTTGTTTTCCCCATGAATATCTTGCAAGTGGTGTGATATTCCCACAATACAACTAGAATATTCAAATCCCAGTAATCTTAGTTAGCATTACATACCTTTGTAAGTGCATGTTCCAAGATCTTATTGAATGATTCTATAGTCCCATTCACCTGCAGATGATATGGTGTACTTTTCTTATGCTGTATCTGCAACTCCTCCATTAGCGCTCTTACTGTGCAGTTGATAAAATGGCTACCATGGTCTCTCATCAATATCTTGGGGCATCCAAACCACATCACAATGTTGTCAAACATAAATCTTGCTGCTATTGCAGCATTGCAATCCATGACCGGTGCAGCCTCTCCCCATCGCGTCAAGTAGTCTGTTGCTATGAGTATGTATCGTGCACCAATTCACTTCCCTGGTGGGTTGATTGGTCCCGCAAAATCCAAAACCCATTTATCAAAAGTTTGCAAGGTTACATGGGGTACTAGAGGCATCTCATCTCATCGTGATGGTTTTCTAATGCATTGAAAGACATCATATCTTCGGGCATAATCTGTTGCATCATTATGTAAGGTGGGCCACCAGAGCCCTGCGTGAAGCACCTTCATCATAGTATCTCATCCTCCATAGTGTCCACCAGCAACTCATACATGTGCTTCTTCCAAAATATGGCCTTGTTCATGTGGTAGGACACACCGCTGCAAAATCTCATCTAGGCCAAGTTTGTATAACTTCCCAGCAATCAACTGAAACTACGAAGTCTTGACTACCAACTGCTTCTTCTATATTGTTGAAAACTCCTCCGACGTGACTCTTGTCACCAAGAACTAGATTATTTGGTCATAATAATCATCCTCTATGTTGAATCTGAACAGCTGCACATCTGATAGTCCCTCTTCAATGTTTGTTGGTTCTTCGCTTGTCTCTATCCGAGATAGATGGTCAGGGCTAGCATTCAAGCAAACCAGATTCACAATTATATCAAAATCAAACTCTTGATAGAGAAGTAGCCAATGACATATATTCCCCCTCAACACAAGCTTATTGACTAGATACTTCAAAGCATAATGATTAGTAAACATCTTAAAATTCCCACCTAAGACGTAATGCCTAAATTTTTGTAGCACATATACCATCACCTGACCTTCTCTCTATGTGGTCGTATATTTTTTCTCAACAAATGACAACTTTTGACTAGTGAAAGCAATCGAGTGATCAATATCTCCTTCTTCTAACTATGAGAGCACTACTCCTAGGGAAACAGATGATGTGTTGACATGAACATGGAACTCTTTTTTCCAGTCTGGGAACACAAGTATGGGCATTGAAGCCATCTTGGCCTTCAGTGTGTCGAAGCTTCCTTGACATTTTGGACTCCAGATAAATGCAACATCTTTATTCAATAGTTTCTCCATAGGGGCTGTAATCGTAGCATATCCTATGATGAATTTGCAATAATACCCAGTGTGCACCAGTGTCACACTAATCATATTCACATTTGTTAGTGGTTGTAAGCTCAAAATAAGCGCTATCTTCGTAGGGTCAACCAACAATCCTTGCTTGCATACAATGCGGCCCAATAGTATCCCAAATGGTGTGCAGAAAATACACTTCTTGGATTTCAATGTGATTTGATGCTGTTGACACCTTTCTAGCATCAGTCACAGGTTTTCCAAATGATCCTTGATGAGACCATACACTATCCAATCATCCATATAAACTTGTAGGAACTTTTGAATGAAATATTTGAATTCGGTGACAACAACTTGGGAAAATATTGCAGGTGCATTCTTCAACCCAAAAGGCATCACTATGTATTAGAAACAACCCCATTCAGTGACAAATGTTGTTTTATGTCGATCTTCTTTGGTGATTCTTATCTGGTGGTAGCTAGAAAATCAATCTATAAAAGAGTACATCTCCTGATCACCTACTCCTTTGATTACTTCATCTGTGAATGGTGTTAGAAATGGGTCATGCATACAGGCATCATTCAACTTTATAAGGTCGACACAGATTCAAACTTCATAGGTTTTCTTGACTTGGACCACCATAAGACTGATCTATTCTGATTCTTATACTGGCTCAATGATTCCAGCATCTAGCATCCTATCTAATTAATATTTAAACTTCTCCTTGTACAACAGATTCAAGTAGTATGGCCTCTGTCATACTGGTTTCACATCGGGATTTAATGGAATCTTTATCTTTCCTAGATCACCTAGTATGCCTTTCATTTCAGAGAATTTGGTTGGAAACAAATATTGAAACTCATGCAGTAGATCCATGATCTTGGCCATGGTCTCCTCATCCCAATAGTCCCCAACACTTGCAAACTTTGGGTTCTCTTCCATACCAATGTTAACCTTTCTGATCTTCAGAGGCTAATTCATGGGGTTAGTCGGTATATCTAGTGCTATGACATCCCTACTTCCTTCTGTTTCTAGAATATTGATATTCCGTAGCTCATCGTCATCCTCAGGTTCACCAGATACATTATAGCATTCCATCATTGAGTGCTTGTGGCAATGTGCATGTGGGTCCACTAGATATGTGACCAACACTACTTTTAATACCACATCCCAGATGATCTGAAGTGCATTGTTGATATCGATATTGAATTTGTGAAACTAAATGTATGAGTAAAGAAAACCGTCAGCTCCTCCCAAGTGGTTAATTCTCTGCACAACTCTATTGATATATACCATGATCTTTGCATTTCGTCCAAAGTGTGAATAAAGGAATGGACCCATTCATCTTATGGTCACTATGCCCACAATGTTGGGCATTCCATCAAATGGCTGCTAGGGTCATTCCTCCCATCATACTTCCCAGTGTGATACACTTCTATGTCGCCAAGCGAACTGTCATCAACCGTCCACACTACGCCCATCCAATAATTGTGTTTTTATGGGTCACCCACCAGCGTGCTAGAGTAGCCTTCAATGCCTCCTCTAGTGCCAATAGTTGTTGCGGTTATAATACCTTCTATTCAAACTCCATCAAGAACCCAAACAACTCAGGTATCCCTTCGTAAATTGGTAATTCGATGATCTCAGCCGCAACATGGCACAATAACTATGTGATCAATCCACACTTCCTAAATGATACCTTGTGCATTTGGTTTTTACGGTTCCCTAACGCATCATTAGAATCAAAAGACGTATAACTAGCACTACACCAACTAAGTTATTCATCAGGATTTGGGTGGATGTAATATTCAAAAATGTTGTAAGCATGATCCCATCCTCTGACAACTTCATCTTTCACTGGTTCATTATATCATCGTCCTTCGTTTGGATCCATAGGAGCAATGACTCAAATATTTTGATTCTCAAATGTCACCATCTACTTCTTGAAGTTAATCACTAGCATACTATCATTGGCCCATCCAATCCCCAACAATGCAGGATAGGAACCTCCCTCATCAACAACTTCGATGACATCGAATTTAGCATAGGTCTTCATACCTTTAACATCCACAACTAGGTTTGACACATGTTCAATTGGTTGCACTTTATCCTAATTATCCTATCACAACCATACAGGGGACCAACCCAATGTCATCCTCCCCATCTTTTTCCATGTTTTTTTTGTCAAAATATTCACATATGATTCCAGATCCAAAACAACTGAATCTACTTCATAGTTTCCAATTTTAATATTCATGCGTATTTCTTTGCCCGTATTTGTATTATGTAAAGAGTTCACCCTAGAGTCCTTCCGGTCCTTAATCAGGCAGTGCAACAGATTTTCAATATCATCCAGAGCATCAGGATCCATTTTTAGTGGCATACAACTTTCAAAGAAGTGTTTCAAGGTGCCATGCTTCCACGATGGTCCTACCTCCAATGAAGAATCAAAAGTAGAAGGCATTTTGTAGATAGGTGACTTACAAAGATTTCTTCCAATCGCGTCCCGGAATTCAAAGAATGTATATTTTTTAGTTGCAATATCAAACGACGCCTTCTTCTTCCCATCCAATCATACCCACGGGCGGGGTCCATTCTCTTTGATCGTCGCACCTCCACGGGTTACGATGGCAACATCAACATCCTTTGTTCTGGGATCTGCTGATATTGCCGCAATTGTCGGCCCTTGATTCTGTTTTATCGGTGGATTCTGAGCCGGCGGTGGATTCTAGTTCAACTAAGGGTTCATGGGTTGATTCACAATATGATTCTGAAGTGGAACTCAATTCTGGGCCTAGTTATGCGACTAGCTCTAGTTTTATAGCTGATTTTTATTTTGTAACTGATTTTGATTTTGTAGCTGAGGAATCTTCCCGGCCTACCATCTTGTGATTAGCTGCGGGAATTTATCAACAATATGATCAATTGTAGTACAGTATGTACATGAACACTACAAGTGTGGGAAATATCTCTGGTAATGTCCAAATACCCCACAATTGTAACACTAGACAGATCCACGACCTCATCGTCCTCCTCTTTTGAAGCCTCCTCCTCTTCCTCGAAATCCTCCTTGGTGTTGGTACTACGGCTGAGCCATCTATGGTGGGGGGGGGATTTGGCTGCTACTGAACTTAGTGCATTGCTTGAACATATTTTGGTTGTAGCTGAGTCATCGCCATATGATTATACTACGGCTGTGGTGTGAATTGTGGTTGCAACTGCGATGGTATAAATTGCATCTCCGGCGGTGGTGTATATTATGGTTGAGGTCGAAAGTTTACCACCTAAGGCTCTGACTATGTTTGTTTTACTACACAATTATATTTTCCCTTCACAAAGTATGAATCATATGTCCTTTCCTAAAGAATATCATATGCATGACAGTCTTTATCTTCATTCCCCACAAATCGACAAAATGAACAATATAGGTTTTCTTGCTTCAACAATATCTTCTGCATGTAGCTACATTCTCTGTGTCGATTCCCGTATACATGATATATGCAACACCATGGTACGCTATCATAACTCATAGATTTTGGTGCCCCAGATAGCATATAATTTCAGTTCTTGGCAAGTATCTTTAGTGTGTCCATATACACGACAACGAGTGCACCAAAGGTCTTCACAATTCTCTTTCCTTTTTTTAATTTCTTGCAATTGAAGCGTCAATTTTTCTAGTTGCACTTGTATCTGGTCCATACCAGCTGCATTCTTCCCAACTGGTGAAGCTTCTAACTTCATTGTGATCTCCAGAGCCTCACTATGTTTCGCTATCTTCTGTTGCATCTGCGACTATCGTATATGAGGTGCCAATGCTGCAATAAACCATTCTTTGTGCTAAACATCGCTCAATCAAAGATGACTCATGCCATTAGTGTCTTAAATCTATGTTTGAAGTCCCAAATGGTCTCATTCAAAAATTGCTTAATCTCTTTTAAATCAGTAATATACTGTGATTCGGAATTTAGTTTTTGTAATTCTTCAATCAGCCCTCTCTTGACTTCATCTAGCATTTTTGTAAGAATCCCCATAGGAACTTATATGAATTTCATATACCAATCTAGCACATGAACCTGAAGAGTAGTCTCTAGTTGGCCTTTCTTAACTTCATCGTCCATGGCATGTCTGATAGTCCATACTGCCTCACAGAGTCACCAATACTGGTCGAGATCATCAGTCCCGTTTCCATGGAACAAAGGTAATTTTGTATCATCGCATGCCATCCTAGGCCTTCTTCCTATAGATTCTCATATACTACTAGAATGTTGCTGACACATCCAGCAAGTTGATATGGAATTTGTGTTTCTTCCCAAATGTGGAGTAGTACGTGGAGGCATGGGTACGTTGCTGATGGGGTTTGATCTTATTATGGTTCTAGGTGTAGTCTGGGTCTGGTCATCCTCTTCGTCACTGTAGGGTCTATTTTTCCCATGTGGTCTTCCTTCATGGTATTTTTTTCGATCTTAGAAGGATCTTCCCCTGTCCTCTACCTCTTCTCTTGTCGAAACCTTGCTCCTCCCCTCGTAATACCACTTTCTTCCTCGACTTCGCTCACAGTCTCGTCGAAACTTGCACCCATCTACCCCTTATCTTCCTATTTGTCCCCCCCATTTTATCATAGTATCCATTACCTCTACACACCAAAGTTCTACTACTCAAGGTGCATTTTAATTATACCTTTTTCACAAACAAGAATTTTAATTGACAATTGCAGAGACAACAAGAACCTACCTCTAGTCCCGTTGAAAAATTATCTTTATTCTTCGTTGTAGAACTTGGCAGTATCGACTGGAAATTTAGTAATATATCCTTCTAGGATACTATCCAACCAAACCTCAATAGCTCGCGATGCTCTGTTGTTAGTTTTTTGTAGTTCCTGAATCAATTTGGGGGTCCAGGATGTTGGATACACTCCTTGGAAAATTTTCTTCTTGCACTTGAAATGTGCCAACCACTCATACAATATAATGGGGAACTCACAGACTAAATGCTTGTGTGCACCGTCATGTATGTATTTTTCCAACCACTTTTCTTTCATCAGTCAAGATTTTGATTTTCTTCTTCAACAAATTCTTGTAACTTCTGATCAAACTAATCTTGAAGTTTTGTTCATGTCAGATGCCACATATTCTCCTCTCAAATGTAACAAGGTCCCGACAACAGAACCATTTGTTGGCGCAAACCCAATCAACAAAACCTCAGTCTGTAGGGGTTCCCACTCTGTTGACGTTCAACTCGTCTTGATCTCCTTAAGCACTGGCCCAGACAGGTTTTAACTTTTTCGGCAACACCCATGAAGCGGATGAATTCTCATCCAAGATGTTTGAGGGAGGGATGACTGAACCAAGTTTCCATAGAATAGAAGAGGACTATGGGCATCGACAATTCATCAACTTATTTATCATATCTAACCAGTCACTTAATCGACAGTAGAACCATTCATCATTTCTCTTTCAAAAGGTCACATCATTAATTCATCACAAAAAAAACCATGCTGTTGTGCAAATAGATCTAGAAAAATAACTTCATTCATAAGCAGTAAACATCGCATCTTAGATCCATGTCGCACACATTCACCATTGGATGCAGAAACAGAAAGACAGAAAGAGACAAAAATACAATAGTACAATAGTTCAAATCAACATATCTCTCATCATATTAACTTCTGTGCAATCAATCATAGATTCAAAACATACAACAATTCAATATGATCCTAATTGTCTTACTATGACTTCAGAATTGCATTTACAATTCTCCTTCTATTTATAGGCTTGTGCCTTTACATTCACGGTCCACTTCTAACTAAATTCTGATTGATTCTTCCGACTAATGACCAATATCCCAAAAATATGGTCAAAAAGTGACACAAAATATTCAAAAGTAGTCTTTTTTCGACCTTGCATGCCATCTTTCACTTGTGCGGTGTCTTTTGAGCTTGTGCAACATCCATGATGTTGCGCAACTAACAGTTTGTCCAAAACCCCTGCCAACAGTTGGACATGAGCCATGTGAGGATATTTATGGGTGTAATTATTGTAGGTGTTGCAGATAGCACATAGATGGTTAGTATGTAACTGTGGGTTCTTCCCTAGGAGATTGGGACGCTAGGGATTCTATGGAGGAGGGTTGGAACCATTTTTGTTTTGAGGGTTGGCTTGTTGGATTCCTCCTTGGGGCTAGTTATTGACTCAATTTCTACCTATCTTGTTATTTCCCTACCCTTGCTGGTTATTGGGGGTGGGTTAGTTAGGAAGGTTTTGCTGAGCATAAACCTGTCCTGTAGAAACCAGAGGAGTTGGGGCCAAAGCTGGAGTGGGTTGAATAGGTGGTGCATAATAGGTTGGAGGAGCAGGAGGGGCTACAAAACCAGACATTTGGCCAAAACACGAATGTGCCGAAAAAGTATGTCCATGAACGTGAGGAGCTAGTGCGCAAGGTGCGTAGGATGGGGTGGCTCCGGACTAAGCCATCATGCGTGAGTAATCAGAGGCATAACCGGGGGGAGCATAAGATGAAGTATCTCCGGATTGATCCATCATACGTGAGTAATCGAGGGAATAACTAGTTTGGGAAACACGATGGGTGTTACCCAGGTGTCGTAACATCATGGGAGAGGTCGCATAAAACTGGGGTTGTAGAGTAATAGACGTGATAACTCCATCAACAACGTGAGATTCCCTCGACGTATCTTGGTAAGAGGTGTCAGCTTAGGGATCATTGGGTATAACGATATATAAGTAATCGGAATGGGAATATATCAAGTCGAATTATTGAGCCTTAAGAATGGATTCTTCCTCTATTTGGGGTCACTCAGATGCAACACCCTTTTCTATGGGAGGGAGTAAGGTTTTGAGAAACAAGTCAAGGAAGATCCGATCATCCAACTGGATCTTGCACAAACTATGTCGACGTCTCCACTCATGGATATGATTAGTGATGTGGGTAGCAGTTATCTAGAGACAGGATGAAAGGATCTTCACTCCCTCATCATAATGGATGAGTAGCTGAAAGTATTGTAGGAACATTGAAGCAAGTGAGGAGAATTTGGGGTAAGTGGCATGAGGAAGTTCAATGTACCACTTGGTTGCATCACCCATATGTGTGTGTTGGAAAAACCTCAATCTAACAGAGTCATCCACAATTTTGTTTGATGAACACCACGGGTGGAAGGACATGATGTGGTTCTAAGGGTCCTCACCTGCCTTGCCCTCAAACTTAGGGAAGTCTGAGGGAAAATTTTGTAGGAATGGGAGGCCATTGTGGTTGATGAATAATGGGGTCATTTTTCAACCTTTCCAAATCTGGTAGGTTGATACTAGCCATGAAAGGTAGGCTAGAGCCTAGGTTGGATCAGGAGGGACCAACAATGGTGTCAGTAGCTACAGGAACCTATTTCCCATGCATGCCTGGGGGTGGACGAGGTTGAGTTCCCATAGTATGGCTAGTCATAATGGATGTGGAAGGGAAAATGGCCCTAGGTATGAAATATGGTATGGTAGGAACCACTGTAGCTAGTGTGGGGCCATCGCTAGTGGGTATCGTACCAGCAGTAGTGTGTGTAGTGGCGATGGGACCACTAGAAGGGATACTCATGATGATGGGTGGCAAGGACATAGGTCCACCACCAACTATCCCTCCATGAAAGGGATCTAGATGCACACCAACCATGGGGCTAGATGGAGTAGTGAAAAAGCTAGGTTCGGATTGGTAGGAATCTGAATCAGACTCAGAGGCAGTGTGTGGCTCTGAAGGTGGTGAGTGATGTTAAATATCGCTTCGACAGTGATGGTTCAATGAACCGAACTAGTGGGTGTGCCCCCTAAGCCTATACAAGTAGCATGGTTGAGCTATGATGGATTTTTCAATGACTGGGAATGAATAAGGACACCGGTTTGTTCAGCTTCCTAATGGTTCAAAGGAGTCACTCAACCACCAATGTTGTCTAATGGCTTGCGTATTGGGGTAGTACCCCTCACTGCATGGATCAGGTAAAACTAATAACCTCTTTGCCACAAATTATAGCTCTTGGTTTACCTCACGGGAGAGAACTTGTCAACCAAGTAGGGGTCGTTTCCCTTTTTGCTTGGAAAGTCCTCTCAATGGCCAACTACTTCAGGGTTCCTGTGGTACTCCTCACAATGATTTTTAGGGATATGCCCAATTACTTCCCACAGTTAAGCGAATAGGGTTTATACCCTAATATAAATGTTTTTAAGGCTCTAATCAGGGTCATGAACCAAGCATGTTCACTTACTGGTGTGAATTTGTGTGCAACTATATGTCAAACATTAAAAAATTTCTTCCAGTAATGAAACTTGAAACAAATGATTAATAAGGAACTTTAGATGTAGAAAACAAACATGGGGTTTTGACTACGAAGCTCAACTATGGAAACTCATCAACCAAGAAAGGGAGACCTAAAACACACCAAGGGGTTGTAACTGATCAGATATGGAAAGAAAAATAGGTATGGAAAATGTTGGGGACAGACAGGGATCTGAAACAGGCACAGAAAATAGACTAGCTGATAGTCGCACCTATCAATAGAACAGGTGCGATCTGGGTCACATGGAATAGAGAGGCAGATGCAATCGAGATAGAATCAGTCAATTCATGCCAAATAGAGGGTAAGACATGACTGAGTCACTCGGAATAGGGTCACAGGGGCAACGAGGGTCGCTGCAGAAACTGGGACAGGCGTGATCCAGTTGTTTGAGCCATGTTGCATGTATCGAGGCTAAATTCATGACCTAGGTCTGGCTTCTTGGGAGGAAAGGCACAACTGGGTCATGACTTTCAACTGAATAAGGGTGAATCATACCGAACAGGAAGAAATTAAAAAAAAGCAGAGCCAATAGGGGCCGAGAGAGAAGTAACTGACGCAACAAAGGTTCGGATCGGCCGCGAGGGGGTCTGATCTATGATGGATGAGGGTAAAAACTGAAGACAAACCTATAGCAAACCTGAAAAAGCAAGGATCTGAATGCATCAACCAACGGAATCGCCAAAACTATAATGGGGATTTCTCCCTTGTTACGTGCAAAAGCACCAGCCTTAGATAAATGGGATCGTAAGGAAAATTTTGAATAAAAATAAAAAAACAAACTAGATTAGTAACACAAAGTAAATATTTTTTAACATTTTAAATATATATCGGCAAAAATAAACAAATACAAACAAATAAAAATATACCTCATTTCCTGTAAAATGGGCCACCGTAGACTTCCTCAGAAATGGTCCTGCTTTCTCCATGGGTTGGTTCTCCAATGGTCTCCACAGACTATAGTCAAATGGGGAATGGATCTAATATGGGTATGGATAATGTATCAACATACATCGTGGGAATGGTATGGTGACGGGGATGGCGTAAAAAAGAGGGATGTGAATACCTGAGAGAAAGAGTGTCACAGCGTACCCACAAATGAAAAGGTTATGACTGTTTTTGGAGAGACCTTCACAATGTATTTATAGTATGGTCTTAGGTTTTTTGGACCCAATGTGGTAACCCATGGTATTTTTTGATCCATGGTATTTTCCTGTGGTTTTCTGGCCCTTTCTCCTTTTTAGGGCTTTTGAACCCTTTTTAGGGTTTTTGACCCTTTTTGGGGAGAGAGTAAGGGTAAACCATAGTAAATAATAATGATTTGGACCATTTTTGTGGAAATACAATTGTAAAGGTCAAAATTAATGGAAATATGGTAGGAATATGATGTATGTATATGGTTTATACCATGTAGAGCTAGGTGAACACTTTTTTGCGTTAACAATAACAACATTACAGCAAGAGCAGGATTCAATTTATCAAGAAATGATGGATTATAAAGGTAAAGCTTTGAAATTGCAAAAAGGAAATAAATACTTGGAGAAATAAAAGACCGAATCACTATCAAAAATTAAATTCAAAACAAGTAAGTAAGCCTTCCACAACAAGTGAGTGATAATTCAACAGAGGATTTAACTAAATTTATTTCATAAATCAATTTGAACAATGTGGTGATAAATGGTTGAAAGAAGAAATTAAAAAACTTAAAGAGGAATGGCTCAGAATATTGAGGAGAACAATAAAGTGCAAAGTGAACAAAAGCAACTGCAAAAGAAAAACAATGAGCTTAAAGCCAAGGTGAAAAGTAAAATACCTCAATATGGAGCCAAACATCTCATTTGGGATTCATTATTAGAAGAAAATACTAAATTCGGAGCATATTTGAACTACATTAATGAAAAAAACACTATAGCAAATATAGCTCTTCAAAGATGCAAGGTTATGAATGAGATTTTAGACAAAAGTCCTTTGGAGATAGCTCAAAATGCATCAAATTTCTTGAATACATTGATTGAGATAGAAATGTAGGCTTTGGAGATAAAGGACATTACTATTATTATTATCTAGGCCAGGAAAATCATTGGGAAACATCATCATGTCAATAATGTATTAGATTCAGACAAGCATATCTTGGGACAAAAATGGTATTCACATGGATTGCACAAGAGAAATAAGAGAATAATGATTGAAGAACAATATGAGAAATATTCCATTAATTTCTTATTCACATTATGGGTGAATATATAATACAACATCAATGAATAATTCGAATGCCTACTCATGTAGTTGAATCTACAAACCTAGACTGACTCTAGAGCTAACTAGGAGTGGGAAAATCACCACTATAGCTCACTAGTGCAAATGCAGATCACTTAAACTAGTTAATAACTAGTTACAATCAATTACAATGACTTAAACTAGTTAATAACTAGTTTAAATCAGTTAACTAAGGGTGTAGGTGAATTAAGACGCCACACTCCCTGAATGCATACAAAACTAGCGCTAGAGACACTAGAAGTGATCTAACTGATGGGGATTAGAGCACAGTTGAGGATAACTAAAGACCTACAGGAGTCAACTATTGGATACTGCTGGTAGAACTCCGAGTGGGTTCCTATAAAATATGGATTGGTCCCTGGATATGCAAAAGTCATGCAGACAACTGCAGTAAGTGGAATATCCACTAGTTATGTTCCCCATGCACTCGTGAAGTGATGATACCTCCTAAGATAGGGAAATTAATCAAATAGATATTATGTGCTAAAAAAAGACAAATGAAAGATTAATAATAATCCCAACACCCCCATTTAATCATAACTTTGGACTACCTGGGCCCTAGTAACTGAGACCAAAGGTCACACATTACATTCTAAATGCAAAAATTATTTGTCCATGAAAAATTGAGGGAAAAGGAAAAACAGCATGGGGAAAATCCTTCCTAAAAAATGGACATGGTACATGATTTAAATAAATATATTCACTATTTCTTTGTTCTTCACTTAAATAGGCTGGATGTACTGCTTCTTGGTGAAAAACTTTGTAGAGTTGTTGTATATTCCTTGATCATGTATCAATTTTTCAATGTCGTGTAGACAAAAAGCATGAGGAGAAGCCCCTTGTCACTCATCTTCTGGTGATGAAGGAGCATAATATGAATGATTCTTGATGTGATAACATGAAATATCAGATCTGAACATAAAATCAGAGATGGAAAAGAGATATGCGCAATCATCTCTTAACCAAAGATTAACATAAATGAAATCGACAAACTCAATTTCTAGTGTAGCTGCATAATGGTGAACCCGATCATGAACCTTTTTCCCAAACTGATGTGAAACTCTTATAATTATGTAATAGAGCTTATGAGGCTTTGATATATCATAAATTAATTCATACGAAGCATCAAGAAACCAAGGTATAGTTGCTCCAAAATCCGGTTGTGTCACAGTAGGAAAACTAGGTGCAACCAGTGTACATTGACAATTTGGAAAATATGGTGAGCATAAGGATCTAAAATTCGACCTAATAAAGGTTATATCAGACACAAAAAAAATTAACAGAATCCCACCTACAGCCAATTATAATGAAAACCAACCAATGAAAGACAAAAATACATGATAACAACTTTCACCAGTGATATAGTATAGGAAACCATGAAATTGTCTAGTTTACCAACTGAGGAGTTTGGGAGTTGTAGGGTCTTCTAAGTATAAAATGGATGGGACATAGGTTTCATAAATTTCATATCAGACTAAAAATAATCAGAGAAATTATAGAAATAATAATATGAATGGATTTTGAAGGATTCAGATGAATACAAATCAGAAACTAGTGGTAAAAAACTAGTATTGAGAGGAGATGGCTCTAGGAGACTGATAGTTTTTTTTTCAAGAGGAGGACAACAGATTTTTTATTTTGATATATTAGATTTAGTATCAAAATCAGAGACATCAGAAACAAACTTTATTCTATAAACCAAATCATGAGCATCATTACCTTTGAATTGCACAGTGTTACAGTTCCCTTGGGGATCAACAGATTTTTCCCTTCTTACAAAATATGGAACATTGATGTTGTTTCTTTTGAGTAACTGAATCATGATGTCCATTTTATTCTTAGATAAATAATTTTGATTGTGAGAATATTTTCTGCAATAGGCACACTGTGATCTTCCTTTCTTGTTTCCCTTCTTCTTTAAATTCGATCCTTCATCAGTAGCGTTCGAACCTTAATCTTTAGAGTATGACTTTGGCTTTTTATCTTTCACTTTTAGCTTTACTTTGGACTTGATATTATTTCTTCCAAGAGAAAAAAGTGCATGATCCTTCGTGGTTTTGAGAGTACCCATTTGAATCAGCTTGTATTTCTCTTGAGTGAGAGAATCTATGAATGCATCCAAGGATGGAATCCTCCAATTTTGAACTACAAGCTTAGTAGCATAGAATGTTAATAAAAAAAATAAGTATTCCAAACCCAACTTCGATAGAATGGAGAGGATCAATTGATCTTATTTCTTCTCAATCCCGCACTACTTGAGAAAAATCACTAGTGACTTAAGCTTGGTGATGAATTCCTCAATGGTTCGAATTCACTTGGTCTCAATGAGATCAACTCATTCTCCAATTGATGTCCTCTAAGATCATCTTGATTTCTGAAGATGGATTAAAGTTTGATACACACTTCATTAGGGCATTTTAAGTCATCAATATGGAAAATAAGTTATGGAGAGAGAGAGAGAGACAAAGCAAGCCATAAGCTTCATCCTTCCTATTATTCCACCTTTCTTTCTCAACAACTGCATTAGGTTTGATTTCTAAGTCCATAGTAACTCTGTAGAGACCTTTTTTGTGCAATATATCTCAATATTGGCTTTCCATTCATGAAAATTGAATGAATTCAATGTTACTATCTTAGATATATCCATGCTATGTTCCTACGCTACTGATGGGAGAATTGAATACCTGCACAAAACTAGAAATAAAATTTTTGTTACAGCCTGACCAAGCTCTGATACCATATTAGATTTGGACATGCAGATCTTGGGACAAAAATGGTCTTCATATAGAATGCACAAGAGAAATAAGAGAAGAATGATTGAAGAACAATATGAGAAATATTCCATTAATTGATTATTTACATTAATTTAAATATATAATACAACATCAATGAAAAGTTTGAATACCTACTGAGGTAGTTGAATCTACCAACCTAGACTAACTCTAGAGCTAACTAGGAGTGGGGAAATCACCATTATAGCTTACTAGTGCAACTGTAGATCACTTAAACTAGTTAATAACCAGTTATAATGAGTTACAATCACTTAGGCTAGTTAATAACCAGTTACAATCAGTTACAATAAGTTACAATCACTTAAACTAGTTAATAACCAGTTACAATCAGTTAACTGAGAGGGTAGGTGAACAAAGGTGACACACTCCATGCTTTCAAGCAAAGATGGTGCTAGAGACACTAGAAGTGATCTAACTAATGGGGATCGGAGCACAACTGAGGATAAATAAATACCTATTGGAATCAACTATTGGATACTGCCGATGGCACTTTGAGTGGGTTCCAATAAAATAGGGATTGATCCCTGGAGCTCCAAAAGACATGCAGACAACTGCAGTAAGTGGAATATATCCACTAGTTATGTTCCCATGCACTGGTGAATTCATGAGACCTCCTAATCTAGGGAAATTAATCAAATATATTTTATGTGGTCAAAGAGACAAAAGGAGGATTAATAATAATCCCAACATAATATACAAGCTAAAGCAGGGAAAATGATTTAGCATGTCTAGAATTTTAAGATTTTGTTCAGTAAGCTCTTTCGAAAGGGTCCTCTTGTTTTCTGGGATGAAAATGAAAAAAATTAATTCCTTAAGAACAATATCACAGTATGTTGTTCCAGGTCTGTATGGATCACTCAAATTTTGAGAACCTAACCTACAGGTTGACTGGAAATACCATTACTGAAAAATATACTGATGACTTTGAGATACTTGATCAATTTCAAATGATTAAGTCAAATTTACCTCCTATGTCTTATGAAAATTGTGTGGAATTAGATATTTTGACTAAGGAAATGGTGGATTATGATATTCCTTCTCAAGAACAATGTAATATCATTGAGAAATTTGATAAATCCAAGTATAAGATTCACCCATGATTTACACTTGTTATGATTTATATGGAAACTATTGTTTCCTTGGAGATTCTCCTAATCAACACATAGCATCCCAAATTGAATTGATCCTTTCATGAATTTAAGCGTGGTGGAGATAACTAGAAATGAGGAAGCAGTGTAGTTCCATATTTTTAGGCATTTTTTTCAAGAATGTTATTTTCGGCGATAATTAGTTAGGTCTCATTCTGAGAGTAATTTTTATATATTTGAAATTTTGTAATGTAATGAAGTTTGGATTTTGGAACGAAAAATACTATCTTGTGCATTGTAAATTCAGTTATGATATTAATAAAATTTTGTAGAGAGCATAAGTTCAAAACATTTCCAAAACAAAGATTCATGTGTTATTATTGTTAAGTCTATGATTTATTACATGAATTTATTCCCTATAGTACTCAATTTTGTGTTATTTCTTCAGTTTTTGAATGAAATCAAATGAGTTAGAATTCATCTTTGATACTATAATTAACCTAATTCAAACATTTCCACTTGTTATTCTAAATATTGATGTGAAATTAATCCTTATTAGATGCTTTGTGTTGATGGGTTATGTCTCTCCAAATCTTCTACCATAGTACAATAACTAAAAGTTTGAGAAAATAATATCTATCTTGGCTCTGTTACTGGTTTGTTCTATCATTGTTTCTTGCAACTTAAATGATATTCATTTATTGAATCTATGCCCAATGGTTTCCTTCCCAATTCAAACACTTTGATAAACCTTGTCACTGTCAAAAGATCTAGCCATTGCTTTAGATACGTGAAATTTTGTTAAAGTGACCTTTGAAAAGCATATTCATAAAGGCACTATGTTATACTTTACTGCATTTTACATTTGCATATGCTTTTTGGTTTCCAATGCATTTTGATTAAGTTCTTGGAGGCTAGAAGACTGGTTACAGAGTCAGAATGAATCTGACTTAAGTGTTTCGCACCTCATAATTCACCTCTGGAAAGCAGAAGGCAAGAGGCAGAAAGAGAAGCTGAAAATTCTAAGGAAAAATGTTGGTTTTTCGCACCCCAAAATCCTCCTACAGGAGGCAGAAGGCAGAAGTGGAAAAGAGATGAAAATTCTAATGTAAAATGTGTTTTTTCTGCACCCCGAAATCTGTTGCGGAAGGCGGAAGGTGGGATAAATAAATCAGAAAACAGAAAGAGAAATTAGGCCAAGTGTTGGTTTTCCGCGATCTAGAATCTGCCCATGGAATGCGGAAGGAGGAAGGCATAAAGTGGACAAGTAAAGGTATCATTTTGATAGTTTTCCATTATCTGAAGTTCACAGCGGAATGTAGAAAGAGGAATGTGGAAGGCGAAAGGTGAATAAATGACCCCACCATATTTTAAGTTTTTGATTCCCGAAGTCCGCAGTGGAAAGTGGAAAGTAGAATGCAGAAGGAAGAAAGTGAATAAATGACTTCGTTGTATTTTAAGTTTCTGATTCCTGAAGCTCGCAGCGGATGGAGGAAAGAGGAATGCGGAAGGCAGAATGTGGATAAATTACTCCATCATATTTTAAGTTTTTGATTCCCAAAGTCCACAACGGAATGTAGAAGGAAAAAGGCAGAAAAGTCAGGTTTAGTGCAGAAATGACTTTTCTGGTTATAGAATGGATCTGTGAGCCACAGAACGACTGTTATAGTGGGTTTTAAGCCTAAGAATGAATGTTAAAGAATGAACATGACCCATGAATGTGTTTAAAAGAAGAAATAATAAAATTTAAATTATTATGAATATCAGTCAAGTGTATGGGCACTTAGGCACATGGCCAGGCTGAGAGGAAACGGTTGAAGACTCCTTCATTTATTGATGTATTGCTTACATATCATGTTCTTAAATTTGACATAGAAAAGGTATTTTTCAAGGGATAAACTGTAAAAGAAAGATTTGTCTTTCTGAAAGAGATTATTCCAGTTGTAGTCCTGTCCCTCTCGTCAGTGCCAATGTAGATGGGAGGGGACGCGAAAGTGTGGTATTATAGCTATTGGTTACAACATTGGGCCTAAATGGACCAAGTTAAATAGTTTGCAGAAAGAAAACTACAATGAAACAGTCAGTAATTAATTTATAAATTTCTGGTATTATTGTGCATCTAAAAATTGTGTTCATAAACACATTTTGTAGAATCCTAGTCACCTCAAAGGAAACATTTCAAATAGTTCAGTTTGGAAAGTTTGGCCCAATCAAGATGATCATCATGGATGATGCACAATATCCCTATGAGATCGAAGCAGATGCCATGGGGGAAAATGTATAGGTTGGGAATGTTGAAATAGAATCCAAAGGGAGAATATATCAAAAGGACCCTAGATATTGCAGCCACCATGAGGAGCCTAAGGGTGGAGATGCAAAGTTTTAGAGAAGATAATGATAGGATTCTTAAATCTCAGGAAGAACAACATCAGTTGAATGCATCCATGCTGCATAGTTTGAAAGACATCCAAAGGGAGACAAAATCTGGGCATCAGACAACAAATATAGAAGGGAGTAGGAGTAGTGCAAGGAGAAATCCCCGCAAGAGGTCCAACATCCCTAGAAAAAGATATTATAGTGGATCATCTGACACTATAGAATACATTGGGGATTCAAGCTTTTCATCTCACAAGAATAAGAGAAAGAGGTGTTACCAAAATAGTTCACATGGGGAATTTAAGAATGCAAAGCCTCCTACGTTTGATGGTGAGGTAAAGTCCGGTCAAGAAGCTGAAGCTTGGCTTCTTGGGATGAAAAAGTATTTCCAAGTCCAAGACTACTCTGAAAATATGAAGGAAAGGGTAGCCATTTTCAACTTAAATAGAAGAGAATCTATTTGGTGGGAGCACCTCAGGCAAGTGAGGAAGATCAATGAAAGAAGGATTGTGTGGAAGTAGTTCAAGAAATATTTCAAGAAGAAGCACCTCTTTGATAGGTACTATGATGATAATATCAAAGAGTTCCATGCACTGAAATTGGCAAATGATCGTGGAAGAATATGCAAACAAATTCTTGGAGCTGTTGAGGTATGTCAGGTATATCCGGGATGATAAAGATAAAATTCAACATTTTCTAAGTGAGTTACCTCAATCATATAAAGATAGGATTGAGTTTGATGAACCTCGAACTCTAGAAGAGGCGATAAGGAAGGCCAAGTATTTCTATGACCAAAACAAAGGAAAACCTGATTACCATAAAGCATGGAAGGACAAGAATAATGAGAATTTTGACCAAAGGAAGAAAGGTTTCAAACCTTCTAGCTTCTTAAATCAACAAAGGAAGCCATCACTGGATGTGAATAAGCCAGCTAGAATGATGGGAGACAGGCTGAGAGATCCAAAGGGTCCAAGAGAACCACTCCAATGTTGGGAATGTGGAGGAAACCACATGTGTGGGAACTATTCGCATGAGAATGGGAATGTACGACCAGTTCACAATGTCCAAGGACCTGAAACTATGGGTCAAGTGGCGAGGACCATCCCTAGAATCTATGTAGCGCTAGAGGGTCGTCAGGAAGATCATTAATCAACTGTGGTTGAAGTCGAAGGTAAGATTGTTGAGCAATATGTTTCTATTTTGATTGACCCTGGATCTACTCACAGTTATATCACTCCTAAAATTGTTGAGATTTGTGCTTTTAAGAAATTAAAGCATAGAAAATCATGGTTAGTTCAACTAGCCACGGGAACCAAGAGGAAAGTTAGTGAAGTAATAGAGAAATGTCCATTATTCATAGATGGGCTATTCACTTATGAAAATCTAAATGTTCTGCCACTTGGTTCTTATGATATTCTCATTGGAATGGACTGGTTAGAAGCACAAAGAGTTAAACTTGACTGTTACAACAAGACATTTGAATGCATGGATGAAGAAGGAAACCTAAGGGGTTTAAGAGGAATTCCAAAGGTGATTTCTGTTAGGAATATTTCAGCCATGCAACTGAAGAAGTTCTGTAGGAAGGGTTGTAGATTGTATGCAGCTCATGTTTTGGAGGCAATGGAGAATGAAACTCCTAGGTTGGAGGAATTGCATGTATTGCAAGAATTCAGGGATGTTTTTCCTGATGAGATTCTAGGACTTCCTCCAAAAAGAGACATTGATTTTACAATTGAAATTATGCCTAGAGTAGCACCAGTTTCCAAGACACCCTATAGGATGAGCACACCAGAATTGCTAGAGAAATGCAGTTGCAAGAGTTGTTGGAAAAGAAATATATCAAGCCAAGTGTGTCACTGTGGGGAGCACCAGTTCTATTTGTGAAAACTAAAGATGGGACACTCAAGTTATGTATTGATTACAGGCAGTTGAACAAATTCACTATGAAGAACAAATACCCTTTACCTCGAATTGATGACCTTTTTTTATCAAATGAGAGGAGCAAAGGTGTTTTCAAAGATTGACTTGAGGTCTGGTTACCATCAAGTAAGAATTAAAGAGGAATATATTCATAAGACAACCTTTAGAACAAGGTATGGACACTATGAGTTTGTGGTGGTACCATTTGGTCTCACAAATGCACCAGCTACATTCATGTTTCTCATGAATAGTGTTTTTAGCAAATATTTGGACAAGTTTGTTCTTGTCTTCCTAGATGATATTCTTATTTATTGTAAGAATGAAGAAGAGCATGAAGAACATTTGAGATTGGCATTGCAATTTCTAAGGGAGCATAAGATGTATGCAGAGTTGAGAAAATGTGAATTCTATAAAGATAAAATCCATTACGTGGGTCACATTATCTTAGATGAAGGCATATCTGTGGACCCCGAGAAGATTGAAGCCATTATGAATTGGCCAACTCCAAGAAATGTGATAGATGTGATATCTTTTATGGGACTTGCAGGGTACTACAGAACGTTCATTGAAAGAGTCTCCAAGGTCGCACATTCAATCAATTCTTTGCAAAAGAAGGGGATAAAGTTTGAATGGACACTAAGATGTGAGGAGAGCTTCCACCAGTTGAAGAATCTTCTCACAAGTGCACCAATTTTGAAAATTGCAGACCCAAAAAAAGACTTTGTGGTGTGTATTGATGCATGAAACCAAGGACTTGGAGGAGTTCTTATGCAAGACAACCACACGGTGTGTTATGAGTCTAGAGGAACATGAGAAGAACTATGCTGCTCATGATTTAGAACTTGCAGCCATAGTACATACTCTCAGGATGTGGAGGAATTACTTAATGGGAAGGAAATTTGAGCTAAGGACAGACCATTGTGGTTTGAAATACTTGTTTGATCAGCCAACTTTAAATGCTAGGAAAGCTATATGGTTGGATTTTTTGTGTGAATTCGATTTTGAAATCAAATACATAAAGGGAAAATAAAACAAGGTGGATGATGCACTCAGCAGGAAAGTACATGAAATGCATGTGGCATTTCTTAGTATTTGCAAACCAAATTTAAGGCAGTAGATTATTAACCATATTGCTAAGGATGAAATGTACGTACAGATAAAGGACAAGTTGCAGCAGCTGGGCCTTTAAAAGAAGTACAGGGGATATAAGTTGGAATAATATGAACTTCTTACTTATAAGAACAAAGTTTATATTCCAAATGTGGCAAAGTTGAGGAGAATTGTTATGGATGAGATCCATAAAGCTCCATATTCTAGTCACTCAGGATATTAAAAAAAATTGCTACAACCAGAAAGCAGTATTTTTGGCTAGGAATGAAAAAGGACATTGTTGAGTAAAGTTTCTAAGTGCATGAAATGTCAGTAGGTGAAGGTTGAGCATCAACACCCAACAGGTTTGTTGCAACCTTTTCCAATTCCAGAATGGAAATGGGAAGTCATTTCCATGGATTCTATTACAGGATTTCCAATGACTATGAGACAACATGATTCCATCATGGTTGTGGTGGACAAGTTAACAAAGGCATAAAATTTTACATCGGTTAAGTCTACATATAAAGCTAATGCCATTACAAAAAATTTCATGAAGGAAATTTTCAGATTGCATAGATTGCCTAAGGCAAAAATTTCTGACAGAGAGTTTACTTCCAATTTTTGGAAGGGTATGTTTGCAGATTTGGGAACAAAGCTGAAATTTAGCACCACTTACCATCCTCAAACCGATGGGAAAACAGAGAGAGTGAATTAGGTGCTTGAATACATGCTTCGCATGTATGTAATGGAAAAACCAACCAAGTGGGAATATTATTTACTCTTGATAGAATTTGCATATAATAATAGAAAACAAGCATCATTGGGAATGAGTCCATATGAAGCTTTGCATGGAAGAAAGTTTTCGACACCAGTGACTTGGGATAATCCAGTGAACAGGATTGTGCGTGGTCCGGAATTGCAAGGAAATGGAGCAAGATGTTGCAAATATCAGGCAGAACCTGAAAGTAGCCCAAGATAGACAGAATAGCTATGTAGATAAGCATAGAGTGCACATGGATTTCAGTATTGGGGATCATGTTTATATTAGAGTGAGGCCAAGGAAGAGTTCCTTGAAGCTTGGGAGTTGTACCAAGCTGTCACTTAGATATTGTGGGCTATTTGAAGTGCTTGAAAAAATAGAGCCAGTTGCATATAGACTTGCATTTCCTGCTAGCACTAGAGCCCATAATGTTTTTCATGTTTCTTTGCTTAAGAAATATGTACATGATCCTAACCATGTGATTGATTGGGATGTGATCTAGGTGGAACTCGAGGGAGAGTTCCAAACTGAGCTATTGTGCATCCTCGACAAGAAGGTCACAGTGCTCTGGAATCGAGTCGTTGGATAGATAAAGGTGCAATGGAAGCACTACGGTGTTGATGAGGCTACACGAGAGCTAGAGGATTCCATGAGAGTGGCACATCCATTTTTGTTCAATTTTGTAGAGCACTAAGGACAGTTCCAATGAAGGGGGAGGGGAATGTAACACCCCATTTTTGACTGCATGGTATTAAAATTGTACACGATGTAAATATTGTATCAAAATCATGGCAAGGAGCTCAAGGCCAAGGCCCTATCATTGATTTGGTTTTTTGTGTATCGACGATCAAGATCGATGCCGATGGATATATTTCTAAGTCAGGCACAATATATTTTGAAGGCATCATGTAAATATGCAATCTAATAAGATACCCACAACTAGCTATGCATTGCAATGAAAGAGATGGGGGCATGATTTCACAAGGAATAGGGAGGGAATTTATTCAAACTCTTGAGCCAATAGGGTGAAGCCAGATGCCAATGGGAGAACCCATAAACCCTCAGTTACCTTTTCTATCCTCTGCACTCAATCATTCAATTCTTCTAGAAGTTGGTTAAGGCAGTTAATTCCTTGGACAAGGTGAGGCATGGAAGTCGATGTCGTGCCTGGGAAAGACTACAGTCTCTGGGAAACCATATTCTTTCTTATGGGGAAAGTAATCACCCAGGAAATGCATCTCCACATTTAGTCTTCCTTATTGCTCAGTCGCCTGGATTGTGGGTTATTCTTGTTCATTGTTCATTGTTCTTGAGTATTCGTTCTTCCTTGTTCTTGCAGTAGGAGGGATCTTCATCTATCCTTGGTTGGGAACCCTGGTTTTTGTGTTACAGTGTTGTTTTGTGTTACAAAGTGGAACCCTGTTTTGTTGTGTTACCTCGTGGTTTGTTGTTATGTGTACCCTGGTTTGGGTATAAACTGTATGCAAGACTTAGGAGTGGAAGAGACGTTGAATTGGCTTGATAAACCTAGTGAAGAAAGGAACCTCACAAAAAGATAAGAGTGGCTGGTGAATCTTCTATGCACACCCTGAAGAGCACTGGAAGGGAAGGTATAGCCCAAGGGACTATGTAGCAGAGAAGGGGATACTTCCTTGTGTTGGGTGTGTAGGTATTGTGGATGTCAGGCTAGATAGATCTTATGGAGGTGTCCCTAGCTCTGTCAATGAGCCACTAGCTTAGTCATTCTTCCTTTCCACTACCTTAGCATACTGATAAACCAAAACGTATATTGGCTTGGTTGACAGCTTGATAAACCCAATTTTATTTGGCTTGGCTAGGCAGCCTAATAAACCCAATCGTATATTGGCTTGGATGAGCATCTTGATAAAACCGACAGTGTGTTGGCTTGGTTGTGTCTTGTTGTGCACTTAGGCTATGTGTGAACCACTGCCCGTGTAGCCTGATAAACCCAATGGTGTGTTGGCTTGGCTGAACATCTTGATAAACCCAACTCGTAGTTGACTTGGTTGTGTCTTGATGTGAATATTGGCTATGTGTGAGTCAATGCCTGCAGCCTGATAAACCCAATTATGTATTGGCTTGGATGGACAACTTGATAAACCCAACTGTAGGTTGGCTTGGCTGTGTTTGATGTGTTTTGGCCATGTGTGATCCTGTTGTTCCCTAGTTCCTTGTAGAATTCATGCCTAGCTCGAGGGTGGTAGTTGTGTTGAGAGATTGATGAACACAACTAGCCTATGGTTGGGTGGAACATTGCAACGACATAGCTAGTTGTGAGACAACTTCATCTTCAAGATAAGTATTCTCTATATAAACTCTGCAATGTATTGGTTTAAGAATTATTATGAATGTGTTGAACGCTTGCTAAAAGATTCAAGTAAAGTTTACTATTGTTATACTTTACTGCATTTTACATCTGCATATGCCTTTTGTTTTCCAATACATTTTTCTTAAGTTCTTGGAGGCTAGAAGCTTGGTTACAGAGTTAGAATGCATTTGACTTAAGCGTTTCACGCCACAGAAACCACCTGTGGAAGGCAAAAGGCGGGAGGTGGAAAGAGAAGTTGAAAATTCTAAGGCAAAATGTTGGTTTTTCGCACCCTGGAATCTGCATGCGGAAGGAGAAAGGTGGAAGCGGAAAATAGTCGAAAATTCTAAGGTAAAATGTGTTTTTTCCGCACCCCAGAATCCGCTGTGGAAGGCAGAAGGTAGGAGGAAGAAATCGGAAAACAGAAAGAGAAATGAGGCCAAGTGTTGGTTTTCTGCGATCCAGAATCCACCCGCAGAATGTAGAAGGTGGAAGGTGAAAAGCTGAGAGTGGACAAGTAAAGGTATCTGCTATCTGAAGTCCGCACTGGGATGTGAAAGGTAGAAGGTGAATAAACGACTCCGATGTATTTTAAGTTTCTGAATCCCAAAGTTTGCAGCGGAATGTGGAAGGCAGAAAGTGAATAAATGACTCCGTTGTATTTTAAGTTTTCGATTCCCGAAGTCCACAGTAGAGGGCGGAAAGCGGAATGTGGATAAATTACTCCGTCGTATTTTAAGTTTCCGACTCGCGAAGTCCGTAGCGGAATGTAGAAGGCGGAAGGCAGAAAAGTTAGGTTTAGTGCGGTAATGACTTTTCTATTTATAGAATGGATCTGTGAGTTGTGGAACGACTATTACAGTGGTTTTTAAGTCTAAGAATGAATGTTAAAGGATGAACATGACCCATGACTGTGTTTAAAAGAAGACATAATAAAATTTAAATTATTATGTATATCTGTCAGGTGTATGGGCATTTGGGTACATGGTCAGGTTGAGAGGAAATGGTTGAAGACTCCTTCATTTATTGATGTATTGCGTATAGATCAAGTTCTTAAATTTGAGATAGACAAGGGATTTCCCAAAGGAGAAACTGTAAAAGCAGGATTTGTCTTGCCGAAAGAGATTATTGCAGTTGTAGTCTCGTCCCTCTCCTTAGCGCTAATGTAGAGGGGAGGGGACATGACATCAATATTGATCGAAGCAACATAAGTTGTAGTTTTTTATGTTATCTCTGGCGCCACTTTAAGAAAAGCACCCATATGATTCCCAATGGATTTGAAAATTCTCTGATCCTAGTATTCAATAGGTATAGGTAAATAGGGCAATTTACCCATACAACCAACTTATGAATTCTCTCCCAAATGGGATTAAAACCAACATTCTATTGAAAAAGGGTCAAAGCAACATTTCCCTAGAACCATGTACCATCCATTATGGTTTGAGAGTCCTCAAGCTTGTCAAAGAGGAGAGTTATATACCCTTTGGCATATTAGCACTTGCATGAACCAAAGGATTATATCCCAGAACATGTGCCCAGGTACAATGAACCCATTTTTTTAGGTCGTCCTCCTTATATTGACGAGCATGAAACCTGCCAATCAAAGTGTATTCAATGTAATATAGGATCTTCTGCTGTATAACTTGTGGATTAACCACAATCCTTATCGCGTCCCACAACTTCCTTACGCATTGCTGTTTCTTTTTTTTGCCTCTGGTTTTCTTTTGGATGGGAGGAGCTTCTTCTGAATCAGGAGTGGAGGCCAGAGGGACAGGTTGGCGTAGAGGGGGATCGAAAGGAGCATCCGAGAGGATAGGAGGGAGATGATTTTGAGAGGGAAAGTGATTAATGGGGAAGGGATGGATGAATCTGGATAGAAAGTCAACACAGATTTTGGCAGAGAAAAAAGCGGTGAAGGATGAATCCTGTAGAACGTCATCTGCGTGTACAATTATGTACTTCTTTCATTCTTTTGTTTGTTTGTGTGCAAACGGTGGCCTCGACTTCTTAGAACGCCCGATATAAATGAACTCCATCACCGTGAATTGTGCACAACATGGCATAATCAATACAAATTCTTTAATATTATCTCATTATAAATATTTATTTTTATACTAAAAATTATCCCAATAAATAATATGCATGGTTTCCTTTTTATTTATAAAAATTGTTATTATATCATCAATAAATTAAATTAATGGTTTTAAATTAAAAATAATATTGAAAAGAAAATAATACACTAATAAAAGATTCATAGAAATAACAAATGTTGCACAACATGCTTATATTCATTGGTCATTTTTAAAGACAAATTTTACAATTAATATAAAATGAATTATAAAAAATAAATTATTAACGTTTGGACCACAATACCTTTCTACCTACCTATGGGCCCACAATACTGTGAAAAATAATACCCAACAAGTTCCCCTTCTTTAAGGGCAACGGAAAGCCCACCCATGGTTACGGAATCAAATCTTTAATATTTACATGATGTGATTGGAAGAAAGGGACACATTTTAGAATAGTAAAGATGCCTGGCTTTGCAAGTCAAATATTTACTCGGTGGAATCACAAAGGAAGGGATGATGATAAGTGTTTGGTAAAGTAAAGTTGAATATTCTTTATTTTTTAAAAGCATAGCATTGGATATTTCATTCCAACAACTTGATTTCAATTTTTTTGGTTTCTTTTGTCGTAATCAACGGAGATCTAAATGCCTTACTAAATGTGCTATATGTGTAAATGTTTTAAGATATTAACATGCTTATATAAGTGGAAAAAATTTATAAAGATTTTTGTTTGTTTGTTTATATTATTGTTAAAGGAATAATTTTATGGAGATTTTTGTTTCCTTCGAATTTTGAATAGTAAATTATATTATTTGTAGTTGTTTTACAAACCATATCGACAATGATTTCATGTGTGGACAAAGGTGTTGGGAGAAGGTGCAACCAATGGAATAGTGTTGGTGGGAACAGATGAACCTTTGAAAGAGTCGAGTCATCGCCAATAGGATCATCCTTCAACAAGCATAGTGTGTCGCAAGGAAAATTGATGTTATCTCATTTGTCCAACAATAGTTGTTGAGGGTGTCGACAAGAAGGAGTCAAACCCATGCTTTGTATCTCCCTTGTATCATTCTTTGTATACTTTAATAAAAAGGATTGTTGGTTCCCGAGTTTCGAAATTCTTGTGTTGTTCTTGTGTCCTTATGTATGTCTTTATGGCATGAAGGGCTAAGTAACACAATAAGTTAAGCATAACTAAGTAAACGACATATAATAATAAGCCCAAGAATTGGGCAAGGTCATTGGGCATAGCAGGACCAAGTGATGGGTAGCTCAAGGTGAAGGTATAGGCATGCATTGAGTGAAGAGGAATAGTCCACTACCAAGTAAATACATGTGACTAATTCTTCATGCCAAAATATAGGTTGCTGCTACATGACAACTAGGGACCAAGAAGAATAAATTGGGCATCTAGAGGGTGCACACCCTAGGGTTGTGATAGTTGGTATCAAAGCCGAAGATAGTTTAGAAGTGAAGTTTTGAGAGTGCTCTTCACCACTTCCCCAAAAGTGACAGTTGATATTAGAGAAAAAGTTAGGCACACTTAGGCGTTCGTTAATAAAGCACCCAAGAAATAGAGTGATCGAGACACAATGCACATTGGAAGAGGTGAGCATGAAATAAAGAGAGCTCTAGAAAGAACATGCATCGATAGAGATGCACCAAGAAGGTGGTGTACCCAAGAAGGTAGGGTGCTTCTAGAGAACAATGAAGTTCCTAAGAAGACAGGGTGTGCCCAGGAAGACAAGGTGCGCCTAGGACACAACACATCCAGAACATAGCATGCTCAACAAGCAACCTGTCAATAGATCTTACCTAAAAGATAAAGCACTCAAAAGAGTGCCCATAAGTTAGAAAGCGCCGACATAGACACACCCAGAAGATCGATAAATATTTTGGGTTGAATCCTTTTTTGGAGTGGAGGTGTAGTAGCATGGAGTATGCACCTAAAGAGAAAGGGAAGACAAGGAAGTCAGCGAGATTGTCCAACATAGAGCAGTAGAAGTATGAGGGGCATGAGATAATTCGGACCCTCTAGGTATGCCAACAACAACTCCACATATGAATTAATACCTTATTGAGATGGGTACATGCAATGATACACTAGGAAAACAGTCACTTCCAAACAAGGTTTGAGTCCATCCATGAAGAGGAGGATTCCATGGATGATGGAGTCATCACAAGGAAAGAAGCTCAATAAGTTCTTACTTACATGGGAAAGAGGATTTGGGGTTTCCTTGTAAGAAAAACCATGTGGAAGAGTTCCCTTTGAAGGAGAGATCAACAACCTTGATGGAAGTTCAAGGACAAAAACCTTCAGAACCAACATCGCAAGTTTTGTGTGCCTTAATTGAGTGTTTGGGAAAGTTTTTGATAGAAGGTCAAGAACAAGGTTTGGCAAGATGAAGGGGTGAATGGAATTTGCTTTGTGAAGGTGACAATCAATGGGTTGAAGGTAGTGGCATTGGTGGACACCTATTCTACCCATAGTGTCATTAGTGAACATACTACAAAATGGATTCATTGGGTGGGTGAGGGTAGTAGTACCATGTATAAGGAAGTGAACTCATCGTTGAGAACAACGAAAAGAGTAGTTCATGGAGAATCATTGAAGATTTGGGATTGGAATGACACCTTAGACTTGATGGTAATTCCCTTTGATGCCCACAAAATAATCTTGGGATAAGAATTTCTAAGGATGGCTCAAGCCCTACTCATGCTCTACAAGAGGTTTTTGATGATGTTGGAAAATACTCCAAAGTGTTGTGTGTCAGTGATGACTAGGAAGAAGTTGAGGAGAGTCGCATGGATGTCAGGAGTGAGGTTGATTGAAGTAGTGGGGAAGGGTTCGGGAAGGCATACCTTAGGTGCAAGGAATGAAGAGTTTCATCTGAGGATTGGGGTGGCAATTTGCTTTAGATTGGGTAGTACACTAAAGAAGGAAATCCAAGTGATTTCCATGCCTTTTGACGAATAAAACCCAATAATTGAATGCAAGCAACATTTGGTGATTCTAGACAACAACTTGGTTATAGGTAAGTCTAGCAAAATTGGGTTCGTGGCGAGTTCCATTCAACATGACAACAATACAATGGGACAAAATAGCATAGATAATGTTTCAATTAGATTACATAGACTAGAATACGTTGCAGAAGAGGATCAACCACCGATTCAAAGGTGGAGCAAATCATAAAAGAGGCGATACAGGCTCGTAATGAGAGAATCACGAAAAGGCAGAGAAGAAACCTTTTTCGATAAAAAAATGGGTGTTTGAGAAACCAAGCAATGATGGTATATTGGGTGGGTTCACGAAGGAATTTGTAAAGATTACTATGGAAGGCATGTCGAAAACAAAGGCTAGCTTCATGCCTCCTTCCAGCCTAAGTTTTGTTGCTTCGACAACCCATTGTTCGAGAGATGGGAAGTGGGCATGTGGGTGTCATGCTATTGATGCCTTGGCAAAAAAGAGGTAAAGTGTTGTTAAAAGATGCAACCTTAACATGTGAAGGCAGTGGTAGCTTCCTTACCTAAAAATAAGTTGCAAAGAGGGACCAAGCTATAGAATGAACCAACACCTTCAAGCATGACAAAGTGCATTCTCATTGCTTGGGTGTAATAGTTGGACTAATAACCTAATTAAGTTGATGTCATGGGGGGATAGAATGTACAAAAGCATGGAAAAACGAAGTTGATGAGGAAAGACGTAGTGATACAGAGAGAAACTTCCTATGGCTTGGGGGTACCACAATAGACAGTATTGACACAAAAAATCAATCTTTCCCAATATGCAAGAACAATAAGCAAATATAAAACTAAGGGATATCGAATCGTACCTTATTCCAGATGGTTGAAGTAGATCCCCGTTGAGCTTTTCCAATGCAATTGAAATTACAATTTTCTCTCAACAACAACAAACAAAGAAATAAAGCATACATATATAAATGTGTTAGAGCTATTCTAGCATATATAATCAACCATGTATAAGCAATCAAATACATCCATAGATTCAATATTCATATTCAAAATGCACATGAATTGGACAGGAAAATATATTTCAATTGATAAATCAGAGTTACAATAGTGACAAACTCTGTCGGCACTTCTACAAACCAGAAAAACCGAGTCCTCCACCTGGGCCTCCACCACTTCAATCCTCCATCTCTCTATAGCAAGCTCACAAAGAAAAGGCAAGCTTGGGAAGAACACTAAGTGCTCCAAGGGACAAAGGGATGCAGACTCAAGTATAAGCAAAGTTGAGGCAACAATGGACTATAATTTCCTTGCTCTTCAATTTCTCCTCCTTTAATGTATCCAAGGGGTTCCTTATATAGCATTCCAAAGAGGTAATGGAGGGTCGAATCTGAGCATTCTCAAGGCATCTAGAAGGCCAAGAGTCAAGTTATTCAGACTCATATGAGGAAAACTCTAAAAATATTTGGACTTATGCACACATCCCGATGTATGTGGGTTTGAGGTCAAAAGTCATGTGTACACGTGAGTATAGCTTTAAAAGTCATGTACAACAATAAACAGGTGTTTTTTAGGGATGAACTTGGAACATCAAAGTATAATATAAGTCCATGGGGTCTAAGGAGTCTGCAGAGGGACATGGAAGGCCATAAATGTGTGATCTACCTAGTGTGGTAAAATCAACTATAACAGATGCCCCTTGATGTGTGAGGTCATAGGGGTAACATGATGGCCAAAATACATTATAAAATCCATCCCAGAAGTGGAGTAATGCCCAGGTGGAAGAACCAGCTACTCATTAGTATGATACAATGATAAATCTCTGCATGTGACTGCAAATACATGTAGCAGTCTCAGATATATAAGAGTACAATGGCCATGAATATGCATGATATACAAAGTGTCATGTGTGGTCATTGCCACGTACAATATACAATGGATCAAGATCTCCATAATGGATGAAGATATCTGATATACACTGGAAAGACTGGAATCATGATCACAAGAGTTGAAATATCATGAATACTGGCACGATCAAGGAGGTATCATATATGGAATGCCACTAAGCTGGAAGGTCTTATACGTAAACTGCTACGAGTACATGTCCTACTATATGAATAGATGTGTCAAGGTCAAACATAGTAGTCCATCATCTGATTACCGGTCATTGATGTATACCATTAACAAACGCGAGATAACCCACCGATAATGAAAATGGGAATCAAGGTACATAGTGCAATCTAACAAGTGTGAATAGATGTTTTGAGGTCGAACACTTGAAGGAATCCATCGATCAGGGTACATTGATGTATTCTCAAAACTGTCGATGGCAAGAGAACCCACCACTAATGACTGTAAGTCTCAAGGAACTCAAATGACTCTAGAATTCTATTCTAGAATAAATGATGTGATGTCAATGGAATGTAATTTGCTGGAAGGAGGGCATTAAGGCATCCCCCATCAACCAACATGAGGTACTCAGCGACGCTGTATAACATGGAAGAACTCAACAAACAAGATGTGCATGAACCAGTAACAGTATCGGGAATGGCCAACATGCAAAGTCAAGATAAATGAGGAATGGCCGACTCATGCTTCAAATTCCTTCGAACAAGAGCATAAGGCAAATGGTGACTAAATGTAGGTAGCATGGACTCGATATGCAAACTGGGACATCTCCGTGGAGGCATTAACAAAGTCTCCATGGGGACTAGAAGTGTAACCAGTCGGTGGAGATAAACTTAGAGTAACGAGTACAACTCCTAAAGTTAAACTAATAACCCAACCAACGGATATGATATACAGTGTTTTGTTCAAAGGTGACACGACTTGACTGCTGCAAAAGATAGCATATTTTCCTGTGTGGCTTTTTATGTTTTTATTTTTATTTTTTTGGACATTTTCAGATATTTTGAAAATCTTGAAAAAGAATAAAAGTGCTTTATAGTACATATCTAGGAGGAGATGAGTGTCAGGGATAGGAAAGATAGCTCCGAGCAGTGGAACATACCTATGCTCAATGCAAGGAAACATGTGCAAGATAATGACACTCGGGGGAAGGTCTCCTCCCGGTAAAGGGGTGATTAAGCTGCAAAAGGATATAAAAAAGGCTATGCTTGGATAGACATGAGACAAGATCGAGATATAAGGCTGATAACTCAAAGTCAGGGAGCCGACATAAAGCTCAAGAACATAAGCAAAACTCATGAAATGCAATTACAACTTGATATATACAATGGAGTCCCTATGGGGAAAAGCCAGTATAAAGTTCAAGAGGAGTATGGAGCTCTTGCTTAAGGACATGGCATGACTAAAAAGGGACTCCCACAATCTAAAGGAGGTATCTCAACATGGGCACCAAATGTAAAAAAGGATCTAAATAGGGCACCCATCTATCGGAAAGCTCTACCATTCACACAATACCTCTTTTAACAACAGCATGAGGGTTCCATGATATCATGGAATGGGTTCGTACCTAAGGTTAAAATGAAACGGTCATAAGGTCGTGCAAAATGCAGGCGGATGTGAAATCCTAACCTATATGCCAGTTTAGCATTATACCTGTAATAGGCATGAACAGATTAAAGAATCGGTCAAAACATGCTCAAAACGCCCCCCTACAACACCATATTAGTCCAAACGGTCAAAAACAGGTCAAAACTATTGAAAGTGGGTAAAAATTTCAAAACAAATTCTATAAAATAGTGAAAAAATAAAATTTTTCATACCATTTGAAAATGTTACCCATCATAGTGTTTTTGTACTCAGAACTCTAGAAACTGATTCAAGGGGCATCCTTCAGCGAAATCACTCCCTATTTGGTCCAGGTAACTCCTCATGCCCTACTCCTTCATTTGCATGCTTTTATTTTTGAATTTGGTGGTCAATTTATTATTTTGGGCCATCCCAAATAGTGCGTTTTGGCCCACGTGGAAATTGGGTCTTTTTCCACGTATAGGGTTGGGTATACTTGGAAAATACCATGATACCTGCGTACATATGCAGCTGTTTAAAAAATAGTAGCATACATGGACGCAAATGACAAATGCAAGGTCAAACTCTAATGAGACTTGGCAATCTTTGTGCAGGATGGTGCTAGAGTGGAGGGAGCATGAATGTTACAGAGAGAAATTCCTATGGCTTGGGGTACCACAACATATAGCTTAACTCTAGAAATCAATCATTTCCTATATGCAAGAGAAACCAAATATCTAACACTAAAGGATCTCAATTCGTACCTTATTATGGACGGTTGATGTAGATCCCCGTTGAACTTTCCAACTCCAGCTTGAATTGATAAATTACTTCCTCAACATTCAATAAACAAGACAAGCATGCTATATATAATTGTGTTAGACCTGCTCTAGCATATATAATCAATAACATATAAGAATTTGAAATCATCCATGAATCAAATATTCATTCAAATACACATTATTGGACAGGAAAAGATATTTCTATTAATATAAAACAAATATTACAATAGAGACAACCTCTATCGGCACGTCTGCGAATAGGAGAAACTGAGTCCTCCACATGGGCCTTCACCACTTCAATCCTCCATCTCTCGATAGCAAGATCACAAGCAAATGGAAATCTTAGGAAGAACACAAAAGTGCTCCAAGGGACAAAGGGATGCAGACTCAAGTATAAGCTCTGGAAACAATGGACTATAGTTGTCTTGCTCTTCAATTCCTCATGCCTTCAATGTATCCAAAGGGTTCCTTATATAGCTCTTCAATGGGGTTATGAAAGGACGAATCCGAGCGATCTCAAGGCATATGGAAGGCAAGGAGACAAGTGAGTCAGATCAACATCAAGGAAAACTCCAAAATAATTTGGCCTTTTGCACACATCCTGATGTACGTAGGTTTAAGGCTCAAATCTGCGTATATACGCGAGAAAGGGATTAAAAGTCGCATATGGCAATTTTTGCATGTTTTTAGGGATGATCTTGGAAACATCAAAGGTATAAAAATGGTCCATGGGGTCTAAGGAGTCTGCAAAGGGACATGGAAGGCCATAAAACTATGATTCACCATGTGTGGTAAAATCAGCTATAACCGATGCCCCCTAATGTGTGAGGTCAGAGGGGTCATACGATGGCCGAAATACATTATAAGTCCATCCCAGAAGTGAAGTGATGAAGAAACCAATGGAAGAACCAGCCATCCAATCAGCACTATACAATGATACAACTCTGCACGTAACTGCAAATACATATAGCAGTCCCGGATATATAAGAGTACAATGGCCATGAATAGGCATGATACAATATGACATATGTGGTCATCGCCATGTACAATATAAATAGCTCATAATCTCCATGATGAAGATATACAAAGGATCATGATCTCCATGAATACTGAAGATATATAATGGATCAAGATCTCCATAATGGCTGGAAATGTTTGACATATACTGGAATCAAGTCACGAGAGCTGAAATCTCATGAATAATGGCATGATCAAGGAGGTAGCATATAAGAGATGCCACTAGTCTGGAAGGTCTTCTACATAAACCACTACAAGTACATGTCTTACTATGTGAATGGAGGTGTTGAGGTCAAACATAGTAGTCCATCGTCTGATTACCGGTCATTGATGTATACCGTTAATAGACGCGAGATCACCCACCGATAATGAAAATGGGAATCAAGGTACTAGAGTGCAAACTAAAAAGTGTGAATAAATGTGTTGAGGTCGAACACTTGAGAGAATCCATCGATCAGGGGACATTGATGTATTCCCAAAAAACTGTTGATGGCGAGAGAACTTGCCACTGATGACTGCAAGTCTCAAGGCACTAAAAAATGACTCTAGATTCCTATCCCATAATAAATGATCTGAAGTCGATGGGATGAAATCCGCTGGAAGGAGGGAATTAAGACACCCCCATCATCCAGCACGAGGTACTCAACAAAGCTGTATAATGTGGAAGGACTCGATCATAAGGTGCATAAAACAATAACTATACCGAGAATGGTTGACATGAAAAGTCAAGATAATTGAGGAATGGCCGACTCAGGTTTCAACTTCCTTCAAACAAGAGCATAAAGGCAAATGGTGACTGAATGTAGGCAGCATAGACTCGATATACAAAACTGGGACATCTCTGCGACATAGGAGGCATCAATAGAGGCTCCATAGGGACTGGAAGATTAACCAGTCGATGGAGATAAACTCAAATAAACGAGTACAAATACTAAAGTCAAAGTATTAACCCAACCAACGGATGTGATATACAGTGCTCTGTTCGAAGGCGACACGACTCAACTACTGCCAAAGATAACATCTTTTCTTGTCCGGATTTTTTGTTTTTTAATTTTTTTTTGGACTTTTTAAAATATTTGAAAAGCTTGAAAAAGAATAAAATCGCTTTAAAGTTACAGACTAGGAGGAGACGAGTGTCAAATGGGAAAAAAAACTAGTTCCAAGCAGTGGAACATACCTATGCTCAATGCAAGGACACATGTGTAGGATAGTGACACTCGGGGGAAAGTCCCCTCCCGGTAAACATAGGGAATCAAGCTGCAAAGGATATATAAAATGGCTCTACATGGCTAGACATGAGACAAGCTCGGGCTATATGGATGATACTCAAAGTCAGGGAAGTCGACATAAGGCTCAATGAGGCAGGCAAAGCTCGTGATAATGCAATTACAACTTGACATAAGGGAGTCCCGGGGAAATGGCCGGCATAAAGTTCAAGAGGAGTATGAAGCTCTTGCTTAAGGACATGCCGGGACTAAAAGGGACTCTTGGACCTAAGAGAGGACTCACAACATGGGTACCAAATGCAAAAGGGAGCTAACTAGGACACCCATGTATAGGAAATCTCTACCATTCACATAGTACCACTTCTAACAACAACATGAAGGTTCCGTGATACCATGGAATGGGTTCGTACCTAAGGTTAAGATGGAACGGTCATAAGGAAATGCATAAGTACAAGCGGATTTGATATCATAACCTATATGCCAGTTCAGACATAATACCTGTGATAGGAACGAACGGGTCGAAACCTCGGAGAGAGTGTACACAGATTGGACTCTACATGACAACCATATTAGTCCAACACAAACCAAAATAGTCAATAAAGAATCCAAACTATAGGATATAGGGAGGAATGATCATGACAATTGCACCCAAAGGAAATAATGCGGTGAATGCTGGGACATAAAAAGGAAAGT
Source organism: Pseudotsuga menziesii (assembly GCA_001517045.1). NCBI lineage: Eukaryota > Viridiplantae > Streptophyta > Pinopsida > Pinales > Pinaceae > Pseudotsuga > Pseudotsuga menziesii. Next base: position 188,603 of record LPNX010581413.1, on the reverse strand, counting down.
AAGGTGTAGACCCAATGTTCACGCATCCACTACCACCCCCATGAGGGTGACCATTGGTGTAAAGACCGAGCGAAAGGAATAAAAATCCTCCACAAATGGAGTAGAGGATGGAATATGACCATTCCCAAATCTATGAGCACGGTAAGGAGCTATGATGCCCCCAAGTCTGACACCAGGGTCCATACTAGGACTAAGGACGGGTGAGAGGATACCAAGCATGCCGAAAATAAAAGGACCCGAACTCAAGAGAGCATAATTATACTCAAGTAACCATGATCCCAAATTCCAACTAATGCACAAAGAGCACACTCCTAAGAAAATCTACATCCAAAATACAAGCAAACCAAGGGGAGGATATGTGAGCTCCCAAATGCAGCAGGTATGTCTCACCAAGGAGAGGCTTGAAACTCCCATACACTACAAGCGGAGGTACGTACCCAATTATAGTGGCCCTTAGCTTCAACGCATAAAGTGACTATGCTGTCCGACCTCTACTTGGCCAGGACACCTACAGAATAACCTCTGCGAAGTACTTCCTCGATAACCTAGTTAAGGAAACTAAGGTTACCTCAATATAATCAATGCTAAGGTGGACAATTGCAGGTGGGATTGACCGTATGGGCAGGGTAGAAAATCTTGAAACTCTTGAAAGAGCCACCAGATACGAATACAATCCTGGAAATATATCTTGTGCTACTCAATTATGACTAGGGGTCATCCCAATCAATAACCGTTCACATTACCTCGTACTTAACTCCCTTGTAAGAGGAGGATCCTGAGAAACACTAATTATACCAAGGAATTTCACTTTCTCACCTGGACAGACACATACATGTTTTTTTTAGTGGTCTTGGAGTATTTACTCACAATGAACTATTCCTAGACCCTAAAACCTAATCTTGTTGGTGTACCCTATAAAAGAAAATAGTGTGATCCATTTTAATTAAGCGTTGATTTTATTTGGCTGTAATTACTCAAAGGGAAATGAAGTTATGATTTAGTAGTGAAGTAAATATGCACACCATAACAAACAATGCTAAGTGCAATCTTTGTCAAATGAAAAATAGGGTATGACACTACATGAGGTGCAAAAATTTTCCTTCAAATGTAAGTGCAATCATTCCTATATGAAAACCTAAATAGAACTCTCATCCAAGCAATCCAATGCAAGTATCTCCTCAATTCCATATGCAAAAAATGCAACTACCTTGTTTCTCCTTGTGCCCCCAAACCCCAAAGAAAAACAAGGAACATCCCCAATAAAGTCGCCAATTCTGTTACAGAGAGAAATTCCTATGGCTTGGGGTACCACAACAGACAACTTAACTCCAGAAATCAATCCTTTCCTATATGAAAGAGAAACCAAATATCTAACACTAAAGGATCTCAATTCGTACCTTATTTCAGACGTTTGATATAGATCCCCGTTGAGCTTTCCAACTCCAGCTTGAATTGATAAATTGCTTCCTCAACATTCAATAAACAAGACAAGCATGCTATATATAATTGTGTTAGACCTACTCTAGCATATATAATCAATAACATATAAGCATTTGAAATCATCCATGGATCAAATATTCATTCAATACACATTATTGGATAGGAAAAGATATTTCTATTAATATAAAACAAAGATTACAATAGAGACAACCTCTGTCGGCACGTCTGCGAATCGGAGAAATTGAGTCCCCCACTTGGGCCTCCACCACTTCAATCCTCCATCTCTCAATAGCAATCTCACAAGGAAAGGGAAAGCTTGGGAAGAAAACAAAAGTGCTCCAAGGGAAAAAGGGATGCAGACTCAAGTATAAGCTCCGGCAACAATGGACTATAGTTATCTTGCTCTTCAATTCCTCATGCCTTCAATGTATCCAAAGGGTTCCTTATATAGCTCTTCAATGGGGTAATGAAAGGTCAAATTTGAGCGATCTCAAGGCATATGGAAGGACAGGAGACAAGCGAGTCGGATCCACATCAAGGAAAACTCCAAAATAATTTGGCCTTTTGCACACATCTCGATGTACGCGGGTTTAAGGGTCAAATCCGCGTATATATGCGAGAAAGTGATTAAAAGTCGCGTATGGAAATTTTTGCATGTTTTTAGGGAGCATCTTGGAAACATCAAAGGTACAAAAATGGTCCATGGGGTCCAAGGAGTCTGCAAAGGGACATGGAAGGCCATAAAAGTGTGATTCACCATGTCTGGTGAAATCAGCTATAACAGTGAACATGGTGATGTTGAAGAAGCTGTGCAGGATGATCTCATGGCTCAACAAACGCTAAGGGCATGTGTACTATACAAGTTTTGGTGCCTTGGAAGATTAAGGGAAAAATCCAAGGCTACTCCAGCTACTAGTGGATTATTGGGATCCTGACTCAAAGACCTTTAAGTTAGATGGTATGCCACTCAGCATAGAAGTTGAGGACATATAATTTATCACAGGATTTTTGTACAGAGGGGAGGTAGTAAACCTACGGTCTTGCGGGCTAGGAGGTGGGCTCACTATAGATTAGTATATCTCTGTTTACTATGTCCCATATACAGAGAAGGTTGGGATTCAAACCCCAACAAATGCGATCCAAAATATCGGGTTGAAAGCCATACCGTTGGCATTGGGCAAGATAGAGGGATTGGCATCTCTCCACCAGGATTCAAGGCCTTTGATGTTCTATGCGGTGGATTGCATGCATCCTACTATATATGACTGGAGTACCTCGCTGTTGAGCAACATGAAACAATAGCTTACTGACTGCAAGATGGGGTGGGTGAGGAACTTTGGTTACCGAATCAGCTTGAGTGATTTCTTTTTCAAGTGTGTGTCGGGGCTAAGCCCTAGAGTTAAGATTCCCCCAAATGGAGTTTGAGATTCATCTTAGCTACACTAGACAAATGTCATGCAGATAATGGGAGGAGGGCAGTGTTGGAGCAGGGTCCCGCAGCTATAGAAGAAGCTACTAGTTTTGGCGAAAAGATAAGTTTTGGCGGAAATAAGTTAAGACAGAGCTATGACGCCGTAGCACATTTCCAGCTGGAGAGCAGAGCCAGAAACCATGACTTTTAAGATAGAAAAGTCAAGAAAGGCAACGGTACCTGAGTGGTCGAGAAGAGAGAGCTCAACCACTGCATTGAAGGCAGCGGCGGAAGACAGGAGGGCTCAACGACCCTCATAAAGAAGAAGGAGCAACGAGGCTGAAGCATTGAAGGCGAAGGACAGAAAAGTGAAGCGGTGCATAGTACCCATGATCATTGCCGGGAAGCATGGAAGACTGTAGAGAGATGTGGTGTGACGGAAAGCGGCTACCTCAAGTACAGATATGGCCGAATGTCACTAGTTAGGGTTTTGGGTTACTGTTGGGACAGGCCCACAGTGTTGTAATGGCAAGACCTTCGGGCTGCCTATAAAAGAATATATTTTGTATTGTAAAAGGGTTGGAGAGTTAGCTAGTCATTTTGTTGGTTAGTTAGTTGGTTCATTCAGTTGTTAGTAGTGTCTTGCAGATTATTAGACTGTTGTAAAAGCCTAGCTCTGGTTCTGTTATTAGCGGTAGCAATCTTACGGCAACCAGTAGCTGGCTTATAGAATATGTATGTAACGATCCGCAGGGATCGACAGAGAGGGAAGAGTATATTGTAGGAGAGAAATACATAAGAGAAAAGAGATCTAAGAGAGAAGATCTTGAGCTGCATATGCGGTGCAATAGAACTGTGTTTTACCTTCCCCTGAGATATAATAAAACACAGTTCTGTGGACGTAACTTCCATCCTGGAGGTGAACCACGTTAAAATCAAGTGTTATGCGATTGGTTTATGTGTTATGTTTACTTATGCATTTCTCAGTCAGTTCATGGACTTTGTTTACAGTTTAATGAATGAATGTGTTAATCAATTCACAGCAATATAGAAGGGTAAACATAAGTTAAAGTCTTTGGCATGCTGTATATGGTTCATTTATGCTTTGCGTAAAATAGTCTCTATTGCAGTATCGAATAGCCTTGTATGTTAAGTATTGCACGTCGACACGAGCAACGCTAAGTGCGCTAAACCGCGGAGGTAGGATATCACGGAGAGGTGATACCGCATCGGCAGAGGAGATGCGGTGCGCGATACCGCAGGTGAAGGACTTAGCGTTGGGCAGGAACTGCGTGTTGCACAGTGCGCGGCGATGCGATAAGGTTGGAGATATCGCGAGTATGGGAAAGTGTGCACTGTAGGAAAGGATCGCGCGACGGTATAAAGGACTATATTGCGGCTAGAAGAGCTGCGAGGCGAGGAGATCACGCGACGCGAGCAGGAGATCGCACGACGCGCAGAAAGAGACCTCGCAGCTAGGAGAGCTGCGAGCCACTAGTAGGATTTCCACAGAACCTTGTCCAAGACGCTTGAGTCCTTGGCCAACCCATTAGAGTCACTTCGGGTGAGACTTCAAACTGCTTTGCGATCTGTCGCCGAAAGGGCCAGTGATCTAGGGGTGTTGTTGGTTGATTATAGTTAACCCGGGTCTGCCCATAGCAGCCAACAAATGGTTCCGTTGCTGGTTTTGAACAACTGAGAGCTAATGTTCTATTGGCATCCCACCAGAGAAGAGTTTCACCAGTGGTTGGATTCAAACCTAAGGGAGTTTTCCCAGAAAGAAAATCGGAGCCCTAAACTGAGCACAGAGGACTGGTTGCAAAAGCATATCGCTTCAGATATACACGCTATATTTTTTGCAACCTATGGAATTGAGCTTTTCAACTGGTTATCCAAGTTGATAGATAGGAACATATTCAAGAATAAAAGAAACATTGTCTGGACATCGGAGCTGATTCAGACCGTGCAGAACCTCGACAATCCCATTACGAGAGCAGTAGACTTCTGGCTTGCGAGTGTGCTAGGAGGCTTTGTTACAGAATTTGCAGTTGACCAGAGAAAAAGCTTCAGCGAGGCTGAGCGGTACTTCTTCAAAGGATATCGTGGTAAGTACCTAAAGTCTCTAAACTTGTCCATTAAGATGCTGCTACATGAAAAAGGAGTAATGGACATGATTTCAAATGAATAAGTAAAGATAGTAATCTCACAAGAGTTTGAAAGTGATTTTGATGACATTGGATGCACACGTAGTGGCAAGAAATATAAAGTAGCTTTTGGCTCTCCTGTATTTGGAGATAGTTCAGACAATATTAGGCAACCGAGTCCTAGTACCACAGAAGAACCAGAGGGGGGTATCCCTTACCAGCCCTACACCCCACAGAAACAAACCGGGACTCAGAGTAATCCCGTAGGTACTCCATCCAGTAGCTCACAGACAGTACCTACTGCCGCTACATCACCTTCACCTACACTGCTGAGTGGTAGTAATCCAGTCAATAAGAACCCACCGCAGAGAAATAGAATGGGAGATGATATGAAGCTACCTACCTTTAAGGGTACAGGAGCAGAGGACCCGTAACAGCATTGGTTTCTATGTGAAGCCATGTGGACCATTAAAACAATCAACGACGATAACCTTAAACTTGTACAGTTGGTCACTACACTCAGAGATCGAGCTTTAACATGGTACATAAAGTATACCACAGTACCCAAGACACTTGCCCAAGTTAAGAACGCCGTGATTAAAGAGTTTAAGAAACCTAAGTCTGAATCTCAGTGCATTACAAAGCTCAAGGATATTAAGCAGCTACCATCAGAATCAATATGGGACTTTGACCAGAAATTCAAAGCTCTTATAGACCAAGTAAGTTTTGAGTTTGCGCCGGAGCAGCATAAGGAATGGTTTATTGCAGCGCTGCTCCCTCACATCAGAGTGCCACTAATGCAACAGAAACTCCAGACACAGGATGACGCGTTGGAGATGGCGATGAAGCTAGAAGCTTCACCTTTAGCAGAAACCAGTGCAGGCATGACAACCCTACAGAACCAGTTGGCCAACCTAACGTTACAGATACACGAACTTAAGAAAGGAAAAGAGGTTATGCAAGACATATGGTGCTTACGATGTAGAGCACAGGGTCATACCAAAGACAACTGTCCAGTCTTTGCAGAATATTTAGCGTCAGGGGCTCCTAACCCCTTACCATGAACGCAAGGGCCATGGTGTGAAATATGCAAAACACAAGGACATCCGCCTCAGCAATGCCCTTTGCTTCAGAAGTATGTATAGACACCTAAGAACCTATACTGTGTCTTCTGCAGCTCTGTCGGACATGATGAACAGAATTGCTGAGCCTATGATCTCATGTTAGATAGAAAACATGACGTATACAGAGTCCAGTCAGAAACACAGGGTCCAGCAGCAAGACCACAGCCTGATCCGACTTATGGTGGCCGGGGAGGAGGATTCAGAGGACGAGGCCATGGAGGAGGCTTTGCAAGAGGAAAAGGCTTTGACAGAGGAGAGGGTTTTGGTCGTGGTCGCGGACCAATCACTTGTTATAACTGCGGAGTTGTAGGACACTATGCTAGGGACTGTCAGAGCCCCACTACTACTTGTAATTACTGCAAATCTTATGATCATACCATAGAGGAGTGTCCTACCTTGATAGCTAAAATAAAAGATCCTAAGCCAGCAGTACACCAGAACATCCAACTTATTGTTGCTGAGCAGGAAGAACCAGAACCAAGAGTCAATATTGTGACTCGTAGCGGTGCTTCTACCAGTGGGACATCGCAGGAGACCGAAAAGAACACAAGTCAGGAGTGGGTGCGCAGAGCTCCTGGTAAAGCAACAGTACTCGACCTACAGAAGAATAAAGAGACATTTCATGAAGCCAAGGCTTCCTTTAATGAACCTACACAATTAGGATCATAGGTACCGCCGTCTAGGGGCGTACCGCAGCAAGCACCTTGTGGCGATAGCCTAGAATAGATACCGCAGGCTACCACATCGGGAAGATGCGACGAGGATGAATCGACAGGAAGTATACAATCCTTCCTGTGCAGTTGCTTGAAGCTCTTAAGAAATGAAAAAGCTATTGGCAAGCTACAGCGCATCATAGATCAGTGTCAGCAACCTTCTCTCTTGGGCAGTGCACACCGCACTGTTCATAATATTACAGGACATACAAGGACCGGAAGAGAGATGAAACTCACAGCACAGATTGGAGAGTTCGAAATGGACAAAGTCGTATTAGATCTAGGATCAGAGGTGAATGTTCTAACTAAATAGACATGGGAACAGATGGGTAGCCCTCAGTTATTCAGATCACCTATCCACCTGAGATTAGCTAACTAGCAGCGAGTATCACCATTGGGCCGACTACCACAGGTGCCAGTTGACATTGACGGAGTTCATACTTTTGCGGACTTCGAGGTTATAGAAATCATTGGCGACAGTCGACCGTATCCAGCACTATTAAGTATCGATTGGGCGATCGGTAGCAAGGCTGTCATCGACCTAAAGAGAAGACAAATGACCTTTGAGGATGCGCAGATCCAGGTCATCGCACCGCTGGATCCTCACCAAGGTCCTAGATACATCGAACCTATCTGAGCAGAGGAGGAGGCACATAACATGGATAGTCTCTACTAGATGACTGCGAACCAGAGTGACTACATCAATCCAACCACAGAAGGGAACATTAGTTGGCAATGTGATAGCTCATGCGCATTGGATTTCGATATTGGTCTAGAGAACTGGCAGAACAGACTTTACGAAGTCTCAGTGTGTAGATGTGCGTTTATGAGTAAGTCACTGCAATGGATTGGCATAGAGATCACTGAGATTCCATCATATCATGGTTTGACAGATATTCAGGAATTCCTTGAGCAGTTTGAGCAACAGATTCCTTACGATCAGAGGATCACAGCTATGGACCTTGCAGTACGAGCCACACCTGCAAGATGGTGGTATGCGCATAAAGAAAATATCGCATCATAGGATGATATTAAAATATTGATGGCGATCAAATTTTCGGTCGACAAAGAGTATGTCCCACAGAAGTACACGGGATAAACTGACCCCAGGGCACACATTCAGACATGTGAACAGAACTGGTCGGACATTCTCGAGGATGAATGGGTTCACAGATTCATTCACACATTGGACACAGTTCCAAGGAACTGGTACACAGAGACCAAGTTGCGCAAGGGGACGACCACATGGTCACTTATGACAGACAGTTTCCTACTTACCTTCGCGTTTGAATCAGAACATCCAAGTGTTTCTCAGGCCCTAGACATAATCAAGATCAAGATATTCGAGGACTGTACCATCTCAGTGTAGGCTCAACCTGAGTGGGCCATCCAGTTACAAGATGCGCTTGAGTGCTATAACTTCGCAGCAAAGCCAGACAATGAAGATAAGGATGAGGATGAGGATCCTCGCAACACCAACATTCCGGAGTTAGAAAGGACTCGCGATGTTGGGGGACCACAGTTAGAGATTCCAGCAATCACCGAGCCTATCAAGATTAAAAAGATCAATATTGGCACAGACGCAGAACCTAAGTTTGCCTCTATTGGAGACTATTGGAATGATGAAACAGTCGGACAGATTTTCGACTTGTTACATGACTATCAGGACCTATTTCCCACCAATTTCACAGAGACGAAGGGAATAGTTGGAGACCTGGGAGTTATGAGGATACCATTGAAGGAGGATGCTAGACCAGTTAAGCAGCGCCCATATAGATTGAATCCGCGCTACAAAGAAAAAGTAAAGGACGAAGTCGATAAGATGCTAGCAGCAGGCATCATTGAGCCGGTAGAAGAAAGAGAATGGGTTAGCCCCATGGTCGTACAAGAAAAGAAAACAAAAGGAGACATCGGGATCTGTGTCGATCTGCGCAAGCTCAACGATGCATTGCTTCACGATCCATTTCCGACACCGTTCACTAATGAGGTATTAGACAACGTGGGAGGACATGAGGTCTACTCCTTCACTGATGGGTTTTCAGGCTACCATCAGATCAGAATACATCCAGAAGATCGGTCCAAGACCACCTTTGCAACAGAATGGGGCTCGTTCCAGTATACGGTAATGCCCTTTGGTCTTAAGAATGCACCAGCTATATTTTCTAGAGTAGTCGTTGCTGTATTTAAAGAATACATTCATAAATTCTTAGAAGTATATTTTGATGATTGGACTGTATTTGGATTAATTGACAAGCATATAGGAGACTTAAGACTAATGTTAGAGAAATGTAGGCAGTACCAGATTTCTCTAAACTTGAAGAAATGTATATTTTGTGCACCATTTGGTATTTTGTTGGGTCACATTGTTTGCAGACAAGGCTTGATGGTAGATCCCGCGAAGATTTCCATCATTGTAAACCTTCTAGCCCCCAACTCAGTCAAACAACTGAGGACAGTACTTGGTCATACTGGGTACTACGGAAAGTTCATCAAGGGCTACGCAAAGATTACAGCACCAATGGAGAAATTGCTCAAGAAAGATGTAAAATTCCTATGGAATGAGGAATGTTAGCAGAGTCCAGACATGCTTAAAGAGAAGATGGTTACAACACCCATCTTAGTATTTCCCGACTGGAATAAGCCATTTCATGTACATGTGGATGCGTCTGGCATCGCATTAGGGGTTGTTTTAACACAACCAGGAGAAGGGGACATCAACCACCCTATCGCATATTCCAGCAGAAATCTCTCGACAGCAGAAAAGAACTACACCACAACTGAAAGAGAAGGCCTAGCTATGGTGTATGCGCTGCAGAAGTTCATGCACTACCTGTTGGGTACCCCGTTCAAGATGTTTACTGACCATTCCACGTTAAAGTATTTGGTCAATAAGCCAGTGTTAGGGGGGAGAATATGCAGATGGTTACTCCTCTTTCAGGAGTATGATTTTGAAATCATTGTGAAACCAGGAAGACTGAATGCAGGACCTGATCATTTGTCGCGAATAGACTCAAGAGAAGAACCAAGTAACCTAGATGACAATCTACCGAATGCGCCGTTGTTCTCTATCCAGATCGCAGATGAGTACTATTTCGATATTATTCAATTTTTCACTACAGGAGTAGCACCTGATGAGTTTACTAAGCAGCAAAAGAAGCAGTTGGTTGTTAAAGTAGCAGAATTCACCCTTATTGCAAGACACCTATACAAGTTAGGTCCGGATGAAGTTCTGCGCAGATGTTTGATGCCGCATGAAAAATACGCTATTATCAGAGAGGCACATTCAGGAATCACAGGATGTCATTTCGCAAGAAAGCCGACTACGTAGAAAATCCTGGAGGTAGGATTATGGTGGCCTACATTGCATAAAGACACCAAGGACTTTTGCAGATGCTGTGATATCTGCCAAAGGGTAGGAAAACCCTCGTGACGCGACGAAATGCCGCTGCGACCGCAGGTCACGTTGCGCACATTTGACAAATGGGCTATATATTTTGTGGGTCCTATCAACCCACCAGGAAAGCGCACTCAAACACCTCTCAAACAGTTCATTTCCTTGTGATAAAAGTTCTAACCCAGATAAAGAGGAAAGGATATCTGTAGAAAACCTCTCAAACACTAGAAGGCTCTTAAAATGTTTCAGCAGCGAAGAGAGCGAGACCATGACATTGGGAAGGAAGGATAAGAGAGCCCAGTGAACCAAGTACATAAACTACAAACAGAGTGTTGAAGTGATGCAGAAGGAAGTCACAGGACTTTGGGACAGGTTGCAGAGGGCTTCACAGGAAGCCAAGGCAAAGCTACAGTAGGAGAATCCCACTGGAGGTGGCTCGAGGGCGAGCCACAAGTAAATGTTAGGGGACTGTTGGAGCAGGGTCCCGCAGCTACAGAAGAAGCTGCTAGTTTTGGCGGAAAGAAGTTAAGACAGAGCTATGACGCCGTAGCACGTTTCCAGCTGGAGAGCAGAGCCAGAAACCATGACTTTTAAGATAGAAAAGTCAAGAAAGGCAACGGTACCTGAGCGGCCGAGAAGAGAAAGCTCAACCACTGCATTGAAGGCAGCGGCGGAAGATAGGGGGGCTCAGCGACCCTCATAAAGGAGAAGGAGCAACGAGGCTGAAGAATTGAAGGTAAAGGACAAAAAAGCGAAGCGGTGCATAGTACCCATGATCAGTGCCGGGAAGCATGGAAGGCTGCAGAGAGCTATGGTGTGACGGAAAGCGGCTACCTCAAGTACAGATATGGCCGACTATCACTAGTTAGGATTTTGGGTTACTGTTGGGAAATGCCCACAGTGTTGTAATGGCAAGACCTTCGAGCTGCCTATAAAAGAATATATTTTGTATTGTAAAAGGGTTGGAGAGTTAGATAGTCATTTTGTTGGTTAGTTAGCTGGTTCATTCAGTTGTTAGTAGTGTCTTGCATATTATTAGACTGTTGTAAAAGCCTAGCTCTGGTTCTGTTATTAGCGGTAGCAATCTTACAGCAACCGGTAGCTGGCTTATAGAATATGTATGTAACGATCCACAGGGATCAACAGAGAGGGAAGAGTATATTGTAGGAGAGCAATACAGAAGAGAAAAGAGATCTAAGAGAGAAGATCTTGAGCTGCATATGCAGTGCAACAGAACTGTGTTTTACCTTCCCCTGAGCTATAATAAAACACAGTTCTGTGGACGTAACTTCCATCCTGGAGGTGAACCACGTTAAAATCAAGTGTTATGCGATTGGTTTATGTGTTATGTTTACTTATGCATTTCTTAGTCAATTCATGGACTTTGTTTACAGTTTAATGAATGAATGTGTTAATCAATTCACAGCAATATAGAAGGGTAAACATAAGTTAAAGTCTTTGGCATGTTGTATATGGTTCATTTATGCTTTGCGTAAAACAGTCTCTATTGTAGTATCGAATAGCCTTGTGTGTTAAGTCTTGCACGTCGACACGAGCAACGCTAAGTGTGCTAAACCGCGGAGGTAGGATATCACGGAGAGGTGATACCACACCGGCAGAGGAGCTGCGGTGCACGATACCGCAGGTGAAGGACTTAGCGTTGGGCAAGAACTGCGTGTCGCACAGTGCACGGCGATGCGATAAGGTCAGAGATATCGCGAGTCTGGGAAAGTGTGCGCTGCAGGAAAGGATCGCGCGATGGTATAAAGGACTATCTCACGGCTAGAAGAGATGTGAGGTGAGGAGATCATGCGACGCGAGTAGGAGATCGCGCGATGCGCAGAAAGAGACCTCGCAGCTAGGAGAGCTGCGAGCCACTAGTAGGATTGCCACAGAACCTGGTCCAAGATGCTTGAGTCCTTGGCCAACCCATTAGAGTCACTTCGGGTGAGACTTCAGACCTCTTTGCGGTCTGTCGCTGAAAGGGCCAGTGATCTAGGGGTTTTGTTGGTTGATTATAGTTAACCCGGGTTTGCCCATAGCAGCCAACAGGCAGGTGTCCAACCCCTACCCAGCAGACTTCTTCCTCTGGTGGCAGAGATAGATTGTCGCCATAGATTATTATCCCTATATAGGGATCGAATTCCATGGAAACCTGGACATTCCCATACCACTAGGCTCTACATATGGACAGATAGGTAACGAATCTCCACTCTAACTTTGTTTTTTGAGTTATTAATTTTTTTTGTATTTTTTGATATATGGAGTAAAAAGACATGTTTTTGGTGCGATGACATATAGTGATACACTATCATGTACATGCAGATGTAGGACCATGACGACTAGATGGTTTCCCTTGTCATCGATAGAGGGGAAGAGGATATGAGATCATGGGTGCATATGTGGAGTGTACTCTCCAAAGCATCCACACGAACTTCGTTCATTTGACACATAGGGTTCCCATGGCGCACGTTGAGGACTTACCTGAGGTCATGCAACGCTAGGTGGTTGGAGTACCACAGGCATGTGTTCATTTATTTCATCAACTAGCTAGAGCCGTAGTGTGCTACCATGATCAGCACCCTCCTCCCCCACAGGCTTAGAAGCTTGGGGTGTATATTTTTTGTATGACTGTGTAGTATATTTTGGTGGCTCGGAAGCCCCATTTTCATATATGACACTAATGTATTATGAAACCACATTTTTGTACATATTTTTTAATGAAAAATACCTATGATGATCGACTATTATCTTATTTAAATGTGTAAATGTTTGTGAATTCTTATGGTCTGTGAAACAAATGCCAATCTAGTACATAGTTAGCATATGAATCAACAACTTGATTAAAATTTCTTGTAATATGAATGTATGTTATGTTCTTAAATTGTCGTTCAAGCGACCTGACACGCAAGAACCTTCGTAATAAAGCTGGATCCCTTACATGATACAATCCATTAAGCTGTGAAACCACTAGCTGCGAATCAAGATGTACCTCAAGAGAGTGAACACCATGTGAAATAGAATCACACAATAACTCAATAACGACACTATACTAGAGCAAATTTTTCGATGAAGGCTATAAAAAAACCCCTCCTGAAGACAACACTTGACCCGTAGGAGTATAAATCACCCAAGCACTCGAAGCTGAGTTTTGAGTGTGGCAGCTAGCACCATCGGTAAATCCTACATAAACCGAAGACTCTGTAGATTTCTGCCACAACAAACGGAAGCTAGTTAACAAACTCAATCACCACAAGTAGACCAAAACTATGCTATGAAAAATGTACACTAATATACAACAAGTCAACCTCGGCTGAAAATCATGCATAATACTTTTTAAGATAGAGCCCATTTCTAGGGTCCGCCAAGGATGTCCCTTTATAATCGACTAACTCATAGGAACCTTTCTCTAATACTCACTTGAAAACGTAAGGCCAATGCCACATGGGATTAAAATTTCCTGCCCCTAAGGGTTCTATAGCTTGGTCCCACAAGAGAACCAAGTCACCTTCACTAAACCTCCTAGGATGGATAGACTTATCATACTAGACCTTAATGCGATGCTTGTTAATCGCAAGAGCCACTAAAGCATCTCGACGCTGCTCATCAAGATGTTCCAAGTGGACCAAACGCTCTTCTAATGCGGAAGTGTCTGGTAAAAGCTCCACGACTAGCTTAAAAGAAGAGATTTCACACTCAACCGATAAAACAAACTCCACCCCATGCACAAGATGATAAGGAGAAAAATCGGTGGCAGTCTTAACCGCGGTTCTATAGGCCCACAAAGTAGGATATTAAATGATGTGCCAATTGGTCTTGCTTTGTGTGATGGTTCATTGGAGAATGGACTTAAGTTACTTGTTCACTGCATCAACCTATCCATTCGCTTGAGGATAGTAAGAAGATGAATGCTCTTGCTTATACCCTAACTTCGAATACAATTCTTCCATCATTTTGTTCTGAAAGTGCCTGCCATGGTCAGTGACAAGCTCCCTCAGAATGCCAAACTGGGTGATAATATGGTTGAATACAAAATGCGTAGCTGTCTTACCGTTGGATTTAAATGTGGGCATAGCCTCTTCCCATTTCGTGAATAGTCAATAGCCATAATAATATGATGGTTCCCCCCAGCCAAACCTGGATTGCAATCCATAAGATCAACCCCCCACTTGGTGAAGGGATCGACGGTGATGATTGGATGAAAAGGGGTAGGGTGAGAGCTCATATTCCGTGCAAACACCTGGTAAGGGTGGCACATCTTGACCGCATTAACGCAATCTTTAAATATGGACAGCCAAAAATACCCTGCTCTCAAGATTTTTTGGGCTATAGAAAGCCCGGATAAATGAACACTACACGCCCCTCCATGACAATCATTCAACACAGCCTCAGCCTCCTCATGAGTTAAGCAATGACGTAAAATGGAATCAACCCCATAGTGGTACAAAGTGTTATCCACAATGAGGTAATTCTTTGATACATGATGTAGTCGTCATCGATCATCCCATGAAAGGTGAGAAGAAACCTTCAAAGTTTGCAAGTAGACAATGATGTCCCCATACTAAGGGTCAGCAGTCGAGATGAGAAATATGTGCTCATCAACAAATGACTCCTCATAAACTTCTACTTCATCCAAACTCATAAAATTAGAGATAATCTCAACAAAAATCAATGACTTCTTCAACTTTGTCGAAACAATTTCGAGGTCAAATTCTTGCAATATCACAATCCACTTATTATATTTTCCCCCTATCATCCTTCAAGTGAGGATGAAATGAAATGGATTAATGTGAGCTACAATGAAAGTTTAGCGAAAGAGGATGTAATGTCTCAAATGACAAACCGCATGGATGGTAGCTAAAGCCAGATTCTCAACATGGGTATAACGAAGCTCCGTGTCAATAAGGTTTAGGCTAAGATAGTAGATGACATTCTCCTGAAGCTCCTCATGCTCTTGAACAAATACCATGCCAATCCTCTCTTGAGACGTGGCCACATATATCACAAATTCACAGCTATAGCCGGGTGGACTATGCACAAGGGCTGATACCAAGGCTTTATTCAAAGCATCGAAAGACTCCTGGGCTCACTCATCCCAGATAAATAGAGTGTCCTTCTTCCATAAACGCATGAAGCCTATGGTCAAATCGAAAAAATTAACTACGAATATTTGCAAGAAGTTCGCCATACCTTGCAAACACTGAATATGTCTAATATTACGCGGGGGAGACAATTGAAGTATTGCCTCAACCTTTAAAGGATCGACCCTTATACCCTCCTCAAAAACAATGAAACCTATTGAATGACTGGCCTTCACACAAAAGATGCACTTATGAGGATTTAACCTAATTTGATAACGACGTCATCTTTTAAAAACCAAACGCAAATGATAAGGATGACACACCCTCAAACGAGAGTGAGTAGCTAAGTCATAAAAATATACTTCAATAATATTTTTAAGTTTGTGAAAGGAAAAGGTCATGGCCCGTTGAAACGTAGCTCCGACGTTTTTAAGGCTGAAGGGCATCTTCCGGTATGCAAACGTGCCCCAAGGACAAATAAAAGTTGTCTTGTGTTGATCCTCAGGTTTAATTTGGATCTGATTATAGCCAGAGAAGCCATCCATAAAGGAATAAACTTTTCTCCCCACACACTCATCCAAGATTTGGTCAATAAATGGTGTACGGAAATTATCCTTAGCACAGGCTCGATTTAAATCTCAAAAATTAGTGCATACTTGAATTGTTCCCTGCTTCTTATCCATCGGAATGGGGTTTGACGCCCACTCCGTCAAGGGAATGGGATAGATGAAGCCAACTTTGAGTAACTTCTCTATCTATTCCTTAATCGTAGGCACTTTCCTAGGATTCATAGCTTGCAAACGTTGTTGAATAGGCTTAGCATTCGGATAGGTTTTGATTTCATGCTCGACAATGCAAGGGTCAATTCCTGGCATTTCTTCATAATACCAAGTGAATACATCTCTAAATTATTTAAAAAACTCGATGTACTCTTTAATATCAACGGGGGAACAATCCACCCCAATGTACACTTTTTCAATCTTGCGAGGAATGCAAGAAATATTAATAGGTATTGTTGGTGAGAAGTTAGCCATGTTCCCTTTAGCATACTTGCTAGGGGAGCCTAATGGGACCATGGGCCTACCAATTTTCTCACTAAAGATCACCTTAAAGTCATCATGCTCAATATCATCAAGCTTATGGAGGAAATAAGATCTATGATGCAACTCTCCCCAAGGTTGTTCTAACCCAGACATAGCCTCGTCTAATGGAAATATGTCATCAAGGCAGTCATGTGAGTGAGATGACGAAACTACCTAGGCAGGCAATGTATAAGGGTCCTCCTCTTCCATCTACGAAGAGGAAGGACTAGACTCTAAAACCGAATCAATATTAGCTTGATAAGCCACCATGGTTGTAGGAAATGGCATGTCCATCTCGATAGTTATAGTAAATTCACCCAAATTACTCGGAGAAGGAAGACTCCTAGGGTCCTCCATATGTGAGGTGCGAAAAGGAACCGACCTCAACGAACCGATCATAAGGATGGGCACGGCACAACTAAAAGTTCCCATAAGCGATGGACACATTCCTACCCCAATATTCTTAGTTGCCGGCTGAGAATTATCGATAACCAGGATTGAATATCCCCACGATGCTTTCGAACTAGAATTATCAAAGGATCTTTGATCCACCATCACCACTTTCCCATCCAAAGGAAAACAAACCACCCGGAAGAGTGACGACGTGACCGCTTGCATATTGTAAATCCAGTTCCTACCCAGTAAAAGATTATAGTCAAGGGGTGCATCAACCACCTCGACCTCGATCGCAATGGTCTTCCCTCCCAATTGGAACTCAAGGGAAGGAAGAATGTCGTGCGGCCGAAATGATCTTCCATCAAATGCAGTTAACATTTTTCTCGACTTAGACAACATAAGAGAACCCAACCCCTTCCAACATGACAAAGACATCACAGAAGCCGTAACATCCTCATCAGTCACTGTGCACTTGATGGTGTTGTTTAGACACACTACATGCACCAAAAGGGACTCATAGTAAGGAAAGTGAGGCTGGACTCCATGAGTTTCAAATTTTATCACAGAAGGAGAGATTCCATCAACCACCCCAAGAGTAGACAACAAGGATTTCCTTTGCGGAGGACAAGTCTAAATACCTTCTAACACATACATCGCACAAGGATTCTGGCCCAAATCCTTGAAGATAGAATAGTCCTAGGTGGCTCGAGCATTAGGATTGTGCCCCAAACGCTTCAAGAATCCCTTAGGAATGCGAGGCAGAGCTTCAAGATTATCACTAGGTTTCTCAATGCGCAAAGGGCTCTCGGGT
Organism: Pseudotsuga menziesii; assembly: GCA_001517045.1. Classification (NCBI taxonomy): domain Eukaryota; kingdom Viridiplantae; phylum Streptophyta; class Pinopsida; order Pinales; family Pinaceae; genus Pseudotsuga; species Pseudotsuga menziesii. Next base: position 171,007 of record LPNX010581413.1, on the reverse strand, counting down.
GGAGCGGGTTCTTTTCCTAGGTCGAATTTTGACATACCATAAACTTTAGAAAGAGTCACAACAATCGTAGCATTCACCATGTTAATGAAACAATGGCCACTAGCAGTGTCCACTGGGTTTGGAGTCCCACTAGAAGCACCTCCAGGATCCACGGTCCTTGAGTTCATATTTTGATTTTGAGGTAAAGGATTGGTTAGCACAACTGGGTCCTGTGCAATGAACTTCGAGGCATCTTCTATTCGAGGGAAAAATTGAGTGAGGTGATCATCCCCACACAGCTTACAAGGAAATTTGACCTTACACTTAGGTTTCTTGTTGCCCCTGGCATTATTGTTGTTTTTCTTGTCATTATTGTCATTTTCATTTTTATTCCCACCCTTTCGATTATTTTCACCTTTCTTTTTATTTCGTCCAGGTTGCTGGTTACCTTTCTGGTTCGATGATTGCACTAAAAGTACCTTTGTCGTTTGGGTAGGAAGAGATGAAGCCATATCTTGTCTCGACGCAGGCTGGTTAACATACAAATTACTCATTTGGTTTGTAACCAAGATTACAGGTTTAGCACTCGCGGAGCCAAGAATGCCATCAACATGTGCCCCAAGTGTAAGCTTAGGGTCGAAATTGGATCTAGGTGCATTCGGTATGATTTCATACAAGAGCCCAGATTGAGAATAAATCAAATCCAATTCTTGAGCTCTAAAGATAGATTGCTCCTTGTTTTGAACTCCGGATGTGGAAACATCCTTTGCTATGTAAGGAAATAAAGACTTGAGGAACCATTCCGAAAGGAACTCTGGTGGTATACATGATTTAATTAACTCTTGTGTCTATGGCACTCTTGAATGTGATCAAATATATGCTTGGCTTTGTCCTGCCGAATTGTCGACAAGAGTTCTGTACCGGTGTCATAATGCACGGGCAGCTGAAATTTATTGAGGAAAGTCATAGCTAGGTCATTATACTATTTATAAGTCCCCCTAGGAAACTCTATGTACCACCTCGGTGTAGGACCTACAAGGGTGCATTGAAATAGTCTCAAACAAACTAAATCATGATTCAAGGAATTAGAAGAGCACCAAAGGTGGAACGTTGTGACATGCTCACCAGGTTTTTCACCACTCTTACCCTTGAACTTTGGAATGCCAAGAGGAAGCTTGGCGAGAACGATCGGCCATGCCAGGTCATGACCAGCTGAATCATTTGTCAATCTCAACAAGTTGGTGTTGGAATATATTAAACCCAATCATAACTTAGGATAAAATAATTAATCATTATTTGATTAATTATTCACCCACTAGCTTAATTAGTTGGCATCCACTTGCACCTTAAAGTCAATACATGCCATCTATATCCTAGGAATGATTTATTTCTAATTCTGGGTTGATCTTGACCACCTTTTGACCATCCAAAATTAGTATACAAGACTTTACAGCAGATTTTGCTTTATTCTTCTTTTTCTGCTTTTCCTTCTTTTCTATGGATAAGATAAAAACTAGTCAACTAGGAAACTGGCAGCTTTTGTTTCCAACCCATCGTCCATTATTTTTTATCCATTTTCTAGGATTATCATGTTTTTCCCATCTCCTTGACAACTCACTCATTCTTTTTCCAACTCTTGAGGTCCTTGATAGATTTGGGAAGTGCTTTATCCACCTATGGCGGTTTGCTATATTTTGGTAAGTCAACCTTTTTGAGCTTTATGAGTTGTTTCCATACAATTCAATTTTCTTATGAGGGATGTACTATGAATGTACACTATTTTTCATCATTATTCAATGGAAGTATACACACCAATATTCATCTCTTCATTCATGTGATTGAGTCTCTTTTCTTCTCTCTATTTTTCCTGTGTATGCTTGTGAGAATTCTTAGTAGCAAGATCTATTTCGTGTGCTTCTTCTTAGCATCATTGCTCATAGCATTGATCTATTATTTCTACATGGTATCAGAGCTATAGGGAGCACAACCTTTCCATATTCTACAGAGCAGCAAGGTTGATCAAGTTCTCCAGAGTTGAGGAGCGCATCCAGTCTCCTATCCCTCTATGAAGAAGAGCTTGTCTAGTTTACAAGATTTTATCCTAGTTTGTTTTGCAGGTTGCAGAGAGTATCTCCTAGAGCATATTAACAAATTCAATATGGATTCAAAATTTCCTCTACTATCTCCTTTCAACTATGCTTATTAGAATCTAAAGATGAGTGCATACTTGAAGAGGCAATGTCTCTTTGATGTCTCCGTTGGTGCATTGAGTGAACTTGAGTCTTATGAAGAGAATATTGTTTGGATAAATAATTGTGATAGATATTATGGAATTATGTGTTTGGGAATGTCTCCAAATATATATCATCTCATATATTCTGTTGAGTATCCATTTGAGCTTTGGAAAATTTTTGACAAAGCTTTTGGTTTGCAGGAAATAGAAGATGAAGCATGGAGCGAACCCAACATCTCCTCTTGTTCTCTTTCTCAAGATTTCTTGCCCTCTACATTCTCTAATGAATTTGATCATGATGAAGAAGTTTCTCATACATTTCATGTTGCTGCTTCCCTCTTTGATTCGAATGCTTCCTCCTTCAAACAAGAAGCAAATATCGAAGAGCCATCTTTTTTTGTGTCTCTTGAAGGTGACTTTTCTTCTTGTAATACTATTGATGAAAAAGAAGTAACATATGGAGCTGCTGCTGATATTGATTATGATCCTATAACCCATTCATTGTTCTCTAAATATCCTATCTTAGATTCTGATATCTATGTGTCAGATTCTTCACACCTTATGCATACCTCTCTCATTGATGGTGCGCAACCCAGTGACTTCCAGGATGTTTTCTTAGCCACATCAAGCCTTATTTGTGTCATATCACTTACCTTACTTGATCTCATGTGCTTCATCATATCCTCATTTTTTTTTGGTATCAATATTCAGATCCTTCTTGAATATTTTGAACATCTCCTTATTTCCTCCTTTCATACAGAGGATTCATTACCAATGTATTCCCATGAGTCTATTGATATGATTATATGTGATCCTTTAGATTTTGATTTAGAAGCATACTTGCAATTTGATACACATATCATACCACCATCCATACCTCTGAATAATCTTAAGACTATACAAATCCCAAGCTCACTAGTTGATTCCTCATTGGTCTCTTATGCAGTGATATTTATCTTACATGGTTTGAAGTCTTTCCTATATTTCAATGGCTGGTTATCCATGACCTTAGTCATATATGGACTGATATTAAACATGTTTGGATCTGTTCTAAACACTTATGGTTTAGATCTTATTCCCATCCATCATTCATATTTTTACACATATCAGTTTTCCCTAGTTGCTCATAATTTTCCTAGCCTACCTCTATATCCTCATGGAGCCATTGAAGCCTATTTCCTTGCTGTTCCATATGCTAATATTTTTGATATATCAGATTTTTATCAGCCTCATATCAGATCTATACAGGTGCTACATCATATTGGAATATTGACATGTGATTCACATCACAATTTTGCAGCTATTCAAGGAATTGGGTGTGAAATAAATTGTCTTAATTTTTGTACTCTTTGGAAAGGAGTATGCACAGATCTATTTTCCATTTTAGATTATGTTTGCAGATCATAGTTTGATAGCAGAAAGAATCATTCATATAATTCTCCTACTTCATCAGTTGATGATATACAAGGAGTCTCTCCTCTTCTTTCTTGCAGGTTCTACACTCCAACACATGATCATGGAGTTCATGATTTCTTCAGCAAGTCCTTCAGCTAGAAGCAGTTTAGTCAGCTCATTAAAGTGAAGAGGAAGATATGTTGAAGACATATTTCAAGTTCTGTGCCTTTTCCTTTCTTGAGGGAGGATTTTCCCCATGTGGTTTTGCCTCTTTCCTCACTTTTCTGGACATAATAATTGTTAAAGGGTGACCATAGCCTTGTTGCTGGGCCCTATATGCATCCATATGCATCCATATTTTTTGTCATACCATCATAAAGTCCGACTTATAGGGGGGTGTTGGAATATATTAAACCCACTCATAACTTAGGATAAAATAATTAATCATTATTTGATTAATTATTCACTCACTAGCTTAATTAGTTGGCATCCACTTGCACCTTAAAGTCAATACATGGCATCTATATCCTAGGAATGATTTATTTCTAATTATGGGTTGATCTTGACCACCTTTTGACCATCCAGAATTAGTATATAGGACTTTACAACAGATTCTGCTTTATTCTGTTTTTCCTGCTTTTCTATGGATAAGATAAAAACTAGTCAACTAGGAAACTGGCAGCTTTTGTTTCCAACCCATCCTCCATTAATTTTTCTCTATTTTCTAGGATTGGCATGTTTTTCCCATCTCCTTGACAAATCACTCATGCTTTTTCCAACTCGTGAGGTCCTTGATAGATTTGGGAAGTGCTTTAGCCACCTATGGGGGTTTGCTATATTTTGGTAAGTCAGCCTTTTTGAGCTTTATGAGTTGTTTCCATACAACTCGATTTTCCTGTGAGGGATGCACTATTTATGTACACTATTATTCATCATTATTCAATGGAAGGATACACACCAATATTCATCTCTTCATTCATGTGATTCAATCTCTTTTCTTCTCTCTATTTTTCCTGTGTATGCTTGTGAGAATTCTTAGTAGCAAGATCTATTTCCTGTGCTTCTTCTTAGCATCATTGCTCATAGCATTGATCTATTATTTATACAGTCGAGTAGATTTAGCGTTGCAAGGAAAGGGAGTCTAGGTTTAGGTGTTTGGTTCCAAGCTCCCTGATAAGGTTGGTTCACATAGGTTTGATTATTATAGACACCATGGCCTTGGCCAGTGGAATAGTATCATCCTCCCGTTTGACCCATATAGATTGCATATTATAATTTGGAGTACCTTGAGGTTGAGGTGCTCTGAAGCCATAGTTAGGAGACTGATACACAGTTTGATACTCGGACCCATATGGTGTATAAGTTTGTACATAAGATGTTCCATAGGATGGTCCATAAGACTGTCCGTAAGGTGGCCTATAAGACTGTCCATAAGACTTCCCATAAGACTGTCCATAAGATGGTCCATACCCGACTGACACATGAGGAGTTACATAGCCTTATGACACTGTTGAGCCGTAAAAACATCACATTTTATTCACCTTTTATATACCATTTGTCACCTTATTCCTATCTTATCCTTCCATAAAACCATTAATATTCACCACTTTCATAATAAATATGGGTTTATATTACCATTTTCCAAATCATTTATTTTTGAGTATTTTGAGTGAATTTGTGGTTAATTATTGAGAAAAATAGCATATTTTCATTATACTTTAGAGTTGGGTGAGTTTGGTGATGCTTATAGGTGTATTTGAAGACTTTAACAAGCTAGAAAGTGACCACCTAGACTCAAATTCGAATTTCATCCTCAAGAGATGGTCTAATTTCAAGGAGAAGATCATGGAAATATGGAGAGAATATCTCATCCAATATTTGTTGAGTATTTGAAGGGATGAGTTGTAGATTTGTTGAGGATTTGAAGGGATGAGTTGTAGATTTTGTTGAGGATTTTGAGGGATAAGTTGAGAGAATAGCGGATCTGTAATTATGATAAGTTATCTTGAATTCATGTATAAATAGGAGGGCTCTCTCCTCATTTTGGTTAGAGGCCTCTCTAGTGGTTTGATAGTAGAGAACTGGTTCATCTTTTGAGATAGTCATGGATTTGATCCTGTTGTAATAGATTTCATATTTTAGAATACATAGTTTGATTTCTTCATATTTTGATGTCTTGTTTATGAATTAGTAGTATTGATTTTATGTGAGCTCACAAGCTAATGTTGAATGCTTTATATCAGTTTATTTTCTGCACTCTTATGCTTTTCTAGATTAGGTTTATTTCCATGTCATTTCTTGCTTTTGCAAGCTTAATTCAATTTCAATTACATGTATTTTTTATTTCAGCCAATTAGAATATTAGATTAAATTATCTATATTCTGCCTTTGCATATATTTTGTCTGTACCTCACAAGTTTACACTCTCTCCAGGTTGACAATTAAATCGTTGGATATGTTATAAATTGTTTAATATTTACACCAACATTTTGGCGTCATTGTCGGGGAGGTGTTAAAAGGGATCAAAGTTTAGATAGATAGATAGATAGATTACTTTTATATTACACAGCAAGGGGGAGGGGGAAACGGTAAGACATAAGGACGAATTCACTACAGAATTTCTGGAATTCCCATGGTGTAACAGCCAGACGCATCCACTATAGTGGGGTGCCCCAAAGCCTTGTTTTTCCTTTGTTGTTTCTACAAGCGTGCTTATTTTTTTGCAAAGTATTTTTTTTTCTAGAAATGCAAGATTTTTTTTGTTTTGTACAGATTTTTGTGCACTTTTTATTTCTGTTTTTGCACTCATTTTGTACTAACTCATTTCGTACTGTTTCTTCTGCATTTGTCATGTACTTGTTTTTTCAATTTTTTTTTTAGCATTTGATTTGATGTCAGTAAAATGATTTTATGATAAGAATAATCCTAGAGCAGCTCACTCAAATCCTAGCAAAAGTCAGGGTCTCCTCTTCTCATGAAGAGGAGATCTTGATAGCAGTCAAAGATGTAAGTACTCCTCCTGATAAAAACAAGAAATGATTGATATTCGAAGAATCATGCATATCAAATGAGGAACACCTGTTTGAATTGGAAATTGAAGAGGGTGAAGAAGGGGTCTTGGGTGATCATCATGCAAACGAAAGCTGCATCAAACAATGTTTCCAAGTAAGTATTAGGCTAGATCAGTTTTGTTTCTGTTTTTACTTTGATTTACATTTACAATCCATAGTTTTGCATACTTTTGAATCTATTAGATTTAATTTTGTAAAATCTTATGTAAACATTCTTTTACTTCTTTTACATGTATGGTTCCACTGGAAATTCCAAGACACATAAATGATTGTAAAATCTAATTAAAGTAAAGTAGGTAGGTTTTAGTTTTTAAAATTAGCATATATGATGCTTTGTTTTGCTGTAATGTTTCTATTTGTTAAAACTTTTATTTCTAATAGTCCTAATTACTAGTGTTTTTTATTTTATTTTTAGGAATCAAAAATTAGTTTTAATACTATAAATCTAAAAATTTATGAAAAATTTCATCTCTTTCCATTTTCATTTTTTTTATTTAATAAAATTTCTAGTGATGTTAAGAATATAAATTTCTAGTTTGCATCTTCTAAATCTAGAAAAACCTTGAAATAAATTTAAAAAGGGTATCTATTAAAAATTTACATATATAATATTTCTTAATTAATTATCTAATATTAGTTTTTTTAATTTTAATAAATTAATTTAAACAAAATCTAAGAGTATTGAACATTTCTATATAAAAACTTAAATAAAGCAATGTTTCTTTGTTAGTATTTTAGTTTTAATTTTAATAAGTTAATTGTTAAATTAACCAAACCTACAATTATAAATGTTAGACATTA
>LPNX010581413.1:11711-163213 GCA_001517045.1 Pseudotsuga menziesii | reverse complement strand
AAACAGACTGTTCAGCTTTCCATACGAAACCTACAAACAGTCTACCATGTGCAACCTGCAAACAGCTTCCCATGCGCAACCTGCAAACAGCGTTTCATGCGTTCTATTCAAAAAGTGCACCCATTAGAACATAGGAAAATAAACAAAACACCCATAAAATTAAAATAAAACAACAAAACTCTTAAACTTGCAGTGAATTGATAAACCTGCACATTGCAACAATAAGGAAATATGGAACAAAACACTGTGAAGCATCTAGTCTCTGGTAGTCATCGATTGCTAAATCTGTATCATCAGATCTTCACCGGCGCTTTAGTAGCTATTTGAATATATTGGGGTTCCTCTTTGTTTGAAGTAACAAGGCCAACATTCTCCTTATACTGGTAGTGAATTCCTCCTGCGAGCTGAAAAAGCTGATCCTACAACCACATTGGCAAATTAAGCTAGTCTACCCTTCTCCTACTAGATGTGCAAATTTTTTTCCATAGCCATGAGATTATTTTTTATTGAAGGGTGACATCAATCTTCACTGAGCGCCTGCTGCCATCATAATTCTAAGGGTATAGTTAGAGTTTGCCCAGTTCTGGTTTGAGAAAGATGCAATAGTTTGACACATCCCACATTTGGGATTACATGTGTACAGCACTGTAGAGACAAGGTGTTACCATGGGCTTAAAATATGTGCATACACGGTTAGTTAAACTCCAGCATCCAAAATCATTAAACATTGATTGCTGATTTTGGATCAAGATCCCGATCACTAAGGGTTAGAAGCCACTGATCCCTGCATTCAATCTTTTATCTGCATATAAATTTAATGGCATTGATGCAACCAGTATTGTAAGCCGATCACAAAGCCTGTTTTCAGGCATTCAGTTTTTCAACCTGGCAATCCATCTCACCATTATTACGCCGGAGGGTGTGGCTTAGATCTTTATGATCACAACGAATTGTAAAAAAAATTCCATCTCGGTGGAAATTTCTTTTTAACTCCCAAACAATCTTCTTGATATCCCTCTCCAAACCTGCATACACAGGGAAATCTAGCCATCAAGTTCTTAATGTCTAGATTCCATTCTAGGGTTTTAGTAATCAAAAAAATAATTCCAAGGAAATAGTCAAAAATCCGATCAAACTAACTTAAATGGAATCTGTGTGCAATGGAAATAACCTATGTTACCCTGCTTTACCTGGACTCCAATGAGCATGACATTCAAATTGCTCTTACGGCATAAAACTAAACAACCCTCAGATATTATCGTATCCGGCGCCATCAACTTTTTAATAAGTTTGCAAGAATTTCGGTGTTAGTGTTCCCAACTTGCCACCATTGTAGGTGTAGTAACAATAACAAATGCATATTGATAAAACCACAAGTTCAGGACAAGCAATGCATGAGATGGGAACGTGGAAACTTGTACTTGTTCCCGAGAAAAAATATATAGTTGTTTACTGCAAATTGTCATCAAACAGTGAAAAACTATCTAACACGGTGTTGAAATCACAGAGGCTTGATCTACGAGCATAGATGGTGCCGATTTCCTTTTAAATGGCCTATGAACGTGCTTCACAACTCAGTGGCTTCACTATTACATTTCATAATTAACTATAACCATGCCCGGCCCCAGGATCTCTGGGAATCAAACAAGGCGAGGTTACGCCGGTAGATTTATACCCTACATTTCTTTTTTCCAAAGAAAAAACAACTATGCGGTGGGTAGCTGGGTATTGTATTTAAGCATCTCAGGTACGGTGTTCTTTCACATCCCACATTTTCATCCTATCTCCTGTGTGATAGGATCAGGGGTTTGTATTTATACTGGCAATATAATTAGTTGAAGATTGCTTTGCTTCAAATGGCTAATCATGGCAATGTAATAATATATTACCGTTGGGTGATAGCTATCGGTTTGGCAAGTATGGTGGTGTTCTACGAGGGGTAGTACGGGTACATCAATGATCCTGTGTAGAGTTATAGAATGCTACCCACATCGAGAATCACTGGGTGAGAAAGAGCGTTGTGCGAAGGCACATACAGTCAATTCTATGGGATTGCCCTCTCATGCCCTGTTGAATGTCCCGGCCATAAGCCCATTAAGGCCAGGAAGGTTAAAGGATACATGATCGATTGCACAAAATGTGAGATTTCATGTAAATGTAAGTGGGTTTATATGTAGATAAAGATTTGTGAGTTGTAGAATTTTTGTTTTTATCTTAAATGTTTTATTGATTTTAGGATACTGGTTAGGCTCGTACATAATTATCCCTTTTAAGAGGTCCAGATCCAACTCTAGGTAGGGATTTTGGATGGTGTTAAACCTATTTGTGTTTGAACAATCTATGATTTCAATTGGCAAGAAGGAAGCACTTCAAAGGTTAATATTAAATGTTGTTGGTGAATTTTTTTGGTGGCCATTGTATTTATTGAGAATGAAGGCCATCAAAAACACTCTGTGAGCTTATTAAAAACACTGTGAAACTTATCTTGATTGCTGATTTTTTCAATCCAACCCTCAAGGATTGTTGAACTTTGCCATCTCTCACAAAATTGATAAGAGAACTGCAAATCACCTCAGAGACAACGTATTCATGGTATGTTAAGCTCTGCAAAATGATGGACTATCCTTTTTTTTATTTAGCTTCTCCCATTATTATGTATCCCTCATCTGGCACCAGCGGTGGTTCTTAATCTAGTTCCCTATCTCGATCTTGCGCATGGGGAGGGGAATAACCCCTATCTGACGACGAACATATTAATCTATAGTTCTGTTCGACTGGCTTAGATGGCTCGGTGTCTTTCTTCCCAGCTGGTTTGCTTGGGTATAAGCATATGGATCTATTATATCTACCAGATGATACTACTATTGCGGGTAATGGATTTGTTCATAGTGGTCTTTCAACCACTTCATCCGTACCTCTCACTTCTCCGCCGACATGCTCCATCTGTTTCTGGACCTGGATCTACTGCACAAATAATAATAATAAAAAACAAAGAAAACATAACATCCTATCTATTAAAAATATTCAAAAAAAATATCCTACCTACCTCTTTTAACCCAAATCCACGAAAAAATTGAAAATACCACATATATCCACGCCACTCCCTGCCATCATTGTATTTTTTATAAGATTCACCGTGTATCAACCATAAGTTACAATCGACCTTATTTGATAAGATAAGTATATGATGACTGAACTTTTAAGTCTTTACAACTAATTATTGAATGTAAATCGTTATCCTGGTAGTTTTGTGTGCTTTGATATATGTTGGAAGAGAGCGATTCCACCATGCGCTGTACCATAGGCCATATCATTCTTCCTCCTGCTGTACTATATAAATAAAGGTGATGCTAATAACCAATTCCTGCTTTACGGTAAGGAGTATAGGTGATGCATTGAATTAAATGGCAGGCTCTTCCCCTCCTACTCATATTGTATTATTAATAGTTTGCATTTAATTACTGTGGGCTCATAGGATAAGTTCAAGTGAACTTTTGTCGAAGGTTCATGCCACATTTGCATATCGTAGATATGTCAAAGTTGCAGTAGGTTGTGTATTTGAATTCGTTAGTACTAGACTCCTCAAGGGTGGTGTGCCCATACAACAAAGATACATGTCACTAATGAATGTCACCTTCTTCCTCATTTATTAACCTTTGAATCATAAGATCGCAAATGCTTAGCTTCACTGTGTTAGTTCAACAATTAGATAACTTAATAGTCAAAGGTCCAACAAATTACTTCTCATATGTTGATGCTAAGAACAAGGGATTCGAATATATTATTTCACTTATTTATTTCATAGTGCAAGAAATTGTTGGCTTCAAAAATTATGGAAGTTTTGTTTATCTTCTTAGTTATTGCAAAGGTTGTGAACAAACTTTTGCCATTCATAAGTAGGAAGGTTTTTTTTCAAAAACAGTAGGTTTAATTACCTTTATGTATTTTCAGATACGTGAGTGGGATAGATAGAGTTTCTTCATCACCAGAATACTATGTTAGTAGGTCCCTATTGATTAGGATTTGAGCTTCCATAAACATTAGTTCATTTTTTTAATTCTATAACGACAGCTTTTGTAAACGTTGAAATTTGGTCATCATCTACAAAGCTAATGTGAAAATAATAACGAAATTAACGTGGGAGGAAGATACAACCTATTAATATCTAGATGCTAATGGCATAATTGACATGTAATATCTTTATAATATCCCAATGTGAAGAACTTGTGCTTTTGTTAAAAAGTGTAATTATTTCTCATAGTCACAAATATGATGTTTTTTCACCACAATCTTATTTGTTAATGACATCCAACTCACATAAAATGAATAATAAAAATAATTATAAGGTGCAAAATGGATTATGAACCATAAAGTCGTAAAAAAAAACAACAACAATCATATATACATAAACTTAAAGTGGATAGTGTGTGCAAGCACTTTGATTGTTATCTTATTAAAAAAAAAAAAAAAAACATTAATATAATAATAATAATAATAATTTTACTCATATTTTAATCCATTTTTTTTTATTTGGGAGTAACATAATTTATTTTTTATTTTTTATTTCTTTTCACATGTACATATAAAGTTAATATTTATAGATTAACATAATTTATTTTAATTTTTAGATAATTAATATGTATAATTAAAATACACAAAATACATTTAAAAATAAAAAAAATTTAGTTTGTTGTTTTTAAATAAATTGAATTTAAAAATATATAAAAACAACAATAATTAAGGTGTTGTAATAATAATAAAATATTATTATAACACAAAAATTTTAAAAAAATATAAATACAAATTAACATTAGGAAAATAAACAAAATATAAGCATAAAAGTAATCTTAGAACAACATAATAAAATTAATATGTGTCTTTGAAATCGAAGGCAGCTGCTGTTGTAGCTAAGCCTTCTTTTTAATTTTAATTTTTGCACAGTGGGACCTGACACATCTTCCGTTTAGGGGAGGTAGGTGTTTGTTTCAAACTGTCAAACCTGCCCTTGCCACTTGTTTGCACACTATTTTCTATTCCAGATCATTAAGACAGTCTGATTTTAGAGGGGTCGACCACTGAAAGGGTCGACCCTCTCTCCCTATTGTGCAATCATTATATAAAGACGCATTATGATGTACAAACTCTGATTTTTGTTCTAATTTCTTTTCATGTGCAAAACATTACACGTTAAAAACACATTAACATAAAACTTACATTAATATCTATATACATAAAAGTACATAAAAATTTGCTTTCTATATATATATATATATATATATATATATATAACACTTTCGAAAAAATAATGAAAGAGTTAAAAATTAAAAAAAAAATTAAAAACTAAAAACATATAAATAAATAAATAAATAAAAACATTAGGTAACAAATAAAATCATAAAATTAAAATTATAGATGAATTTGAAATTTTCTCAAATTTTATGATTGTTGCGCTAACTTGTTTTCATAAGTTACTGAAGAACATGTTTTTGACAAGAAATGTTGCTTAGCATGCATTGCTACTTGCAGGTATAAAAGCATTTTATTTATTCTCTTCGACTTGGTTTGTTAAGCACATATTTTTCTATATTTTCAATGCTCTCACAAGTTTGTTGAAGGAAAATGCTAACCTCTTTTGCAGATTCAAAGATGAATGAATGGCATTTCTAGAATCACAGAATTTTTTTAGAAAAATGGTCCATTGAAAGCTTGAAAGAGTTGAGTTTCCCTTGTGTATGTCATGACATTTGCTGCCACAAAGAAGCCTTTCATAAACTAATTACGCCATGTCATGATTACTTACCCTTTTTCCTTCCAAGCTTATCCATCATCCATGTCAGAGTCTACTTTTTCACGGCCTTATACATCATGACTTCCTGCATGTCTACCTGTCTGAGTCGCACAGATTTTTCCTCATTTTCAGTTTATCTTTTTCCCTTATGAATAAAACCATTCAGCTTCCTTTCCATGACTACTTTTCTTTGTTATCCCTGCCATAAAAACTGTTTGACCTTCGCATCTTTCATCTATAGTCCTACCATTCATTATGTACAACTCATGTTCACTGATGTGGGATTCCTTAAGGCCAACCTTTCAACAAGTCTTGCCCTATCGACCTCAGCACCTTATCTGGGATAGAGACTAGAGTTCATTTTAGTACCTTGAGGCTTGCATGCCTTAATGGCAAGTTCTCTCAATGACAAACATGGGAATACATCAATGTCCCTTGATTGTTAGATCTTGCAAGTGGCTCGACATCAGCTCATTTATTCGCACTTTGCATGATGTACTTAGGTACCTTGGGACTCATTGACATCAATGGTGAGATTGCCTCGCATTAATTAACAACATTCATTAATGGTCGGTAATCCAATGACTTCTTTCCATGTTCAACATCGACACATTTATTCGCATGGTAAGAATTGTACCATCAGGGTTTGTAGCAGGCGAAGACTATATAGTTTGCATGACTCCATCAACAGTTTTACAGCAGCATACTTTCAGCTATATGAGAGTACCATGTCAGTTCTACTTTCAGCTCTCATATTTTACTTTATCCAACCAAGCAGTAGTTTAGATCCTTCACTTCACATTCTATGATTCAGCAGCAGCAACTACATTCCTATTACATAAATTCATCAACTTTTTGGGTAAGTGGAGGTATGTTGTTTTCTAATCTTTAGCCATGTAATTCCTTAAATGCTAGAAAATGAATGAATTTGGAAAATTCCCTCACTACATTCCCTTTCTCCTTTTCATAAACCTAATACATCTTAAGTTTGGGGGGGGGTTAGTCATTATCATTTTACATATTCATAATTTCATTTACCCTTAATCAACATGTCTTTCCCAAACTATCCTATATATGTTGGCATGATTCATAATATGAAGAAAAGACTTTCTAATGTAAATTGATCGTTCATCATTTTCAATGCATGTATACTTTTAAATCCTATGTATTGTAGCAAAAATACAAGTAAAAGAAATGAATGTTGTTACCACAAGAACCAACATTTGTTACACTTATGACTGTCACACAAGAACCGGCCACAAATATATATAAAAAAGAGAGAAAAAAAAACAAAAAACAAAAATTGCTGCCATTCATGCATTTCAAATCCTGGAAGGATTTACGGTTACATACCATCATCATGTAAATCCCAGCTACAAATCCAAAAGCTAAAAAGAGAATCAATGCATAGTTGCATGAGGACATGCAACTAGTCAAGTTGGGGGGAATGTTGAGTTGTAAAAGGACCACATTTTATTCACCTTTTATATACCATTTGTCACCTTATTCCTATCTTATCCTTCCATAAAACCATTAATATTCACCACTTTCATAATAAATATGGGTTTATATTACCATTTTCCAAATCATTTATTTTTTAGTATTTTGAGTGAATTTGTGGTTAATTATTGAGAAAAATAAGATATTTTCATTATACTTTAAAGTTGGGTGAGTTTGGTGATGCTTACAAGTGTATTTGAAGACTTTAACAAGCTCAAAAGTGACCACCTAGCCTCAAATTCGAATTTCATCCTCAAGAGGTGGGCTAATTTCAAGGAGAAGATCATGGAAATGTGGAGAGAATATCTCATCCAATATTTGTTGAGGATTTGAAGGGTTGAGTTGTAGATTTGTTGAGGATTTGAAGGGATGAGTTGTAGATTTTGTTGAGGATTTTGAGGGATAAGTTTAGAGAATAATGGAAATGTAATTATGATCAGTTATCTTGAATTCATGTATAAATAGGAGGGCTCTCTCCTCATTTTGGTTAGAGGCCTCTCTAGTGGTTTGATAGTAGAGAACTGGTTCATATTTTGAGATAGTCATGGATTTGATCCTGTTGTAATAGATTTCATATTTTAGAATAGATAGTTTTATTTCTTCATATTTTGATGTCTTGTTTATGAATTAGTAGTATTGATTTTATGTGAGCTCACAAGCTAATGTTGATTGCTTTATATCAGTTTATTTTCTGCACTCTTATGCTTTTCTAGATTAGGTTTATTTCCATGTCATTTCCTGCTTTTGCAAGCTTAATTCAATTTCAATTACATGTATTTTTTATTTCAATCACTTATAATATTAGATTAAATTATCTCTATTTTGCCGCTGCATATATTTTGTCTGTACCTCACAATTTTATGCTCTCTTTGGGTTGATAATTAAATTGTTGGATATGTTATAAATTGTTTAAATAATTTGTTTAATATTTGCACCAAAAAACACTATGGTGTGACTAGACACAGGATGAACATGGCTAACAGTAGAACTCTGGCTTGAAGGACCACTAGAGTTAGAAGGAGGATGTGTCGTCAAAAAATCATTTGAAGGAACTGGTGTTGAATACGATGGAATATGGGAAGGGATGTAACTTATGACCCCAATATTCACATGTCTAGGATCAAACCCCCGAACTGGAATGGCAGTGCTAGGCCTAGGCTGCATATGTGAGGAAGCCTCCACCATAGGGATGGAAGGTGTAATATGACTAGTGCTACCAAACCTCTCCGTATGGAAAGAAATGGAAGTGCCCCCAAGTGCAACACCAGGGTCAACACCCAATCTGACATGGAGTGCTAGACCAGTTTCGAGAAGGTCTGGCATGCCATACCTTATTGTGCTAGTGCTAGTGGGTGCATGGTGAGTCTCATGGTTTGGACTACGTGACCTATATCGATGATGTACGTGCATATAGCCTGAAAATTGTGAAGGATCATTAGGAGATGTCCTAGCTATAGAATGGCCAGATCCCAACAGATTCCCATATGTTCTTGAAGGTTCATCTTCCCATACAAGACGAGGAATATCAAGGATCTCCAAGATCTCAGGCTCATGACCACTCATGGTGTGTGAATCAAAGTGAGAGTTAGTCCACTTGGATTGTCTGGTTCTCTCTCCCAAAGGAGGAGGAGACGTAGAAGGCGGAAGTCCTTCTAAATGAAGAGAATGGTAGAGTGCCGCACCCAGATCCACAATGACTCAACAAAAAGAAAAGACTCAATCTAACTATGTAACCCTAATAAATCTAGCGTACACAGAGCAAACTCCTAAAAAAATCTACAGCCAAAAACAAGAAAACAAAGGGGAGGATATATGAGCTCCTGAATGCAGCAGGTATGCCTCGCCTAGGAGAGGCTTGAGACTCTCATACACTACAAGTGAAGGTTCATAACCAATTATAGTGGCCCTCAGCTTCAATGCTGTTAGCAGGAATATTGCACCTTCCGTGGACAGAAGCTGTTCCTCTGGTCTGAATGGTTCAGATCTAGAGCAAATGAACGATAAAGGATGAAGACCCTCCCTGGGTATCGTAGATACCTGGAATGCTTGATTCGATAGTAAACCTGTGTACCTACAATTAGATTAAACACGCAAACAAATCAAATATACTAGAACATAATCTATTAATCCATGTCAGTGACTAAGG
The DNA here is from genome assembly GCA_001517045.1 of Pseudotsuga menziesii. Classification (NCBI taxonomy): domain Eukaryota; kingdom Viridiplantae; phylum Streptophyta; class Pinopsida; order Pinales; family Pinaceae; genus Pseudotsuga; species Pseudotsuga menziesii. Next base: position 153,779 of record LPNX010581413.1, on the reverse strand, counting down.
AATCCAACAACATTTACATGTGAAATCAAACAACAACAGTAAAGTGGGACGGAAATCAGCTTTGCATTAAGATTAAAATGGAGAATTTTACAACCAATTAAGCCTTAGTGTTGACATGCATCTCCATGAAACAAAAAAAATCATCCCCATAAGCTCCAACTTTGCTCTCTATGCTTTGCAATGGCTTGGGCTAAGTGGTCAATCCAACAACATAACAATACTTCAATGGTTTTCTCCCTCAACCATGGACATGAGCTTGTATTTATAAGGCTCAATGGATAGGGATGGTTGAGATATTTGTGGATGAGGTGGCCTCTAGGATCCTAGAATGAGGGATCTCAAGTCCAACTGACCCACAATGATAGGGATAAGGGAGGACACGAGGCTCATGATATAGAAGCCTCGAGAATCTTCTCTTTTTCCCATTTTACCCAGGGTACCACTTTTCTCCTTCTATGATAGAGCGGTTCAAGTAAGAAACACTTATGGACCAAGGGATATAAGCGGTGGCACCGCTTATGGACAACAAGGAATAGGTGGTGCGAGCAAGGTACCACTCATGGATAAAGGGGAAAGTGCGGTGCTGAGTATTTTCATGAAAGATTGACAAACAACATGGGTTTCCACTCCAAATGCTGGGATTAAGGGAAAGTAGGTATGTCAAAGGTCTTATCACATGATGATGACATGATTTTGGTATAACAGGATGCCCCCCAAAGCATGAAACTTAGAGGGATATGATAATCGAGAGATTTGAGAGAATAAGTCGTCGCTATGAGGTGAAAATGTTGGCTCGATCGGAGCATGTAGTCAAGTAGGCATCTGTAGTACATCAATATTTTGACTCATAGACACAAGTAACCAACTCATGGCTGTAGACCAATACAAGGCACATCCATGGGAGGAATAAACAAACATGGCTATTAGAATAAAGTGTAGATCCATGTGATAGAGGACCCAAAATTGGACATAGCTACCAAACATACAATGTAGATCTATGTCATACAGATGCAAATTTGAGCATAGCCACGACCATACAAATGTAGATCCATGCTAGACATACAACACTCCATCGCAACCTAGGGAAAATCAATGAGCGCTTTAAAAAAATACCCAGGGTCTTCCTCTCGTCTTCCACAAGGTACGATTCTATCCATGTGATTACAATGATCTGAAGTTGAACATGGTAGAAACCACTTGATTACTGGCCAATGATGTGAATCGTGAACAAGTGCGAGGGAGATCACCATTAGTGTCAATGATTCCTAAGGTACCCTAGTACAACCTACTGAGTGTGAATGGATGTCCTGGTGTCGAACATTCTATTGATCAAAGGTCAATGATGTGAACCTATGTCGAGAGCAAGAGAATCTGTCATTAAGGCATACAAATCTCAAGGTACTAAGTTTTTGTTTCTAAGACTATTTCCTGGATAATGAGCTGATGTCGATGGGAATAGTCTCGTCAAAGGAGGGCCATGATGAGTCCCACATCGATGACACGAAACTTGGAACATAGTTCTAGAATGATGTGAATGTAGTAACCATAATACTGACTCAAAAATATTGACACAAAGAATGTGTTGACTACAGAGGTAGAACTTCTTCAAATCCCCTTTGAACATCGGGCGGCATGACAAAAAGACTTGGCAGCATGACTAAACGGGACAAACACACAATGAGACAGTGGACAATGCATTCTTTTAAAAGACTCAAAGGAGTGGCATGACTCATGAAAGTGGATCATCATGGAGATTAGCTGAATACCCAATTGAATGATATGATGTGCAAACAAGTGGCATGTTCAAAGGTAACGACAAACTACTACCATTTATTTGCAAAAATGATTCCCTTCCCATTTCCCCCATCATGATCGATGAGTGCCTCTTTTTGGTTTTACGAGTTCAAAGAGGGGAACAAACACTCGATATATCTTGTCGGAAGACAAGTCCAGACTCATATGTTTTACGAACCTGAGAGAGGAGGGGTTCGTTCCCAAGATGGGTCTCTCAATGTTTAATTTAACGAGTCCAATGAAAGAAACTCGGTATCGTTCATGTTTAGAGAGTCTGAGCGATTATGGAAGAAGACTCCAAAAGGGTCCTTTTTTGTATGATTTAGTCTCTAAGGCCTGAAAAAGTGTAAAATAATACCTTAGAAAACTCTTCCAGTCATGATTGGCTGGAGTGTTCCTTTTTCGTAAATAGTCCTATCTGAACCAAAAAAGAGATAACCTACCGTCGGAGAGATGGCTCTTCAAATACTTTTATGAGTATGAAGAAGATAAGTACTCGACAATCTTTTCACATTTTAAGATTTCGAAAAGAGTTTAAAGAAGACTCTATTAGACTTTTTCATGTTTTGAATCTAGAGCACGAAAAAGTAATAAACTAAGCTCAAACCACTTTTCATGTTTTAACCAGAGCACGAAAAATGAAAAGTTAGCTCAACACCATCTTACTGTTTTTAATGAGCTCGAAGATTAGTTAAAAGAATGCTCAAAGATTGGTTTCATTTTTACGCAAGCTTGAAACCAATGGGTAAACTATGCTTGAAAAATCCCATTAACATGATATACATAGGTTGGAATCTTGCCCCCAGCATGATTGCTAGGGAAGCTTACCCCTAGCATGGTTGCTAGCAGCTTGACATGCCCCCAAGCTTTGTTTCATTTATCATCGATTCTTCTTCCATACCCAACCTAAAAACCTGGTTACTAATGTGAAAATGTTCACCAGGGGGGCAGGAAGAACGAGAATCGGGAAGGTGAAAAGAAGGTTCAAGTTCTAATAGTAAAGTGAAGACTCGACTCAAGGGAAGGGGATCTGTTTCATTTTTACACAAGCTTGAAACAGAAGGTAACTTTTCTTGGAACATGGTTTCATTTTTATGCAAGCTTGAAACCAAAAGGTAAACTATGCTCAGAACATGGTTTCATTTTTATGCAAGCTTGAAACCAAAAGGTAAACTATGCTTAAGGAAACCTACTTTATTTTTTAACGAGCTTGAAATAGAAAATGAACTATGCTCAAGAATGTTTTCATTTTTTATGCCAGCTTGAAACCAAAAGGTAAACTATGCTTGAGGAGATCTATTTCATTTTTTTTAACGAGCTTGACATAGAATGGGAACTATGCTCACGACATGGTTTCATTTTTATGCAAGCTTGAAACCAAAAGGGTAAACTATGCTTAAGGAGTGGTTTTAATTTTTAAAGAGCTTGAAACCAAAATTAAACTATGCTCTGGACATGGTTTCATTTTTATGCAAGCTTAAAACCAAAAGGGTAAACTATGTTTAAGGAGTGGTTTTATTTTTTAACGAGCTTGAAACCAAAAGTAAACTATGCTATAAAACCTGCTCCTACCCAACATGATATCCAGAGGTTGGTAAGTTGCCCCCATTACATAAAATAGTAGTGTCTTAGCTCCATTATGATGTCCATAGACTAGAGCCATGCCCCCCATTTTACCTACGATGGGAAGAAGCTAACTAGAAGAAGGCGAAGGAACCACAAGAACATGTGGCACATTCAGGGAAGTTGGATTACTAGGAGTAATGCAATGGTCAGGTGTAACAAAGGAAAGCTGATCAATGGTCACAATATTCCCATCATGGGGAAAATGCATAACTCTAAAGAGAGTGGACACAACAACCTTCATGTCATAAACATAATCACGTCCAAGGAGCAGATTGAAATCTAAAGGACCATAGACCACCATAACATCAATACAGACAGTTTTCCCTCCTAATGTAATAGGAAAATAAGGAAGGGTCCCTAAAGGTGTAGTAGGTCTTCGATTAAAAGCCAGTATTTGATCGGTGACTGGCACAAGCTGAGGAGAACCTAAAGCTTTCCAAGCAGTTGAGGATAGAATACTGATAGAAGCTCCTTTGTCAACAATAGTGCGAAGTATCTGCCTAGCAGTAACATTCACAACTATCTGGAAAGGAACACTTGAATGAAGACAAGGATTTGTTAGGTTACTCCAGTCAAAGGAAATAACCTCAGTACTTGGAGAGGGTTCTGTTGAAACAGAAAGAATTTCCTCTTGTCGAGAACAATTAGAACGAAGCATAAAAAATTCGGCAGGTTTTGGTTCATTCTCTACTAGAAGAGAAGAACAAGACGAATATTTGTTCAAAGAGACTACTTCAGTATTTACACTCTCTGATGAAAGAGCGGGATCAGGTGGAAATGACACTGACTCGACCACTTTAACTTCACTCTCCAAAGAAAGAGTGGGATCAACCACAGCTAAATCCGAATCAACCACTTGGTCAACCAGTGGGGGATCAAAGGATAACTTACTATCACTCGTTGGAATCACCTGTTGATGATCAGTAATATTTTCCAACCAACGCGAAGCTTCATCCATGCATGGACAAAGAAAAGTACGATGCATAGCCTTGTATATCAAACAAGGATACAAGACTTTACCCTTACGACCTTTTACCAATGGGTCACTGGTTGAGGGAGTATCATCAACATGATGATCATAGGTTGATGACATAGATGGTTTGGATATTTTAGACCACTCTTCTTGTACATGGGAGAGGCCGAGACACTCCTTAAGAAGGTGGTCCCGCTTGCAAAGCTTACAAGGGAACTTGGGTTTTCCAGGCGTTCTCTTAGAATGAGCACCATCAAGGGTAGATAGTTGTTGCTTTTTCTCTTTCTTATCCTTCTTCTTTTTACCCTTCCCTTCTTCTTCTTCTTATCCACATGAGTACTAACCATGGAGCTTTTGTTAAGCGAAGAAGAAGAAAGAGATTAAGCAACAACCGACAAAGAAGGAGAGGGATTAGGTTGAGGTCGATCCTCTCCTGGAGGAGAGGTGACATTTGAGACATTAGGCGTAACAGGAATTACCAAATTAAAAATACAGACCGGTAATCCTATAGTTAATCTAGGAATATTTAGAGTGGCAATAAAGGGAGGACCAATACCTTCACTTGGAGGGAATACAAAAGGTACACCTTGGAAAGGGACCTCTTGAGTGGTAGTCCCAGATGAGGATACCATCTCTAAACTCTCTAATAACCCCCTAACTACCACACACAAGCAAGTACTACTCAAACTAAAAGCAACAAGCAAACATGTGAAAGGAGTGGATAAGAGTCAGGAACCTCACAAAGACAGGCCAAAAGGATAACTTAGATGGTTTGAGGATTCCTAAAAGGGTCTCTCGATATACACAAGGTACGGAGGAGCTCGAATAGGTAGTAGTGTTGTCTAATGCATAACCGTACACAAGGGGCCTTCCGGTATACAATTGAGTATGTGAAGTACCTTTCTATATACCTCAAGGGTACGTGAAAGGCCGTTCGATATACCGATGATACGTGGAAGAACCGCACGAGTTTTTGGGATGTAATGCAGACGAGTAGCGAAAGCTCCTATGCTTAACGATGCTCGAACACGTCTCTAACTTATCACTCAAATTGCTAAAAGTTTTAACCTAGTACTATTGTTAATTTTATCTTGTGCATTTAGGTGGAACCATGGAGTCAAAACTTGAAATTAAAGAAGATGCACATTGATCTATATGATAATGCAAGTTTTCCTCTTCAATGAAATTCTACCTAAGAGAGGGAGAGAGATTTAGTTTTCTTCCCAAAAATGCACACCCAAATGCAAATGCAATTCTATCTTTTCAAACAAAAAGGGAAATATCAATGCACCCCAACAATGTAATGGGCAAATAAAAAAGAGATCTAGAGAACATTTAACATAAATAAAGTAAAAATGTTTCCTATCTTTTCATGCTTGAAAAAGATGCATAAAAACTTAATGGAAAGATGATTTCACTAACATTTCCAAACAAATCTAACTCTAATGCATGCAAAGCTGAAAATAGATATTTCTTCTTAATGAAAGTAAGATCTAGAATTTCAAACAATTATGCACAAAACAAGAAGAAAATCGTACAACAACACTTGCGAATAAAGAAAAGGAGAGAGAAAACTAAAACTTCTCTTTGAAACAGATAAGGAAACGAAGAACCAATCTTTCCTACCAAGCACTGAAAAAATCAGCATGCAAAAGAAAACAAGAATCACCCCCAAGCAAAGAAAGACTCAAAACAACATGGATAACTCATGCATTCCAAGTCAAAAACAAACCAAAGCCTACACATGAAAATGAAATGTATATTTCCAATTCCAATGAATAATATCTACATAAAAGAGCAAGAGGTTTCAAGAAAAGAAAAGAATATAAAATATAATGCAAGAAACAAAAATTCTCTTTGAATGCAGAAAGAATACAACAATCAAAGTGACTGTAAAATATACAATTCATGGCCCCTCCCGGCTGTGAGGGAGCATTTTTTTTCAAAAGTACACTTCATTTTCCTCAAAAAGTAAGCCAAAAAACACAAAAAAATCAAAATACAAAGTTTGGAACAGGGCCTACCTGGCACTGCGCAGATGACGCTATTGACAGACAATTTTGAGGCAGAACCGCTCCTTGCTCACTAGATTCAGGCGGTGGCACCGCGTATGGCTAACTTGACTTAGGCGGTGGCACCACTTATTTCCAACATAACATGTGTGGTTCCATATGTAAATCCAAAACATCAAGGAGAATGACAGATCAAGTCAGAAAAAGACTAGATCAAGGTAAAAACTGATAGATTGAGAATAGAAAAAGAATAAAAGGTCAAAATAATTCAGATTTAGACAGATCTGGAAGTTTCAAACCAAAATCCACTGAGTCAGATAGCATATCCGACTGAAGAGAGTTGGAGAAGGAGCTTGTATTCGGACAAGAGTTGAAGAACTGAGGAAGATCAGATAAACTGATACGTATATTCATTCCCGAGCAGAGTCGCCAGATTTGATAGCAGGAATATTGCACCTTCTGTAGACAAAAGTTGTTCCTCTGGTTTGAATGGTTCAGATCCAGAACAAATGAATGACAAAGGATGAAGACCCTCCTTAGATATCGTAGATACCTGGAGTGCCTACTTCGATAGTAAACCTGTGTACCTGCAACCAGATTAAACACGCAAACACATCAAAGCTACAAGAACATAATCTATTAATCCATGTCAGTGACTAAGGAATCCAACAACATTTACATGTGAAATCAAACAACAACAGTAAAATGGGACGGAAATCAGCTTTGCATTAAGATTAAAATGGAGAAGTTTACAACCAATTAAGCCTTAGTGTTGACATGCATCTCCATGAAACCAAAAATTTCATCGCCATAAGCTCCATCTTTGCTCTCTATGCTCTCCAATGGCTTGGGCCAAGTGATCAATCCAACAACATAACAATACTTCAATGGTTCTCCCCCTCAACCATGGACATGATCTTGTATTTATAAGGCTCAATGGATAGGGATGGTTGAGAGATTTGTGGATGGGGTGGCCTCTAGGATCCTAGGATGAGGGATCTCGATCCCAACTGACCCACAATGATAGGGATAAGGGAGGACACGAGGCTCATGATCTAGAAGCCTTGAGAATCTTCTCTTTTTCCCATTTTACCCAGGGTAACGCTTTTCTCCTTCTATGACAGATTGGTTCAGGTAAGAAACACTTATGGACCAAGGGCTATAAGCGGTGGCACCGCTTATGGAAAACAAGGAATAGGTGGTGCAAGCAAGGTACCGCTCATGGATAAAGGGGAAAGCACAGTGCTAAGTATTTTCATGAAAGACTGACAAACAACATGGGTTTCCACTCCAAGTGCTGGGATTAAGGGAAAGTAGGTATGTTAAAGGTCTTATCACATGATGATGACAGGATTTTGGTATAACAAACGCATAAATCGACTGTGTTGTTTGACCTCTACTTGGGCAGGACACCTACAAAATAACCTCTACAAGTACCCCCTACGATACCTAGTTTAGGAAACTAAGGTCACTGCAATATAATCAATGCTCAGGTGGATAGTCGCAAGAGGGATCGACCATATGGGGAGGGTGGAAAATCCCGAAGCCTGAAAGCACAACTGGTGCCCCAAGGGTGCACCAATCAATACCTCAAAGGCCCCCAGATACGAATACAATCCTGGAAATATCTCCGGTGCTCACAAAAGTGACCAAGGGCTATCCCAATCACAATTGCTCATGCTGCCTTGTGCTTCACTACTGTGTAAGAGGAGCTTCCTGAGAAACACTGATTATACCAAGGATTTCTCACTCTCTCCTGGACAAACACCTAATTGTTTGTGTTTAGTAGTCTTGAATAATTGACTCACAATGAACTTGTTATCTCCCAAAATAAATTTATTTTGATAGTATGAAGAATTCGGGTCATGTTATAAAATATTTAAAGATGACTAACAAATTGAAGGTCTCTGGTTTTGCTATGGTTGAAGAAATTGGAATTTTTTAGCTTTCGATGGCTTAGGCGGGGTTCTTAACAGCTCATTAGCCACCGAAAGGATTTGTTTCAATAGCTAATAGTTTAACACAGTATAAAGATTAACCACCGAAAGTGGGCCTCGAGTAAATGGTAAAAGCACTATCGGTGGCTTAGGCCAGACTTTAGACAGCTCATTAGCCACTGAAAAGTGTTGGTTTTGGAAGCTTCGTGAACAGTACAAAAAGGGCGTTAACCATCGAAAGCAGGCAAAAGGTGTTGGGGAAAAAGGCGGTTTCACTGGATTAGGAGAATAGGTCAATATTTCATTAGCCACAGAAAGCCTTGTTTTTGGTGGATAATAGACAAACTCTTGAGGGCCCTTAACCGCCGAAAAGGTATAATGAAGAAACTGTTAGAAACCCATAAAATCAAAGCCTGTCAGCAAAATAATGATCATTAAAAGGCATGATAAACCACTGAAAAGACAGGAGGCTGCATCAAGGCATAAGGAAATGGGTGAGGAGGTTGTTTTTAAATTGATAAAGGACCGATGTGATTTGAAACCCTCATTTTTCCTCCATTTGTCCACAGAACTGCAGAAAATCCCACTGAGTATCGAGGATTGATTTTAACATGATTGTTGGGCAAGGGGTCTCGAAAAGATCAACCAAAGCCATCACCCTATGACCTAAGCATCAATCATGTAGTATAAAGCCCTCATAATCAATTCACATTATTCAGTACACTCCACCTTCGACTTTAGCATTTCTCATCACCAGAAAACTATCTTTGAGAGGCAGCCTGCTAAAAACACTATTCCACTGAGCTTAAGTTGATTGTTGCAGGTACCCAGGAGTGATATTCAGAAAATTAAGAAGGGAGGGCCTACTCTCAGGAAAGAGTTGGGAGACATCAAGTACCTGGAGGCACATCTAGAAGTTCATCAATTTTTCAAGGATGTTGGCTGCTATAGGTTTTGTGAGAAGATTCAAGGTTCACACCAGCAGGTGGCTGAGGCATTTTCTCTCTCTTTCGATTACTCCAAGGAATTCATAGGCAAAGAATAATTCTTAATAGAGGAAACCCTAATTACTAATTTGACTGAACTCCCTAGCACAAGAGAGAAGTGGTTTAAAACCACCATACCAAAGGATGTAGAGTTCAGATCTTACCTAAAGCCTTAACATAGAGGGCTGGTGTGGAAGAAAATTTTACCATCCTCCTAGCCAGAAAAGAGATGGAAGCAACTGCTGAAGGCCATTGTGGTTTACATAACATGTGAAGGTAGATACAACAGGGCCATGATTTACCATTTTAAATTGATGAACCACTTCACAGGGAAAGTCCCACTGAATTTTCCTTTCTACTTACACAGGAGCTTGGAAAAAATGACACACTAGGTGAAGGCTCAACCAACCAAGATTGCTGGCAGACCGTCTCATCGTGGTCTTATCCAAATTCTGATCCAAGAATTGTTCAAGAGGAGAAATATGGCATGGGATTATTTCCTATTTTGGAATGGTTTTGAAATAGGCCTGCAACCAGGAGAAAAGGGGAAGTCTCCTGCTAAAAAATCTAGCACACCAAGAAATGGGAAAAGGAAGAGAAGGGATATATCCCTAGCAATAGCAGAACATCATCCTTCCTCTTCCAAAGCCAAGAAGGTCAAAAGAAACTTGGATTTTAGTGAAAAGGGAAAGGAAGTTACAACACACAATGAGAACATCTTGAACCTTCCCTACTCATATTCAGAGGAGGAAAAAGAGGAAGGTGCAGACCTAGCATTGCAAGTTGTGGCAGAGATTGAAGAACTCCCATCACCTACACCAAAAGAGCAAGATGAACTAGCAGAGAAGGCTTCCTCTAGCAAGTCCAAGACTCAAAGGATAAATCAATTGCTGAGGCAAGTCCATGAGAAGGAGATTTTAGAAAGGGAGATAAATACAAATAATGCTACATTGGCTAGTAGGCACAAGCTGCTACATAACTCTTACCTAGAGCTGAGAGAAAGGTATGATTTCCTAAAAACACTAAATAAAAGATACCCGAAAGACAACACAAGGCTGTATAGAGTGATTAGGTTTCATAGACTGCAGATGAAGGAGTCTAAGTTAAACCCTAGCACTCACCTCACATTGGAAATGCTAGCTGAAGCTGCAATAAGCCTTCAGTCTCTAGAAGCAAGCCAGGCTGATGTTAACCTTCCTAACATAGAGCCTACTGAAGAAGAAAGCTAAGAAGACAAACTTGAAAGAACAATTTTGGAGGTGGCTTAAGAATTTTTGAAGAATAGGGCTTTCGGTGGCTTAGGCGAACGCTGAGCCAGTTTATTAGCAACTGAAAGCTCTACTTTCAGCAGCTAACAGTTCTGATATTTTGGCCTCTTAACCACTGAAGAAGAAAGGGGCGTAGGATCAAATTTTGACACGAAGGACCAGTTTTGGGTGAACATGGATAGCTCAAGGATGAAGTATAAAGATGAAGGATGATGAAGAAAACATCAGGGAAGGTATGCTTCAATTTTGCTGTGACATAAAAGAAGAAAAGGTCAGCAACACTTAACTATCAAAGTGAAACAGTGACTTAACCAGCATAGGACTAGTGGCAGTGATTTCCAGTACTTACTTTAGTTATCAGAAGGTTCAAACAGTGAACAAATTCTACAGTTAGTTAGACTAGTAGTAAAATTAGGGTTTTTTGACCTAATTATGTAAAAACAACTATTTTGTCTATTCTTAGTAAATCAGATCCAATTTTTAAGGATCTGAATATTTTTGTAAAGGCTATAAAGCCTAATACTTCTTTTATTGAAAGGGTTTGACTTCGGGGACTTGTAGACCATTACTATTGTCAAGATTCTCATATTACTCATGACTTAATATAAGCTCTTTTGTTATCATATGTTTAGCTTCCATTTTCTGTCTATTCTGTGCTCATGCTTGAATGTGTTATTCAGGTTAATTGATGTCTGATAGATGTCATCTTATTGGCATATTGATGATTTGAATTATAAGTGCTTTCATTTTCATGATTAGCCATTTATATACATATATATTTTTTATGTATAAATCTGCCAGCATGATAAGTTCTCCATCTCTGCACCATATTGTCAACCTCTGAACAGTGGTAATTAGAAGCCTTATCCCTGATTGAGTTTTATGCATGTCTTGAGAGTGTGAGATTCTATTGGTCACCTGACTTGATCCACTTAGAAAACCATAAAAAACATTTAAGTTACCAGGCATCCTCGAGTTGCAACCTAGAGGAGTTTCTTGGAGTGATAACAAATTGGCACCGTTGCCAGAGAGAGGAGACTGAAGCTCAGCTTCCATGGGAGATGACATAGATTCTTTCTTTGATGATAGACAAATCTTGGACATTATTCTAGTTGTAATAATCTATTTGGAGACTCCATTGAAATACGGTGGCTTCAAGAAGACCAAGTACCAGAGAAAACCCTCAAGGGCCACCAGCAACACCGGTTTCAGATCTAGAAGAGATTCTGAGAAGAGCTAGGGATTCACTAAGGCAGACTAGCAGTGATGCAAAGGAAGCTACATCAGGTATTTGAAGAAATATTTATTCTATTATGTCTTCTGTTGAAACACTTAATTCTCAGGAATTTATAAATACATCAGAAAATTTTAGGGTTTGGGCATCTTCAAGCCCTGCTGCTTGTGAAGATCCAATACTTGGTGACTCCACTGGGATAAGTTTAACGCCATCACCTTCTCAGCTACTACCTACATCAGTACTACCTTCCTTCACCCTTTCCATACCCATTTCCAATATGGTTTCTCCTCTGATGACCAAAATGGAAAGGATACTGGTAGCTAGGTATTCCCCCCTAAATTTTCCTAACCCCCTCTCGGCCATGCCCACTAGAGACTATCTCAAGTACATGCCTAAATTCATAGGAGAGGGAGATTTCACAGCTGAAGAACATCTAGAGGAATTTTACAATTATGCTGAGAACATTAATATAGAATAGGAATATGTGTTGACTAGGGTTTTTGTACAAAGCCTAGATGGTCAGGCTAGGAAATGGTTCAAAGAACTGCCTGCTGGATCAGTAGCAGGCATTGAAGCCCTATATGATATCTTTCTAAAAAATTGGGGAGAGAGGAGAGACCACCTCTATTACACCGCCGAGTTAAGAAACTTGAAAAGAGAGAATGGAGAGTCTGTCTCCAACTTCACCAAGAGGTTCAACAATATGTACAACAAGATCCCCATTAAAATCAAGCCCACTGATACCTTGGCTAGGATAAATTATGCAAATGCTTTTGACTCTAAATTCTTCCTACTTCTCAGAGAAAGGAGTTCTGCCTCCTTATCACTCATGCATGATGCTAACCTAGAAGTAGAATCTAACATTGTGGCATCTGAGAAAGTCAAAGGAAAGATAGATAGGAAGAAGCAGCCAACAAACCCTCTTGGGGCTTCTTCATCAAAGAACAAGATAGAAAAAATGACCAAACTGTTAGATAACTTGACTACTAAAATGTCTAAGCTAAAGGAATGAGGATAGATACCTGTGAGAGGTAAAGGGCCAAGTGATTTTGTTCCCTGAAACCCTAATTTTGTCACTTACAGAAGAGGCAACCCCCCAGTACAGATCCTCAGAAGGGAAAGGAATCAAGGGGAAGATCAAAGAGTCAAAGATCCTTTTCAGAATGTTGTACTAGAAGAAGAACCAGAGTTCACTGAGGAAGAAGGAGAGGCTGAAGAAAACATCCACTGCATGGAAGATGAAGTTGACTACTCTTTTCTAACACAGGTAGAATATGAGGAATCGCTAATTGATGAGAAGATTAGGGAAGAAACAATATATCAGGCTGATAGTCAAGGAGGGTATAATCTGAGGTCTAGGCTGGTTTCTCCCCTTAATAAGAATGCTGTTTCTTCCAAGCAGCCTGCTGCACCAGCTAAAAAGGCTACTATTTTACCAAAGAAAATGGATGTCATTTCCAAACCATTGCAAAAACCAGCACCTTCATCAAGCCCTGATCAGGTCCAACTCAAATCTCTAGTACATGAGGTAAGGTTTCTTGATAGAGTGCATTATTCTTTCAACCTTGAGTCAGAGATTCAGAAATTGAATATCCCTTTCCCATTAATTGAGCTAATGAAAAATGATGCATTCAAAACTTCCATACTGAATTATCTTCAGCTAAAGACACATATTGATACTGACTTTGTAAATCTGTAAGATGATAAACCTATGGTAATCCTAGGCCTATGATCGAATACCTAAAGGATGCATGCCCACCTTTCTACATATCCTTTAATATCCATGATAAATTCCTTCATAACTGTTTGCTGGACTCAGGAGCTTCTCATAACCTAATGCCAAAAGCTGTGATGGATGAGCTTGGTCTCAGCATTACAAAGCGTTACCATGATTTGTTCTCCTTTGACTCTAGAAAGGTCAAGTGCTTGGGCCTCATCAAAGACCTTGTTGTACACCTATCTCAACTACCTTAAAAAAGCATCATGATGGACATTGTAGTGGCTGATATCCCTCCCAAATTTGGTCTCTTGCTGTCTCGATCATGGAGTAAAAGGCTAGGTAGCACCCTTCAGATGGACCTTACATATGCTACAATCCCCATGTTTGGAGGGGAGACCAAGAGGATTTACAGAGAGAATCAGCTTGCCTACATCATAATAAATGAAAGGAATTCAGGGAACCACCCCATCTATGCAGTATACACTGATTTTGGGTCATGCATTCCGCAAATAGATGATTCTTAGCAAACACCAGTCTAGCTTACCAAGCCCACCTACCAGCGTCCCGAAGAAGTGACCACAGCAGTCTGGAACATGTATTTTGATAGGGCTAGCACTCAGAACTCAGCAGGTGCAGGTGTAGTATTGATCTCTCCATCCAAAGAGAATATTCATCTGTCTTATAAGATTGACTTTAAAACCACTAACAATATAGCAGAATATGAAGCCTTACTACTAGCAGTTAAAGCTACCAAGGAAATGGGGATCATGTGCATGAGAATATTTGGAGATGCAGACCTTATTATACAGCAGGTCAACAACACTTTTCAAGCAAAAAATATCAGACTAAAGGCCTACAGGGACAAGGTATGGAAACTCAGAGACTCCTTTATGTTTTTTGAACTCTCATATATACCTAGGGCTTTGAATCACTTGGTTGATTCCCTGGATGTCTCTGCAAGTCTGTTTGTTCCTCCTTTACCTCCTAGGCTTAGCTATGATGTTCAGGTCAAGTACAGGCCTCCCCTGCCAGATAATGTAAAATTTTGGAAGGTGTTTGAGAACGATGATGAGCTTAGTAAATTCCTTCAGCTATTAGATGAATTCTCTGATATACATATATATCAGGAAAACCTAAACATGGAAGAATCCCAACAGCTCAAGTTGAAAGATAAAGTAGCTGATCAGAATATTTTCCAAGTACCCAGAAATTATATACCTCGGGGTCTACTACCTCTGGAAGAGCTTTTTGATCATAATGACATCCCTTTCAAGCCTTCCAAAAAGGAGCAAGACCTTGCTGTCCAAGAGAAAAACATAGGTAGCCAAAGCCATCAAAAACTAATAAATCTATCCACTGAGTTGACTGCTGATCAGAGGGCCAAATTTTGCAGCCTGATAAAAGGATTTGTTGATATCATTTCCTGGGAGTACAGTGACCTAAAAACCTATGACACCAATATCATCCAACACAGGATTCCTTTGGAGAAGGACACCATCCCTTTCAAATAGAAGTTGAGATCCATTAGTCCTCTCCTACTACCTGTAATTGAAAAAGAAATCCATAAGCTCCTCAAAGCCAAAATCATAATCCCCCTCAGGTATTCCAAGTGGATTGCAAACTTAGTGGTGGCAAGGAAGAAGAACGGGGAGATCAAGTTGTGTGTATATTTTAGAAACTTGAACAAATGCTCCAAAAAAGAGAACTATCCACTACCCAATATGGAGCACCTGTTCCAAAGAGTCTCAGGGGCTAGTGTCATGTCATTTCTGGATGGCTTCTCTGGATACAACCAAGTTGCTGTGCACCTTGATGACCAAGAGAAGACTGCTTTTATCACCCCTTAGGGAACTTTCATGTATGCTAAAATGCCATTTGGGTTGATGAATGTTGGGGCTACTTTTTCGAGAGCCATGGACTTAGCTTTTGTAGGATTGAAAGATAAATTTGTGCTTATATACCTGGATGACCTAAATTTTTACTCTCACAGCCATCATAACCATTTGCAAAACTTGAGGAGGGTATTTCTGAAGTGCAGGAGGTTTGGGACATCACTCAACCCTAAGAAGTCCCAATTTGCACTCAGTGAGGGGAAACTCCTAAGGTCACATAGTCTCTGCTGAAGGTGTAAAGATTGATCCGGTGAGGGTGGAAGCAATCCATAAGCTGTCCATACCTAGGTCAAAAAGGGACATTCAATCCTTTTTGGGTAAGATAAATTTTGTCAGGAGGTTCATCCCTAATTTCTCTGAGCTGGTAAAGCACATAACAACTATGTTGAAAAAGGATGTAGAAATAAAATGGACTAACCAGGAAAGAATCCCTTTCAAATACATCAAGAGGGATATCATGGAAGCGCCAACCTTGATTAGTCCGGACTATACCAAGGGTTTTTATATCTTCCCCTTTGCATCCTATGACATAGTGGCAGCTATGCTGTTACAAAAAGATGATGAGGGTATTGATCATCCAATTGCATTCTTCAGCAAGACATTGAGGGATGTTGAGCTGAAGTATGATCCAATTGAGAAACAAGCTTATGCTCTCATCAAGTCATTGAAGACCTTCAAAATTTACATTCTCCATGCAAAAGTTCTTGCCTATGTCCCTTCAGCTGCTGTGAAGGATGTTTTGACTCAGTCTGACATTAATGGAAAGAGAGCTAAATGGATTGCCAAGCTCATTGAGTTTGATATATAGGTAAAGCCCACTGAGCTAGTAAAAGGACTAGGTCTGGCCAAACTCATGGCTAAAGAAAACTGTGAACTAATGGGGATAAGCTTCACTTGTGTCAATTCAGCAAAATTGCAAACTGTAGTAGCAACAGAAGTAGTTCAAGATCATAATGACATTAAACAAGTGGCTGAAAACTTGTCTTCATGTGAGTGGTACTTAGGTATTATTCATTTTATGCAAAAACTAGAAGTTCCTCTCGGTCTCACTCCTAATCAAGCACGAGCTCTTAAACTAAAGTCTATTAAATTTTGCATAGTTGATAAATTGCTGTATTGGAAAGATCTATCTGGGGTTTTGTTGAGATGTCTAGATAAACAAGAATCAGATCAGGTCATGCATCACTTTTATTCTAGCACATGTGGGGGCCATCATTATTGGAATACCATAGCCCACAAGGTACTGAGGGCAGGGTACTATTGGCTAGTCCTTTTTGCTGATGTGTGTACATTTGTGAGGGCCTGTGACCAATGATAAATATTTATAGGGAAGTAGTAGCTCAAATACTTGCCCCTTAGGCCTGTTGTAGTGAATGGGCCTTTCCAGCAATGGGGTCTAGATTTCATAGGTTAAATAAATCCATCTTCCAGTGGGCATCATAAATGGATCCTAGTAACCACAGACTACTTTACCAAGTGGATAGAGGCAGTACCCACCAGGAATGCAACTCATCATGTGATCATGAATTTTCTATATGAGAATATATTTATCAGGTTTGGCTGCCCAGTAAGGTTAGTGACTTATAATGCACCAGCTTTCAAAGTTGGGGAATTGGTTAAGATGTGTGAATCAATGGGAATTCAGCTGGTGCATCCCACATCCTATTATCCTCAAGGCAATGGCCTGGTTGAGTCATCCAACAAAAGCCTAGTCAGGATCATCAGAAAACTATTAGAGACAAATCAGAAAAGATGGGATTCTAAGCTAAAATTTGCTTTATGGGCTAATAGGGTAATAGAAAAAATATTTATAGGGACTTCTCCATTCAAAATAGTTTGTGGTACTGAGGCCATTTTTCCCATTCAGCTAATTCTTCCAGAGGCAAAATTCTTCTAGGAGGAGGAAGATGAACCAAATGATATGGTAAGGAGGATGATGGATTTGGTGGAGTGGCAGCAAGTTAGGGAACAAGTGATAGGAAAATTAGAATCCCATCAACATAATATCAAGGTCATTTTTGACAAATGGGCAAAAGTGGATAGCTTTCAGGTTGGAGATTGGGTCCTCAAGTGGCATACTGTCAGGAAGGACAAGGGAAAACATGGAAAGTTTGACTCTCTGTGGATTGGCCATTTTGTGATCGCTTAGGTACAGAAGAACAACACCTTCAAATTGTAGAATCTGGAAGGTGAAGAGGTGTTTGATGGCCCAGTGAATCAGACTTTTCTGAAACTTTACTTTATTTGAGGCTTTGAGGCCTTGTTATTGTAAATTATTAGCTAGTAGGTTGTTTTTGCTTATAGAATAAACTCCATGCCCAATGGAACAGTAAATGATAGTGTTAATTTTTTAGTTATTTTCAAGGAAAGGAATTTTGGTCTGGGGTTCTTGGGACCTCACAGGGAGGTTCCCATCCCTAAGTAGGAGCCGGATGTTATCTCCCAAAATAAATTTATTTTGATAGTATGAAGAAATCGAGTCATGTTATGAAAGATTTAAAGATGACTAACAAAATCAAGGTCTCTGGTTTTGCTATGGTTGAAGAAATTGGAGGTTTTAGCTTTCGGTGGCTTAGGTGAGGTTCTTAACAGATCATTAGCCACCGAAAGACTTTGTTTCGGAAGCTAACAGTTTAACGCAGGATAAAGGTTAACCACCGAAAGCGGGACTAGTCGAGAAAATGGTAAAAACATTTTTAGTGGCTTAGGAGAGACTTCAGACAACTCATTAGCCACCGAAATGTGTTGGTTTCGACAGCTTAGTGAATAGTCCAAAAAGGGCATTAACCACCGAAAGCAGGCAAAAAGCGTTGGGGAAAAAGGTGGTTTCGGTGGCTTAGGAGAATAGGTCAGCATTTCATTAGCCACCAAAAGCCTTGTTTTTGGTGGATAATAGACAAACTCCTGAGGGCCCTTAACCGCTGAAAAGGTAAAAAGAAGAAACAGTTAGAAACCCATCAAATCTGAGCCCGTCAGCAAAATAGCGATCATCAAAAGGCATGATAAACCACCGAAAAGATAGGAGGCTGCATCAAGGCGTAATGAAATGAGTGAGGAGGTCGTTGTTAAACTGATAAAGGACCGATATGATTTGAAACCCTCCTTTTTCCTCCATCTGTCCACATAACTGTAGAAAATCCCATTGAGTATCCAAGTTTGATTTTAACATGATTGCTGGGCAAGGGGTCTCGAAAATATCAACTAAATCCATCACCCTCCGACCTAAGCATCAATCATGCAGTTGAAATAACTCATAAACAGTGCCCATTCTTTAGTACACTCCACCTTTGAATTTAGCATTTCTCATCACTAAAAAACTATCTCTAAGAGGTAGCCTGCTAAAAACACTATTCCACAGAGCTTGAGTTGATTGTTGTAGGTACCCAGGAGTGTATTCAACAAATGAAGAAGGGAGGGCCTACTCTTAGGCAAGAGTTGGGAGACATTAGCTACTTGGAGGCACATCCAAAAGTATGTCAACTTTTCAAGGATGCTAGATGCTATAGGTTTTGTGAGAATATTCAAGGTTCACACCAGTAGGTGGCTAAGGCATTTGCTCTCTCTTTCGATGGCTCCAAGGCAGTCATAGGAAAATAAGAATTCTTGATAGAGGAAACCCTAATTACTGAAGTGACTGAACTCCCTAGAACAAGAGAGAAGTGGTTTAAAACCACCATACCAAAGGATGTAGAGTTTAGATATTACCTGAAGCCTTAACATAGAGGGGTGGTGTGGAAGAAAAGTGTATCATCCTCCTGGCTAGAAGAGAGGTGTCAGCAACTGCTGAAGGCCATTGTGGTTTACATAACATGTGAAGGGAGATACAACAAGGCCATGATTTACCATTTTAAATTGATGAACCACTTCACAGGGAAAAGCCCACTAAAATTGCCTTTCTACTTACACAGGAGTTTGGAAAAAATGGCACACCAGGTGAAGGCTCAGCTAACCAAGATTGCTGGCAGACTGTCTCATCATGGTCTTATCCAACTTCTGATCCAAGAATTTTCGAAGAGGAGAAATATGGCATGGGGATTATTTCCTACTTTGGAATGGTTTTGAAACAGGCATGCAGCCAGAAGAAAAGGGGAAGTCTCCTGCTAAAAAATCTAGCACACCAAGAAGTGGGAAAAGGAAGAGAAGGGATATATCCCTAGAAACATCAGAACAACCACCTTCCTCTTCCAAATCCAAGAAGGTCAAAAGAAACTTGGATTTCAGTGAAAAGGCCTAGGAAGTTACAACACATAGTGAGAACATCTTGAACCCGCCCTACTCAGATTCAGAAGAGGAAAAAGAGAAAGGTGCAGACCTAGCATTGCAAGTTGTAGCAGAGATTGAAGAACTCCCATCACCTACACCAAAAGAGAAAGATGAACCGGCAGAGAAGGCTTCCTCTAGCAAGCCCAAGCCTTAAAGGATAAATCAGTTGCTGAGTAAAGTGTATGAGATGGAGATTTTAGAAGGGGAGATAAATAAAAATAATGCTACATTGACTAGTAGGAACAAGCTGCTACATAACTCTTACCTAGAGCTGAGAGAAAGGTATGCTTTCCTAAAAAGACTAAATAAAAGATACCTGAAAGACAACACAAGGCTGTATAGAATGATTAGGCTTCAGAGACTGCAGATGAAGGAGGCCAAGCTAAACCCTAGCACTCACCTCACATTGGAAACCCTAGCTGAAGCTACAGTAATCCTTCAGCCTCCAAAAGCAAGCCAAGATGATGTTAACCTTCCTAACATAGAGCCTGTTGAAGAAGAAATCTAAGCAGAAAAACTTGAAAGAACAATTTTGGACATGGCTTAAGAATTTTTGAAGAACAGGGCTTTCGGTGGCTTAGGCAGATGCTGAGGTAGTTCATTAGCCACCAAAAGCACTGCTTTTGGCAGCTAACAGTTCCGATAATTTGTCCTCTTAACCACCGAAAGTATAAAGAGGCATAGGATCAAATTTTGACATGAAGGACCATTTTTTGGCGAACATGGATAACTCAGGGATTAAGTATAAATATGAAGGATGCTGAAGAAAACATCAGGGAAGGTATGCTTCAGTTTTGCTATGACATAAAAGAAGAAAAGGCCAGCAACACTTAACTGTCAAAGTGAAATAGTGACTTAACTAGCAGAGGACTAGTGGTAGTGATTTCCAGTACTTACTTTAGTTATCAGAAGGTTCAAATAGTGAACGAATTCTACAGTTAGTTAGACTAGTAGTTAAATTAGGGTTTTTTGACCTAATTATGCAAAACCAACTATTTTGTCTATTTTGAGTAAATCAGATCCAATTTTTCAGGATCTGAATATTTTTCTAAAGGATATAAAGCTTAAGACTTATTTTATTGAAAGGGTTCGACTTCGGGGACTTGTAGACCATTACTATTGTCAAGCTTCTCATATTTCTCATGACCTAATATAAGCTCTTTTGTTATCATATGTTTAGCTTCCATTTTCTATCTATTCTGTGCTTATGCTTGAATGTGTTATTCGGGTTTTATTCAAGTTAATTGATGTTTAATAGCTGTCATCCTATTGGAATATTGATGATTTGAATTATAAGTGCTTTCCTTGTCATGATTAGCCATTTATATATATTTGTTTTATGTATGAATCTGCCAGCATGATAAGTTCTCCATCTCTGCACCATATTGTCAACCTCTAAATAGTGGTAATTAGAAGCCTTATCCCTAATTGAGTTTTATGCATGTCTTGAGAGTGTGAGGTGATATTGGTCACCTACCTTGATCCACTTAGAAAACCCTAAAAAATATTTAAGTTACCAGGCATCCTCGAGCTGCAACCTAGAGGAGTTTCTTGGAGTGATAACAGAACTATTCCAAGACTCTAAATCCTAATATTGTTTGTGAACCCTATAAAAGAAAAGTGTAGTTCATTTTAATTAAGTGTTGATTTTAATGGTTGTAATTACTCACAAGGAAATGGCAGTGCAACTAGTGATATGAAGGATCAATAGTGAAAATAAAAGTGCACACCTAACAAACCATGCCAAGTGCAAATATTTGTAGAATGAAAAACAGGATATGCCACTACATGAGATGCAACTTTCTTCCTTCAAATGAACTTGTGCAATCATTCCTAAATGAACACTTGACTATGATTCAATAAGCAAAACCTAATGCGGGTACCATGCGAAATGCAAAAATGCAAAGATGCATAATGATGCAAAAGCAAAATATTTTTGTATTTTCAAAAATAAATGAGATATAAAAAGCACTAACAGACTCTACAATTCTCAGACCCTGCAACCACTCACAAACAACATCAAACAAGGCACCAAGACAAAAGAGACCTAATGCACTAATCCTAGAACAAAAAAGAAAAAATTAATGACAAGAACAAAACCTAATTAAAAATAAATAAAAAAGGGTCTCTGGTCAGAAACAAAGGCTGTATACAGACACCAACAACACCCAAGAAGACTCAGCAATCATCTAAACTCACCTGACGATGCTTTCGAACTAGAATTATCAAAGGATCTTTGATCAAATGATGCCATTTTCCCATCCAAAGGAAAACAAACCACCTGGAAGAGTGAGGACACGATTGCTTGCATATTAATAATCTAGTTCCTACCCAACAAAATATTATAGTCAATGGGTGCATCAACGACCTCGACCTCGATCACAATGGTCTTCCCTCCCAATTGGACCTCAAGGGAAGGAAGAATTTTTTGTGGACGAAATGATATTCCATCAAATGGAGTTAACATGTTTCCTGACTTAGACAACATAGGAGAACCCAACCCCTTCCAACATGACAAATACATCATGGAAGCCGCAACGCCCTCATCAATCACTGTGCACTTGATAGTGGTGTTTAGACACTCTACATGCACCAAAAGGGACACATAGTAAGGTAAGCGAGGATGGACTCCATGATTTTAAAATTTGATCACATAAGGAGAGCTTCCATCAACCACCCCAAGAGCAGACAACAAGGCTTTCCATTGTGGAGGGCAAGTCTAAAGAAATTCAAATGCAGACATCACACAAGGATTTTGGCCCAAATCCTCGAGGACAGAATAGTTTTGGGAAGCTTTGGCATTAGGATTGTGCCCTGGACGCTTCAAGACTCCCTTAGGAATGCAAGGCGGAGCTTCAGGCTTATCACTAGGTTTCTCAATGTGCAAAGGGATTTCGGGTGGAGCGGGTTCTTTTCCTAAGTCGGATTGTGGCATACCAAAATATTTAAAATGAGTCACAACATTCATAGCATTCACCATGTTAATGCAACCATGACCACTAGCGGTGTCCTTCGGGTTTGGAGTCCCACCAGAAGCACCACCAAGATCCACGGTCCTCAAGTTCATATTTTGATTTTGAGGTAAAGGATTGGTTAGTATAGTGGGGCCCTGTTCAATGAACTTCGAGGCATATTCCATTCGAGGGCACAAGTGAGTGAGGTGATCATCCCCACACAAATTACAAGGAAAATTTACCTTACGCTTAGGTTTCTTGACCCCCCAGCATTATTGTTGTTGTTCTTGTCATTATTGTCATTTTCATTTTTATTCTCACCCTTTTAATTATTTTTACCTTTCTATTTATTCCATCCAGGTTGCTGGTTACCTTTTTGGTTCGACGATTGCAATGAAAGTACCTCCGTCGTTTGATTAGGAAGAGACGAGTTCGTATCTTGTCCCGACGCAGGCTGGTTAACAAAAAAATTACTCATTTGGTTTATAACCAAGCTTATAAGTTTAGCACTCGTGGAGCCAACAATGCCATCAGCATGTGGCCCAGGTTTAAGCTTAGGGTTGAAATTGGATCTAGGTGCGTTTGGTATGATCTCATACAAGATCCCAAATTGAGAATAAATCAAATCCAATTCTTGAGCTCTAAAGATAGCTTGCTCCTCGTTTTGCATTTTGGATGTGGAAACATCCTTCACTATGTAAGTTAATAAAGACTGGAGGAGCTATTCCAAAAGGAACTCTAGTGGTATAAAGGCTTTAATCAATCTCTTTTGTCTATGCCACTCTTGAATGTGATTAGATATATGTGTGGCTTTGTCCTACCGAAATTTCTAAAAGATTTATGTACCGACGTTGTAATGCACGGATCGTTGAAAGTTATTGAGGAAAGTCATAGCTAGGTCATTATATGATTTATAAGTCCCCCCAAGTAGCTCTATGTACCACTTTATCGCATGCCCCGTAAGGGTGCGTTGAAATAGCCTCAAACGAACTGAATCGTGATTCAAGGAATTAGAAGAGCACCAAAGGTGGAATGTCGTGACATGCTCACCAGGGTCTTCACCACTCTTACCCTCAAAATTTGGAATGTTCGAAGGAAGATTGGTGGGAACAACCAGCCATGCGGGGTCATGAGCAACCGGATCATTTGTCAATCTTGACAAGTCAGGTATATTTAGCGTTGAAAGGAAAGGGAGTATAGGTTTAGGCATTTGGTTCCAAGATCCCTGGTAAGGTTGGTTCACATAGGGTTGATTATTATAGACACCATGGCCTTGGCTAGTGGGATAGTATCCTCCTCCCATTTGACCCATATAGGGTTGCATGTTGTAATTTGGATTACCTTGAGGCCGAGGTGCTACGAAACCATAGTTAGGATTCAGATATGAGGGTTGATACCTGGAGCCATAGTGTGTATAAGTTTGTCCATAAGATGTTCCATAGGATGGTCCATAAGACTGTCTATAAGGTGGCCTATAAGATTATCCATAATAATTCCCATAAGATTGTCCATAACCATACCCGGCTGACACATGAGGAGGCGCATATCCTTGTGACACTATAGTGTGACTAGACACGGGATGAACATGGCTAATGGTAGAATTTTGGCCTGAAGGACCACTAGAGTTAGGAGGAGGATGTGTCATCAAAAAATCATTTGAAGGAATTGGTGTTGAAGACGATGCAATATGGGAAGGGATGTAACTCGTGCCCCCAATATTCACATGTCTAGGATCATACCCCTGAACTGGAATGGAAGTGCTAGGCCTAGGCTACATATGTGAGGAATCCTCCACTGCAGGGATGGAAGGTGTAATATGACTAGTGATACCAAACTTCTCCGCCTGGAAAGGAATGGAAGTTCCCCTAGGTGCAACACCAGGGTCAACACCCGATCCGACATGGGGTGTCGGACTGGTCTTGGGAAGGTCTGGCATGTCATACCTTATTACACTAGTGCTAGTGGGTGCATGGTGAGTCTCATGGTTCAAACTATGCAACCAATACCGATGATGTGCGTGCATGTAGCCCAAAAATTGTGAAGGATCATCAGGAGATGTCCCCGCTATAGAATGGCCAGATCCCAACAGAGTCCCATCTGTGCTTGAAGGTTCATCCTTCCATGTGGGACAAGGAACATCAGGTATCTCCAGGATCTCAAGCTGATGACCACTCATGGTGTGTGAATCAAAGTGAGAGTTAGCCCGCCTGGACTGTCTGGTTCTCTCTCCCAAAGGAGGAGGAGATGTAGAAGGTGGAAGTCCTGCTAAATGAAGAGAACGGTGGAGCGCCACACCCAAATCCAAAATGACTCAACAAAAGAAAAGACTCAATCTAACTACACAACCCTAAGCAAGCTAGCGTACAAGGAGCACACTCCTAAAACAATCTACAACCAAAGAAAACCAAATCAAGGGGAGGATATGTGAGCTCTCGAATGAAGCAGGTATGCCTCGCCTAGGAGAGGGTTGAGACTCCCATACATTACAAGTAGAGGTTTGTAACCAATTATAGTGGCCCTCGGATTCAACGCCTAAAGGGACTGTGTTGTTTGACCCCTATCTGGCTAGGAAACCTATAGAATAACCTCTACAGGTACCCCCTACGATACCTAGGTAAGGAAACTAAGGTCACCCCAATATAATCAATGCTCATGCAGACAGTCGTAGGTGATATTGATTGTATGGGTAGGGTAGAAAATCCTGAAGCCTGAAAGCACAACTAGTACCCCAAGGGTGCACTAGTCAATACCTCAAAGGCCCCCAGATACAAATACAATCCTAGAAATATCTCCGGCGCTCACAAAAGTGACCAAGGGCTATCCCAATCACAATTGCTCATGCCGCCTCATGCTTGACTCCTCTCTAAGAGGAGCTTCCTGAGAAACACTGATTATACGAAGGATTTATCACTCTCTCCTGGACAGAACCTAATTGCTTATGTTTAGTAGTCTTGGAGAATTGACTCACAATGAACTATTCCAAGACTCAAAATCCTAAAATTGTTTGTGAACCCTATAAAATAAAAATGTGTAGTACATTTTAATTAAGATTTGATTTTAATGGTTGTAATTACTCACAAGGAAATGGCCATGCAACTAGTGATATGAAGACTCAACAGTGAAAATAAAAGTGCACACCTAACAAACCATGCCAAGTGCAAATCTTTGTAGAATGAAAAACAGGTATGCCACTACATGAGATGCAAGTTTCTTCCTTCAAATGAAAATGCAATCATTCCTAAATGAACACCTGACTATAATTCAGTAAGCAAAGGCTAATGCAAGTACCATACGAAATGCAAAAATGCAAAGATGCATAATGATGCAAAAGCAAAATATTTTTGTATTTTCAAAAGTAAAAGAGATATAAAAATCACTAACAGAATATACAATTCTCAGACCCTGCAACCACTCACAAACAACAGCAAACAAGGAACCAAGACAAAAGAGACCTAATGCACTAATCCCAAAACAAAAAAGAAGAAATGAATGACAAGAAGAAAACCTAATTAAAAACAAATAAAAAAGGGTCTCTGGTAAAAAATAGAGGCTATATACAGACACCAACAACATCCAAGAAGACTCAACAATCATCTAAACTCATTCGATGATGCTTTCAAACTAGAATTATCAAAGGATCTTTGATCAACAGTCACCACTTTCCCATCCAAAGGAAAACAAACCACCCATAAGAGTGACGACGTGACCGCTTACATATTATAAATCTAGTTCCTACCTAGCAAAATATTATAGTCAAGGGGCGCACCAACCACCACGACCTCGATCGCAGCGGTCTTCCCTCCCAATTGGACCTCAAGGGAAGGAAGAATGTCATGCGGTCGAAACGATCTTCCATCAAATGTAGTTAACATGTTTACTGACTTAGACAACGCAGGAGAACCCAACCCCTTCCAACATGACAAAGACATCACAGAAGCCACAACACCTCATCAATCACTGTGCACTTGATGGTGTTTTTTAGACACTCTACTCTACATGCACCAAAAGGGACACATAGTAAGGCAAGCAAGGATGGACTCCATGAGTTTCAAATTTGATCATAGAAGGAGAGCTTCCATTAGCCACCCCAAGAGTAGACAACAAGGATTTCCTTTGCAGAGGACAAGTCTGAAGATCTTCTAATGCAGACATCGCACAACGAGTCTGGCCCAATCCTTGATGATAGAATAGTTTTGGGTGGCTCAGGCATTAGGATTGTGCCCCGAATGCTTCAAGATTACCTTAGGAATGCAAGGTAGAGCTTCAGGCTTATCACTAGGTTTCTCAATGCGCAAAGGGCTCTCGGTTGGAATGAGTTCTTTTCTAGGTTGGATTGTGATGTACCATAATATTTAGAATGAGTCACAACATTCATAGCATTCACCATGTTAATGCAACCATGGCCATGAGCGGTGTCCGCTGGGTTTGGAGTCCCACCAGAAGCACCACCAGGATCCACAGTCCTCGAGTTCATATTTTGATTTTGAGGTAAAGGATTGGTCAACACAGCTGGGCCCTGTTCAATGAACTTTGAGGCATCTTCCAATTGAGGGCACAAGCAAGTGAGGTGATCATCCCCACACAACTTACAAGGAAATTTGACCTTACGCTTAGGTTTCTTGTCCCCCCTAGAATTATTGTTGTTGTTCTTGTCATAATTGTCATTTTCATTTTTATTCCCACCCTTTCGATTATTTTTACCTTTCTTTTTATTTTGTCCACATTGTTGGTTACCTTTGTGGTTCGATGATTGAACTGAAAGTACCTCCATTGTTTGGGTAGGAAGAGAAAAAGTCGTAGCTTGTCCCGACGCAGGCTGGTTAACAGACAAATTACTCATTTGGTTTGTAACCAAGCTTATGAGTTTAGCACTCGCGGAGCCAACAATGCCATCAGCATGTGGCCCATGTTTAAGCTGAGGGTCGAAATTGGATCTAGGTGTGTTTGGTATGATCTCATACAAGAGCCTATATTGAGAATAAATCAAATCCAATTCTTGAGCTCTAAAGATAGCTTGCTCCTTTTTTTGCACTCTGGATGTGGAAACATCCTTCGTTATGTAAGGTGATAAAGACTTAAGGAACCATTCTAAAAGGAACTTTGGTGGTATAAAGGCTTTAATCAATCTCTTCTGTCTACGCCACTCTTGAATGTGATCAGATATATGCATGGCTTTGTCCTGCCGAAATGTCGACAAGAGTTATGTACCGGTGTTGTAACGCACGACTAGATGAAAGTTATTGAGGAAAGTCATAGCTAGGTCATTATACGATTTATAATCCCCCCTAGGAAGCTCTATGTACCACTTCATCGTAGGCCCCGTAAGGGTGCATTGAAATAGTCTCAAATGAATTGAATCGTGATTCAAGAAATTAGAAGAGCACCAAAGGTGCAATGTCGTGACATGCTCACTAAGGTCTTCACCACTCTTACCCTTGAACTTTGGAATTTACGAAGGAAGCTTGGAGGGAACAACTGGCCATGCCGAGTCATGAGAAACCAGATCATTTGTCAATCTCGATAATTCAGGTAGATTTAGTGTTGCAAGGAGAGGGAGTCTAGGTTTAGGTGTTTGGTTCCAAGCTCCCTGATAAGGTTGGTTTACATAGGTTTGATTATTATAGACACCATGTCCTTGGCTAGTGGGATAGTATCCTCCTCCCATTTGACCCATATAGGTTTGCATGTTGCAATTTGGAGTACCTTGATGCTGAGGAGCTACGAGGCCATAGTTAGGAGACTGATATGCGAGTTAATACCCGGACCCATAGGGTGTGTAAGTTTGTACATAATATGTTATATAGGATGGTCCTTAATACTGTCCATAAGATGGTCCATACCCGGCTGACACATGAGGAGGCGCATAGCCTTGTGACACTACGTTGTGACTAGAAACAGGATGAACATGGATAACAATATAACTCTGGAATGAAGGACCACTAGAGTTGGAAGGAGGATGTGTCTTCAAAAAATAATTTGAAGGAACCAGTGTTGAAGACGATGGAATATGGGAAGGGATGTAACTTGTGCCCCCAATATTCACATGTCTAGGATCAGACCCCTGAACTGGAATGGAAGTGCTAGGAATAGGATGTATATGTGAGGGAGCCTCCACTGCAAGGATGGAAGGTGTAATATGACTAGTGCTACCAAATCTCTTTGCATGGAAAGGAATGGAAGTCCCCCCAGGAGCAACACCATAGTCAACACCTGATTCGACATGGGATGCCGAACCAGTCTCGAGAAGTTTTGGCATGCCATACCTTATTATGCTAGTGCTAGTGAGTGCATGGTGAGTCTCATGGTTCAGACTACGCGACCAATATCGATGATGTGTGTGCATGTAGCCCAAAAATTGTGAAGGATCATCAGGAGATGTCCCAGCTATAGAATGGTCAGATCCCAATAGAGTCCCATATGTGTTTGAAGGTTCATCCTCCCATACAGGACAAGGAAGATCAGAGATCTCCAGGATCTCAGGCTCATGACCACTCATGGTGTGTGAATCAAAGTGAGAGTTAGTTCGCCTGGACTGTCTGGTTCTCTCTCCCAAAGGAGGAGGAGATGTAGAAGGTGAAAGTCTCGTTAAACGATGAGAATGGCGGAGCACTGCACCTAGATCCACAATGACTCAACAAAAATAACTGACTCATTCTAACTACGCAACCATAAGCAAGCTAGCGTACACTCCTAAAAAAATCTATAGCAAAAAACAAGCAAACCAAGGGGAGGATATGTGAGCTCCCGAATGCAGCAGGTATACCTCTCCTAAGAGAGGCTTGAGACTCCCATACACTGCAAGTGGAGGTTTATAACCAATTATAGTGGCCCTCAGCTTCAACGCATAAAGCGACTGTGTTGTTCGACCCCTACTTGGCCAGGACACCTATAGAATAACCTCTGCAAGTACCATCTGCGATACCCAGGTAAGGAAACTAAGGTCATCCCAATATAATCAATGCGCAGGAAAACAGTCGCAGGAGGGATCGACCGTATGGACAGGGTAGAAAAGCTCGAAGCCTGAAATCACAACTAGTACCCCAAGGGTGCACCAATCAATACCTCAAAGCCCCCCATATACGAATACAATACTGGAAATATCTCTGGCACTCACAAAAGTGACCAAGGAATATCCCAATCACAATTTCTCACGTTTCCTTGTGCTTGAGTCCTGTGTAAGAGGAGCTTCCTGAGAAACACTGATTATACCAAGGATTTCTCACTCTATCATGGACATACACCTAATTGTTTGTGTTTAGTAGTCTTGGAGAATTGACTCACAATGAACTATTCCAAGACTCTAGATCCTAATATTTTTTTTGAACCCTATAAAAGAAAAATGTGTAGTTCATTTTAATTAAGCGTTTATTTTAATGGTTGTAATTACTCACAAGGAAATGGCCGTGCAACTAGTGATATGAAGACTCAGCAGTGAAAATAAAAGTGCACACCTAACAAACCATGCCAAGTGCAAATCTTTGTAGAATGAAAAACAAGGTATGCCACTACATGATATGCAAGTTTCTTCCTTCAAATGAAAGTGCAATCATTCCTAAATGAACACCTGACTATAATCAAGTAAGCAAAACCTAATGCAAGTACCATGCGAAATGAAAAAAATGCAAAGATGCATAATGATGCAAAAGAAAATAATTTTTGTATTTTCAAAAGTAAATGAGATATAAAAATCACTAACAGACTCTACAATTCTTAGACCCTGCAACCACTCACAAACAACAACAAAAACGGCACGAAGATAAAAGAGACCTAATGCACTAATCCCAAAACAAAAAAAGAAGAAATGAATGACAAGAACAAAACCTAATTAAAAAGAAATAAAAAAGGGTCTCTGGTGAGAAATAGAGGCTGTATACAGACACCAACAACACCCAAGAAGACTCAACAATCATATAAACTCACCCAGCAACACTCAATCCTCCATAAAAATCTCAAAATCAAAGCATACGCGACTGTATGCAGTAAACCTGCATACATACATGGGAATTCCATGGAAAACTACGTGTATACACGTCTGTATTAAAAATACTTGCACATAGGAATAAAACAAAAGAAAAATAGGGAAAACAGACAAGCCAAGACAAAATTACTCCTGTAGGACAATACTGGGAAAACATACCTCCAGAATCAACACAGAAACAAAGAAATAAAGAGCAATTCAAAGCCATTGAATACGCAATCCCCAAATAAAAACAACTAGGAACCTCCCCAATGGAGTCGCCAATTTTGTTATGGAGAGGAACTTCCTATGGCTTGGGGGTACCATAATAGACAGTATTGACACCAAAAATCAATCTTTCCCAATATTCAAGAACAGTAAGCAAATCTAACACTAAGGGATATCGAATCGTACCTTATTCTGGTTAGTTGAAGTAGATCCTCGTTGAGCTTTTCTAATGCAATTGCAATNACAACATCAAACAAAGCAAGCATATATATATATATGTGTGTGTGTGTGTGTGTGTGTGTGTGTGTGTGTGTGTGTGTGTGTGTGTGTTAGATCTATTCTAGCATATATAATCAACCATGTATAAGCAATCAAACACACCCATGGATTCAATATTCATATTCAAAATGCACATGAATTGGACAGGAAAATACATTTCTATTGATAAATAAAAGTTACAATAGTGACAAAATCTGTTGACACTTCTGCAAACCAGAGAAACCAAGTCCTCCACCTGGACCTCCACCACTTCAATCCTCCGTCTCTCCATAGCAAGCTCACAAAGCAAAGGCAAGCTTGGGAAGAACAATAAGTGCTCCAAGGGACAAAGGGATGCATACTCAAGTATAAGAAAAGTTGAGGAAACAATGGACTATAGTTTCCTTGATCTTCAATTTCTCCTCCTTCAATGTATCCAAGGGGTTCCTTATATAGCACTCCAAAGAGGTAATGGAGGGAATTCCAGGGAAAACTATGTGTATACGCGACTGTAATACATATACTCGCATACAGGAAGAAAAAGAAAAAAAATAGGGCGAATAGACAAGCCAAGACCAAATTACTCCTGTGGGACACTACTGGGAAAACATACCTCCAGACCCAACACAGAAACAGAGAAATAAAGAGCAATTCAAAGCCATTGAATGCCCAATCCCCAAATAAAAACAACTAGGAACCTCCCTAGTGGAGTCGCCAATTCTGTTACGGAGAGGGACTTCCTATGGCTTGGTGGTACCACAACATACAGTATTGACACCAAAAATCAATATTTCCCAATATGCAAGAACAGTAAGCAAATATAACAATAAGGGATATCAAATCGTACCTTATTCTAGATAGTTGAAGTAGATCCCTGTTGAGCTTTTCCAATGCAATTGCAATTACAATTTGCTCTCAACAAAGATGACCTGACATTCTAACTCACTGTTGACAAACCCTCAAATACTTAACCATATTTGATGAGGGGTACCATTGGGTTCATGGTCACTTGAGGTAACCCTCAAGGCTTTCTTACACTAGTTATGCAAGTTAGAATAATATTTTTTAATATCCCATACATAGGTCAATTGTAAATTGCCACATTGAATGCGCATTAGCATTTATTCATTCTTCTATTACATTATTATTTGAGTATTTCATTTTTAAAATGTTTTCTATTCCTATTTGAATTTGGTTATATAATTTGGATTATTGTTCTATTTATTGTTCATCTAGGTTTTTTTCATTTCAAATGGAATCACAACCATGTTTCAACAACATCAAGGCTTTGGCAAGCTTAGGATTTTATAAAATAGTTTTAGTGTATCTTTTGTATGGAAGGGGTACTATAGAGTACTCTTTCTAAGATAATATTTTTTTATTTTTGCATAGAAGGAGGGGGAAGAAGAAACACACATATTCACATCGTAACCGATCAAACATTATTTATGTTATTAGGAAGCATCACTCCCTTCTGACTTCTCCCATTAACATAAAGTCTAACCAAATTATTAATAATTTGTGTTTTCCAAAATAATGTTGTTATTTTTACCAAGTTAAAAAATCCGCATTTTCTAGAAGTTGCTTGTAATAGTTAAACCAACATAGATCCATATTAAACTCGGATCTATTAAGCACAAAGAGGGATCCAATTTCTTGAAGTGTGATTTTTTTACACATGAAGAAAATATTTACACAAGAAATGGGATCCCTCTCTGTGCTTAATAGATCTTGGCTTGAGATGTATCTATAATGGTTTTTTTTTATTATTATTATGAGGCAACATGATTTTTTTTAATTTCTTTTTGTTTTTTATAAGTCATGAGGAAACATGAATTTTTTTAATTACTTTATATTTTTATAAGTTATGAGCGAAAACGAATTTTTTAATTAATGTATATTTTTTATAAGTTATGAGTGAACATGAATTTTTTTAATTATTTTATTATTTTTGGGAACGTTACGTTACATAACATGACACACGTGAAAAAATCTCCCCCATACTAGGTTGTAAGCACCTCGCTACTCTCGGTGCAATAATTAAATCTTCCACGATTTTCGTAAAAGATAGCGAATTTAAAGGCACAATTGAGCATTGAGTTCCTTGAGGATTATAATATGAATAACATGTCTTCTTTCTATAATAAAATAAGTTTTCGGTCGAACCAAGGATTGTTGTGAAAACCTTTGAATAGTTAGGAATTCGATAGTTCAAAAAATTTGCATGATGACGTAACTCCCAATAAATAAAAGGGAATGACATACTAGTGATTTCCAATGATGGTTAGCAACATCAAATTACATGGAGGGGTTTCCTATTGAAGGATGCCAATATCAACACAATTAACCAAACAAATAAAAAGTATGAAGGTCTACATTAAAAAAAGTATATGCATGGTCAAGAGGATTGGTGTTCCTCGAAAGGTTACTATGGAGGTCCAAGAGTTAAAATATATAACTCCTCATTATTTCTCGGGAGTAAGTGGTGGTGTGCTGTATCCTTTGTCCTACCAATAGGAAAGGAAATTCCACTTTAATTGTGGTATAGTATATTTTCATCCTGCACTCTAAGGAGAAATGGATATCTAGGTTTCAATTCATGAACAAATAAAATTCAGAGTGGAATTCTTGAAACAAGTATTGAAATAAAGTATTGGAAAACATGTTGTTTTCTCTCCACTGATAATTAGTGTAGCATTGAACATGAATGCAACTAGCTCAGAGGGCCCAAAACTCAACTAGAATCACACTTTTCTGAAGTTGAAGGATGGCTACCAATCCTGAAGGTTGGAGGAAGAAATAAACACAAAGATTATGCAGAATGAGCTACGACTCTTCAATCTTTCTTGATGAACGAAAGATCAAGTTAATGCTATTACAGTCATACTTTGAAGGTGTATTTAAACACTTATTGAAAATCTAAAAACCTAACCTAGCTTTATGCTTTTGAATGTTTTATTAACTAGACTGAACTGAGCTTCTAATAAAAGAACTAAAGTTAAATCTAAATCTAGTGAGAGTTATTACTATTTCTAACACTCCCTATTAATGACGACCGCTTACTATTGCAACTTTTATAACTCCTAAATTATCTCTATGAGTTTCAAAAGTTTCTTTTGTCAATGGCTTTGTGAATATGTTAGCCAATTGATAAATCAAATTACAACACTCAACATGAACTTCACCATTGTTCACAAGAGTCTCTTATGAAGTGATATCTGGTATCAATATGCTCGATCTTCTAGTGAAATACATGGTTCTTGGACATGGCGATCATTGAATTGTTGTCACAATAGATTGTAGTTGGTCCTCCTTGTTTCTGTTGAAGACATTCTAAAAATCTTGGTAACCATACTGCTTGAAATGCACTGATGTCGCTACTACATACTATGCTTCTATTGATGAAATAGTCACAATGGGATGCTTCTTTGATACTCATGAAATCACCCCTGATCCAACATTAAAAACATGACTGGAATTGCTCTTCCTGTCATCCAAACTTCCTAGAAAATCATTGTTAGTGAAACCTGCCAAAACATCATACTTAGTGCTTGAGTATAAAATTCCATACCTTGAAGTCCCTGCAACATATCGTAAAATCCTTTTTCCAACTTTCCAATGCGAGTCTTTAGGAGACTCCATGAACCTGGAAATCAAGCCGACTACATACATAATATATGGTCTTGTAGCTATCTAATACACGAGACTTCCTACAAGTCTCTTAAATAGCATTGGATCTACTTTGGATCTGTCATATTCTTTTCTCACTTTGTACTTGTTTCCAATAGTGTAGGTGTCAGTTTGCAATTAATGATTATGAATCGCTTAAGCACTTCATTAGCATATTTACTTTGAGAGATAACTATACTTTTTCTGATTGTTCTACTTCTAATCCAAGATCTGTCATCTCAAACTCTTTCTTCATAGCCGCCTTGAAGTCATCTATTGAAAGGTCACTTGTAAAAATCATATCATCAACATATAAACAAACTATTAAAATTTGTCCTTACTGATTTACCTATGTGTAAAGAATTGGTTCACTGGTGCATCTGCCAAAACCATTGCTGATTAGATAAGAACCAATTATGTTGTACGAATTTCTTGTAGCTTGCTTGATCCCATACAAAGCTTTTTTCAACTTGTAAACTTTCTCTTCATGATATTTGATTTCATATCCTTGTGGCTGCTGCACATAAATTTCTTCTTCAAGAATTCCATTCAGGAATTCTAACTTGAAATCCATATAATACACTTTCGATTTCTTTTGGGCTGCTATTGCTAGGACTTCTCTCACTGTGTCCAATCTGGCCACTAGTGCAAATGTTTCTCCAAAATAATTTCCTGGTTGCTGCAAGAAATCTTTTGTTACTAACCTTTCCTTGTACCTATCAATCTCATCTTTCTCATTGATTTTGGTCTTATAGACACACTTCACACCAATAGGTTTTTATTTGGGCAGATCAACTAGATCCCATGTGCCATTTCTCTCAATGGAATCTATCTATTCATCCATGGCTTTAACCTAATGCTCTTCTTTTACTGCCTCTTCATAAAACATAGGTTGACTAGCAATAAAAGAAAAATTGGTGTTTGCATCCAATTCATCATAAACATCTTCTAATATTCTAGTCTTTCTATTACTGTGATTAGTTTCATTACTTGACTGTGGACTAGGAGTATATCGATCTATTGTTCTCTATGCTTCACCTACAATTGAATTTCTAGGTTTTTTTGCTAGAGTGCTTGTTGTTGGTGACGATGCTTCTGGACCCTACTATCCAATATACTCTTCTTCTTCTTCTTCCTATTCTGGTTGGGGTATTGTTGATTCCACAATCTTGTCTATGGTCCATCCCATGACTCTTCCTCCTTGAAAAACACATCTCTACTAATGATAAACTTTTTGGTAATAGGGTTATATAGTTTGTAGGATTTAGATTCCTCACCATTTATCAATAAATATTCAAGATTTGTATCTAATCCTGCATAATAGAAATAAAGAATGAGATTGGTGTTTGCATCCAATTCATCATAAATATCTTCTAATATTCTAGTCTTTTTATTACTGTGATATGATAGCAATGATCCGGTCAATTTTTCTACTGAGAGAGTCCTCAGATCCTTTGCTTCTTCAATTGCTTCAACCTTTATATCAAATTTATTGGGTAGGGATCTCAGAACCCTTTCAATCACCCTTTGATCTCCAACATTTTCACCATAGGTATTTGGCTAATTAACAATCCCCATGACTTGGTTCATGAAAGAATCCATCACGTCTGATTCTTTCATCTTCAAATCTTTGAAGTATCTTCTCAAGTTTTGGATTTTAGCAGTTTGTACCTTACCAACACCTTGATAATTGGTCGCCAAGGTTTCTCATGCTGCTTTGACATGCAATGAAGCTGATATATTTGGAAAACCATTGTTATCCAAAGCGTTCATTAGGAGATGCAGTGCTTTTGCATCCTTCTTCATGTGAATTCTCATGATATATTTTCTTCGTTTGACAATGTTCTTTCAACTACTTCGTCTGCTGGTTCGGAATAGCCATGGACGACATATTCCCACACATCTTCTGATGTGAGATAGACCTTTATCCTTGTGAACCAAACATCATAGTCATTTTTCCTCGTAAGAGGAGAAATCTAAGATTGATTGTTTCTTCTTGAAGCCATGTTCATTCTTGGCCTCTCTTTCAAAAAAATCTCTTTAATAAAGAGATTCCACCTTTTTCCAACTTTTACAAGGTCACTTCCTTTTGCACTTGGTGAGGACGAAAACTTTTCTTTCCAAATTCCTTTGAAGCTATGACTTCTCTTGCACTCACAGGAATTTTCTTTCTTGCTCGAATGATCTTCTTCCTGCGCTGAACGATCTTCTTCCTATGCTCCGCTTGATCTTCTTCCTGATACCAAGCAAAATGTTGGATGCAGAAATAAACACAATGATTATGCAAAATAAGCTATGGCTCTTTAATCATTATTGATAAACAAAAGATCAACTTAATGCTATCATAATCATACTTTGAAGATGTATTTAAACACTTATTGAAACGCTAAAACCGTGACCTAGCTTTATACATGCATGCTTTATGCTTTTGCATGTTTTTTAACTAAACTGAACCGAACTTAGAACTAAAGTTAAAGCTAAAGCTAAGGGGAGTAATTACTATTTCTAACAAATCCCATGAATTTTCTTTTCAGCGTATTAATACAGTTTTGATGGATGGAAGTGCTAATGGAAGGCCTTACCTATCGATTGTTATCGGAGTGTTGTACAACATTGAAGTTCGACTAGTGGATTTTCTAAACAAGTCAAATAAAGTTAGAATCGAGGTGAATAAATGGGCTGCAAATGAAAGAAAGGGGAAAATACTAGAACCACTTCAAGCTGATTCTCTGTTGACAAATATACCACGCTGTTCTTGGTCTTGGCAAATGCTTACCTCCACTTGGATAGGACAAGCGGTCATTTTCCATGTTTTTCCTCTCTCTTGATAAGAAGAATGGCCTGCTTGATCTTGGGAAAACTATACATCTTAATTTCTCTGAAAATCTTGCAGCTCCTCTTGTACTTTCACCAGATCAGGACAAGGAACATAGAGCTATACTAGTTCATAAATTCTTCAAGGGAAAATTAAGTTCTGTGACGGACATTATTAAAGAAATCGATCCTAATGCAAAATTAAGTTTTTGAATTGCTTTGGAAGTATGGTCGCGTGACGACATACACATGGCTACATGGAACACAATGCTGCAAATAATTTCATTTCAAGCTATCAAAACCAAAACAATTTCATTTGCAAGGTGAGACTAAGAGTTGCAGAGGAACAAATTCGAAGTAAGGAGCTGAAGAATTTACTGTTTAATAAATTAAGTAGTGATAGCTACAAGGGAACTAGCCGGATCAATCCCACTCTCTGATATGATACTGCGTGTTACAACACGCTCAATTATACGAATATTTGAGATTCTTGGTAAAGTTGAGGTGGTCTACATAACAGAACCAAAGCCTTTCGATGCAAAATATGAAAGTGATTCAATTTTTTATTCACTATAGTAAGAACAACGAAGCATTTCAAGCATTCAACGAACTCACTCGATGGAAAACATATGCAGGAGTTGGGTTGTCAACTAGCATTTGTTTCTGATGCAGTGGAATGCAAAATGCTCACTAAGGAAGTCGTGAAATCCTGAAAGTTGCTGTGTGCACACAAAGGAATGCTACTTCAATAATTAGCTGTATTGACTGTTGGCAATTTAGCATTTTTCTGGTAGAATCGCCGTAGTACTTTAGTTGCATCTGAAAGCTTGTGTGAACTTCTCATCCATCTGAATGTATATTTAAAGCCATTGCATGTGCTTTATACTGGGAAAGAATGAGTATCTACAATAAGGGAGAGTTGAGTTGTTGCAGGAAAGCACGGTTTGCATATATTGTCTATGGATAGAGGTGGTATGGAAGGTCCAGCTATAGTGCAAATGCTGGGCAGTGGGGATAGTATTAATGAAATATGTGGCTATGGCTAGCCAATGCAATCCTTTAAGAATCAAACACTTGAATTTGGACAACTCTGAAGAAATTTATAAATATCTTGTGAAGATGGGTTTTATTGAGCCTATACCAAAGGATAATGAAGCTGCAACACGGAGCGAGAAGTTAGATCAATTGTACAAAAGTTCTTCACAAGATTTCTGTGTTGTGTTGTAGTACATGGCTCTAAACATAATGTAGACCAGTTTTAGAGCTTCCTGGAATAAATATGTGCAGACGAAGATGGGGATCTTCTAATAGACTCAGCTATTCCGAAGGTTTTTCTCATTTCATTGCTTGCAAATGTGATACCAACTCGACCTTTCCTATTGAGAAACTGCAAGTATCCTAGTGGTACACTAGAGCTGATATTTTGGACAAATTTAATTGGAGGATTTAGCCAAGTTCAACTTTAACGGAGTTTTTCAGAAAATTGTTGTCATGGAATTTGGGTTCATTAACTTTGAAAAACAAAAAAAGGCAAATTGAAATTTTTTATTTATGAAAAAGATAAAAAAAAATTAATTCATTAACATAATTAGCCAAAGAACAACCAGAAGCATCCAGGAAAATTTAGACACGTTAAAATAAAGTCAGCAAGAAAATAGTTGTTTGGAAGTGGTTCATTGAGAAGATGAGCACCATCTTGCCCCTATAGACGTGTTTGTGGGGGCAATGTCACGTTTATTTCAGCGTTGCATTCCTATGCAAACTTCATGCATAAGTTATTAAAAGATGCTTTATTCTATTACAATATATTTATATACTTGGTTTTGACGAGAACATATTTTTGAAAGAGAGTAGACTTGTTATATGGATAGGCATTAATATCTTAGAATTTTGAGGTGGACTATTATCTATGATTTTTCATTTATGCATGAGGATGAGACACGGGTATTGTCCAGATTGATTTCATTCGAAATTCGAAATAAATAACTATAAAAAAATATAAAAAATAATCGGTAGTTGATGAATGGATAACTGGTAGCTGATGAATGGTAACCAACAATTCATGGTGGATAGCTAGAAGAATGTGAGATATATAAAAAGAACTGATAGTTGATAATTGGATAACTGATAGCTCATGCATGACCCCCTTGGTAATGGCGTACTAGTAATTGACGCATAGACAATGTATAATTTCATAGTACTTAACTTGCGATCTTGTGATACTTACCTTAAGATCTGTAACGTTTCCAACCACAAATTTGTATTAATAATATACTTAAGTATATTATCTTTAAATAAAAATATATAAATATTTATGGTATAATAATAAATAATTTAGAATAATATTTTATATTTATTATATGGTAATTATTTATAATTATACCTTTTTTCCACTATTTATATTTATATATATTTACATTTGAAAACATATATAAATACTTAAAAAATATAAATATCAAATTCTCTTTAAAACAACCTTCTCAACCAAAAAAAATTCAAAAAATGGCAAACAACCCTCTCACAAATAAAGAACATAAACTCAATAGATGCAAAGCAAGTAGTCTAAAAAGTGAACAGTTTATGAAAGAATACTTAAAAAAACAATTTACATTAAACATTCACATATATAAATGCCAAACAACCTTCTCACAACAAAGGAATATGAACTTACGCAAGTGCATAGTCTAAGAAGGAATCTCAAAAAACAATAACATTAAATATTTACATAATATTAGGCGTGCATATTTAAAGATAGCCTTTACATCATACCGCAGGATATATTTTAGAATTAATCATTGATTTGAGTGCCTGAGTGAGCCTAAAGGTTAAGAACATATGTTATCTCCTTGAAGGTCACAGGCTCAAAATCGGCATGGGGTAGAGTTGTTCATTGGTACCTTGTGACAAGGCTGGAAGGCAAGGAAAACTTTATAAGGTGAAATTTCACAAAAATTGCTAATTTTGGGTTTTTTTTCAAAAAACAATTCCCTATTTGGTCATTTTTAGTCTTTAATATCGCCTATATTTATATAAAATATGTTTTTTTTATCATAATATTCGCCAAAATTTACAAGTTTTAATAGTAAATTGTATGTTTCATATTTAATATTCTCCTACCTATCTATATATATGTTTTTTTCAATCCAAAATTATCGTCTAGAATACTATACTTAAGTATACTATTATAATCCTTAAAAAATACCCAGCTCGAACGTAGGCAATCTCTGGGATAGAAGCTCACTCCAATGGGCTTTGGGGCATCTATGTCATTGCTAAGTCACAAGTTACCAGTGTATCTGGCTTGCAGACGGTTAGATATACTCTTGAAAAGTTATTATTCCCATAGTTTAAAAAAAAAATAAGTCGACACTTTCTCCATTTCACCTTTAATGTGAGGAGAAATATAAATATAGATATAAAGAATGAAAAAAATTCATAAACTCGACATGCCAAGTGAATGATGTAAAAAGGAATTCTAAAGAAATTCCATTAAACATTCACATAATATAAGGCACGTATTTAAAGGGAGCCTTGATAAAGGATGAAAAGAATTCAATGAATGCTCGGTAACTTTCAATCTAATACAAGAATTCACTCCTGCGTATTGTAGGAAGGTATGGCTGTTTGTTTTAGATACATCTTGTGGGAAGGCATGGTTGGTCGGAGGAGCCTCGACAGACTTTGTTTTAAGGACTAGGAAGGACTTACAATGAATATAAAATTTATGTATAGGATAGTTATGTAAGTTTGAATATTAATTATTAATAAATAATAAGTATTTTTTTTTCAATGTGAAAAAGAACTATTAATAAATGTTATATCACTTTATAGAAAACTAGTTGTAAAGTATTGCATTAAACTCATAAGTTTGTAGTACTCTTTCACTTTTATTCATTCCTCAATTACATTATTATTTCCTTTTAAAAACATTTATGATTATTATTTTTTGTCTAAAAACATTTATTCTTGATATTCGAATTTGGTTGTTTTATATGGTTTTCTTAATGTCCTAACATTTCATAGGTTTTTTTCACCTTGAAAAGAGGTTCCTTCACATAAAACATAGTTTTGGGTATGCTTGACTTATGGTCTCCATCGCTAGTTTTCAGTTTTTATTGGAAAAAAAAATCTAATTTCTATTCAATGTTCTATGAGAAAGCTCCCAATACAACTTCCATGATTCATAGCTTTTAAGTTTCGTCTTCGTAGTGCTAACATATATAATAAATATTCATTAATTTGATTCTATAATGCAAATAAGAAGATATCTGATTCATAGCTTTTAAGTTTTATCTTTATAATGTATGATTCATAGTTTTTAAGTTTCATCTTCGTAGTGCTAACATATATAATAAATATTCATTGATTTGATTCTATAATGCAAATAAGAAGATATTTGATTCATAGTTTTTAAGTTTCATCGTTATAATGCAAAAGTATATAGTAAATAATTATTGATTTGATTCTAAAATTCAAATAAAAATATATTTTATGTCGAGTGAATTGATTAATATATGGATATGGAAATATGAATAAAAATAAAGTAAAGAATAAACAAAATATGTACAAAGAAAATTAGAATATAATAATGTTTGTAGTATTGTGTTAATATTATGATATGTGATATAGATATAGAATGAAAAATAGCTATTATATGTTTTATCTTCATATTACGTGTATACATAATAATACATTTTGGCTAGTAATATGTATGTTCAATTAGTTGTTAAAGAATTATAGCCTTGTAATTGTTTATATTCTTGTCATGCCGCACATTGTTATTGGTGTCCATGCATTGGTCCAACTAATTGTCGAAACCCTTTCTTATAAGCTTGCGAGCTACTAGGTGTGTATAGGATAATGAGTGTGCATGTAAGCTTTTAAGATTGTGTGAACCTGAGAACTTTGTGCGTCTGTTGTTTGTTGTTGAGGTTTCAAGGTGCTACATTGAATCCTACCTGCCAATA
This sequence comes from Pseudotsuga menziesii, assembly GCA_001517045.1. Lineage (NCBI taxonomy): Eukaryota > Viridiplantae > Streptophyta > Pinopsida > Pinales > Pinaceae > Pseudotsuga > Pseudotsuga menziesii. Next base: position 111,224 of record LPNX010581413.1, on the reverse strand, counting down.
ATGACAAGAGGTTGTGAGTGGAAATGCCCCTTAGATCATGCTCTTTGAACTCATCCACAAAAGAGGAACCAAGGGTACTTGGGTTGTGTAAGAATGTGTTGTAATGTTTTCTAATAGTTTGATGTAATATTATACTTAGTGTCATGATAATATTTATAACATCATTTTTGGGGAACTTATACATGTAACATTAACCTCACTAGACATTTGTAATATTGCACATGTGCACATTGTATAGTGAGATGTTTGTTAGATAACATTGACCTACACAAATAGGTCAATCTTATCCACCACTTCTCCCTTAACTATTGATGGGCTTATAATCAATCTTTATGGATTGATTGATCTCCACCCTTGATTATGCATCCTGATCAATCGTCAATGTTTCTCTTGGTTACTATATATTGAGGTCATTAGTCTAGAATCATGTAAGTGGAGGGTAGCTTATGGTATTGATCTTTAGCTTGGACCCTGTGGGTCCTTATGCCAGATCATCCATATGTTGGAGAGTTGTATGGATCCCATTTGAACTCCATACATGTGTGTGCTCTAGTAGATGTATTTGTGAGGATTTTTTTGAAGAATAAGAAGGCTTTTCTTTCATGGATGTTTCCCCACCTTGGGGTTTTACCATGTAAATCTCTTCTTTCTTGTCTCTCATGTTTTTGTTTCATGATTTACTATCTTATTTGATGCTTTCCATGGGAGTTTAGATAGGTTAGATCTTGTCGTTATATGTTATCAAATATGCTCATGATCCAATATGGTATCAGAGTTTATTACTGAGTTCTAAGTCGATAAAATTCTATACTGAATTGTTTTATGCATCAAACTCTAGCATATTTTTCAGTTATGTTTCCTATCCCTTTAGATCTGATAGTTGAGCCCTTAACTTTAGTATATCTACAAATATATTTGGACCACTGCTTAGTTTCTTCAAATTCTAAGCATTTTTTGGCTAGATATGGCATCACCATCATGAATGGAGGACAACCCTCTTATGAAAATTTTAAATGGTTGATGTGACCTATATAAAGCATTTTATATGGTCCATCATAGATCATTGGATTTTTTTATGTTCCCTCAAATGGGTTTTTATGCAAAACTTAACTTCTCTTCCTAGTTTGAGAGATATCGTCAATTGAAGCTCTGCAGGTATTTCCACAAGAAGGTCACACATAAATTGAGTTTCAAAAAACATTCCCTCACTCCTAAAGCTACTAAAGAACAAAGTACACACATATAGATGGAAATATATCTTTGATATCTCAAATGTTGTTTGTTTTTTTCTTTTCACTTCTTGGTTTGGGAGATATAATCAATCAAAGCCATGTAGGTATTTGGAATAATAGGTCCGCACGTAGCTTGAGTTTCAACAGACATTTTATCACTCCTCAAGACATTATATAACAAGATCCATATACCAATGGGAATATCTTTTTGATATCTCAAATGGGTATGTAAAGGAAATTGGTTTCATCACCTATAATAGATGTTATGAACACATTTGTAGAAAAGTATCAACTGCCCCTAAATTCACAAATTTTCCATATGATTATTTAGGATGGTAATTAAAGAAAAATTTAGGGGCGAAATTTATCCCATGGGATGATATTAGGGGATTTTTTTGAAAAAACATTTGTCAAATTCCATTTTTTTCTAAAGGGATTCGCCCAAATTCCATGGGCTAAAATGATTTTACTCTAAAAATCACCAAAATTGTCCCAAAAGTATATAATTTAATCATTAGAAATTTGAATATTTAAAAATAAAATCGTCAAATAGTTTATGTTTGGAATTTTAAGAATAAATAAGATTTGCCAAGGTTTCTACACTTTAAGAAAATCACGGATCCTTAAAAATTTCCCTGATGGTAATGGTCACATCACAAAATATTGTCAAGATATATGTGGTATTTAATTTATGCCTAGTCATCAAATAATTTGAATGATCAGGAGTTTCCAAGTGGCACTTCTAGCTGAGGTGGGGAGGTTTGTAATTCAATTTTGTGAGCTCATTTTCTATTGCTCATAACTTTTGCATACAACATCCATTCTGAGTGTGGTTTTTTCTAATCTATGTGTTTATGATTCCTATTGACAATGATGTAGGTGGTTTTAGTGAAAATTTGGTTATATTTTATAATCTACATTTTTTTCCAAAAATAAAGGGCCATTCCTAAATTTTGTAACTTAAAAAGGTCATAACTTGTTGATTCATACATTGTTTTGAGTGATTTTTTTATAAAATTGCATAAAAATTTTCACTCTATGTAATGGTGATATTAGTTTCTAACTATTTTTCCATATGAGTGTTGAGGGTGGTAATAGCCACATATCTCCTTTGTTTGACTATAACAACAACATCTTCAAGATAGTTTCTTGATATAAGAAATTAGTGCTCTCTTTGGCACCACGTACTTGTGATGGAGATAACATTTTTATTTGAGAACTTATTGTTTATCATTGGGAGATCATGTTCAAATTCATAATTGAAAATTTCCAGTTGATCGTTGACACTTTCAACCTATTGGATCGCATTCAACTTCATGTTCTTCTATTTTTCATGTATTGTTGGGGATATTTTGTGACGCATTTGAACTTGTCATGATGATTCATGCCTTTTCTCTTGAAGGTTGTTTCTTGTAGTAAGCTCTCTATTTAATTCACCAGTTCTAGAGTGATATTTGTGAAGAGTTTGGAGATCGATTGGTTCCGCAGATTATTACTCCATATTGAGTTTCTTATTACTTCACCATGAGCATATTCATGTTGTCATTACTGGTCATTCTAAATTGGTTCTTGATGGTAGTAGGTCCCTTCATCTTGCACCTTATTTAACGATATGATTGCAACTTATTGATGGTTTCCTACATTGTTGCTCTCTATAAATAGTCTTGACAACATAAAAGTTTGAATGCATATTTGCCACTTTATCCATGATTTTTGAAATTGTTATTAAGGAGATATTTAATGTAATTCTGTCTTCTTCCAACTTTGATGTAATGGTTTTCTACTCAACGTTGTATAGTCTATCATTATGATAGTTGTGAGTATATCATTCCGAGGCATTTGTACACATAAAGAAACATCATTAGAATGGTTAGATCTCAAATTTATCACATTATTGGTTTATTATGATGATGAAACAAATTCTTCCCCGACTTAGGCACTCATTCCTCTAGTCAACATTAAGGGGGAATGTTAGAATATTTTGTAATAATGTCTAGTGGTTTGATATAATCTTGTACCTAGTGTCATAATGATTATCTTTACAACATAATTTGTGGGGAACTTATACATGTAACTTAGCCTCACTAGACACTTGTAATATTTTGCAAATGTGTGCATGGATACAGTTTGGGAGTTATTAGGTGGTGACCTATTTTCTAGGTAACATTGACCTACACTGATAGGTCATTATTATCCAACACTTCTCCATTATTTCTTGATGAGCTTATCATTAGAATTTATGGTTTGATGGATCTACACTCTTGATTGTGGCTTCTGATAAATGGTCCAAGTTTCTCCTAGTTACTATAAATTTAGCTCATTAGTCTTGAATCAGGTATGTGGAGGGTAGCTTATGGTGTCAATATTTAGGATGGACCATGTGGGTCCTTAGGCTAGATCATCCATATGTTGGAGAGTTGTATAGATCCCATTTGAACTCCATACATGTGTGTGCTCTAATAGATGTAATTGGGATGATTTTGTTGAAGAATAAGAAGTATTTTCTTCTATGGATGTTTCATCACCTTCGGTTTTTTTCACATAATTGTCTTCTTTATTGTCTCTCATGTTTATTTCTTCATGATTTACTATTATGTTGTATGCTTTCCATGGGAGTTTAGATAGGCTATATCCTGTGGTTATATGTTATTACATATGTTTACGATCTAACATGGTATTTTAGCTAGTTGATCTAATAGGTTGGAGTAGGTTGACATGGGAGATAAGCACTTTGTTATACAAGATTAGTAAATGTTTTCATTTTTCATTTTTTTCTTTGATCCGTTCAAACTTTATTAAGGGTTTAATTAATGGTATCCCTAATCTTTTCAAATGTTCTTATTTATTTCTATCTCACATAAATTCCAACGATTTTTTGAAACTTGTTATCTCAATGGTAAAATCTCAATATGAATTGGGAAATCTTAGTAGAACATTTATATATTTATAAACCCTTGCTTAGGATCACTTTTTATTGATTTTAGATTTTGAATTTTACTTATAAAAATCCTTTATAAGCTGGGTCTAAGGGTTGTTCCAAATATGATGTGTATTTCCCTTGTTGAAATTTGATTTAGTTTATTATTTGAAGTGTCAGAATAAATTGCCTCAGTTTTTATAAATTCTTCTCCAGTTACTTAGATTGCTTTAAAAAAACTACAAATGTAAAATTTCCCCATTATTAGGCCATAAAAATAATTAAGAAATACATCAAATTCTATATCAAGATTACCTTGCAACAAAAAAATATTTGCAAGAGAATATTTACTGAACACAATATTTTCATAAGCTCAAAACATACCTTGCAAAACTTCAGGTTGTTAGCTAAAAATATCATTTTCTTCCTTGAATATATTCTCAATCCTATTCCTTTGAATCCCATATTTCCATAATGAGGAGACATTGCACATAAATATTATGTTTTCACTGAGACATGTTTGATTGATACCCAATAGAGCACCCACCTTAATAGGATTTATGTGGGTAACACCCTGCTTTTGAATCGAAGATGCAAATATGATGTAATTATGCAAAGGATAGAAGTCAGATATGAATGGTCTAGGATGACCAAATATATTGTAAATATGTACATTTTTTTTTTAATATAAAAATCCACGACAATTGCAAGTGAAGAAAGATGAAGAAGAGATGGGGGGGGCTATGATTCCACAAGTGAGGGAAGTGAGAGGGCTAAGGGGTTATGACCCTAGTGAACTTTAACTATGATTTAGCCTTCATTAACCTTTTTAACCCAAAGTCCCTTAACCATGGTTATGAGGGTTACTTTAATTAACGATGGTTTAATTATCTTTATTTGTAAGGCATAATCAAGAGAATTGCATTATCAAAAAGGAAATTACATTTGTTTGGGTGACTCTTCTACAAGACAGAAAGCTAGACCAATCACCTCTCCAAAATTTAGAAATTAACATATAGTTCTGACTATTAATACTAAAGCAAGAAATATTTATAGTAATGTATCTAGGAAGTTTACCAATGTTTTTAAAGGTCATGATTCCAAAAATAAAAGGAATAATGCTTGACAAGATGGGACTTTGATAAAAAAAAATGGGAAGCAACTGAGTTCATATCATCAATAAATAGACCATATTTAGAACTAGGACATTTGAAGAAGTAACAAAAAGGTAAATTAGGAGTCATCCGAAACATTTAATATTGGAGCTACCTTAGATTAAACCTCCTCTACATTCAAGGATGCCTTGTTGGTGTGTTATGCGATCAACTTCCCACGATAAAGGAGCCTCGAGTGAGATGGAGGGACTTTGTGTTGAAAAACTTTGACAATGATCTTGTGTGCTAGGGCATTGAGATTTGCATTTGATTCATGTTGGGTTTTGATGATTTGTTCAGACCAGTTCTCCAACCGCTCAATTTTGTCCCAGAGGATCATACCATCCTTTTCTTCGCCAAGAAGACCATGGGCATTATCAGTAATGGTATATCCCAAAAGTGTTTTAGTCTACTAGAGCAAGGCCAATGTCTTAGTATTATCACCTCTCTAGGAAAGGTATTTTAGGGTTTTTCCTCCATTCATCCCAGGTACCCTTAAAGATTCTTAAGCAGTGGGACCTCACAATTTCTATGAATTATGTATTCCCTACACTAAATGTGAGATCGCATGGGTGAATGGACTATGCCATAGAAGGTTGTATTTTCCCTCCATTGATCCTCGATAACTCTCGACATATGTGTCCTTTTAAGCCTTCTTAGAGTTCTATGGTCCATCCGCTTGAGAATGGAAAATGGAGCTCTATGAGTGATGCATGACACAATTTTCAGGTAGAGGGAGATCCTTCCAAGAGTATTCCAATGTTGAGCTATCTTCACTTGATGCTATGCCTTCTTGTTTTGACTCACTTTCCAAAGGGTAATGTGCCAAATCTTGACATGATTATGCCCCAAATGTGGGATCTAAACCCAAGTACCTCTTAGATAGTGGAGAGCTAAATTCTCATGATTAAAGGTGAATCCATTGAGAATAAGGTCATGCTGGTGTACATTCAATGGGAGGGAGAGGATATGCCACAAAAAATCATAATTAACTTACCATAACCTGGATCCATGCACACATTGGGATCCATCTTCCATGGTGGGAGGGAATACCTCCATCTAGTCTCTTGTGTGGGCATTAAGAGGAGCACTTCATGAGAGAGGGACACCCATGATGGGGGACATGGGTTAGTTACCTTAATTAAGTATAATAATGGGAAATTATACCCTTTTGGAAAATCCACATATCAAGGAAAATCCATGCATATACAAAGTTAGAAAATCATTTCATTTTTTCGTTCCCAACTTCCTGAGATGAAGAGAATCCCTCTATACTAGTTCTAGATGGAAATCTAAGGGAAGATAAATTTTCCTTAACCTAACACTTGATCCCACCTTGATAAATGAAAACCTAAAAACCTTGATAAAATAGTGCTCAATATTAAGAAACCTGGCCTACAATGTGACATTCCTAAAGACTTGTCACAAAGACTTCCTGGATGGTTTGTATTGTAGTGCCAGAAGGGGAAGATGACAACATGAGGGACTCAATGCAGAGAAGGGGGTACATTCCCCGATGGGGATTGAGTGAGGGGTTGGAGTTAGCTATGGATGGGGATACCTACACCACTTGGGTATAGGATAGGTGCCAATGGGTGAGGAGCGTTCATTGAAGAGTGTGGCCATGTATTGAGGAAGGAAGGGTGTCATTTCTCCCCTTATGGACTAATATCCCTAAATCGAGGGTGGATTATGCCAAAGAGGGAGACAAATTGATAGAGTGCATATGGATGGGAGAAACATCCTCACTTGGAGATGGTTTGTGGACCTTTAAAAGATAAGTTCCAAATTTGTTTGCAATGCCATGGAGTTTCTTTATGCTACATGTTTGTTCCAACTATTATTTCAGAATTGTGATGTGTATGATTCTTGAGAATGGTTTGAATGCATTCGTAGTAGTAATAATTCAATAAATAGAAACTCAAAATATTTTAGTTAATTGACAATTATGTAAATGTATTTTATTCCACCATTAAAAATTAAAAATATAACCAGACGATGGAAACCCAAAATGCGAATTTGTCATTAAGGACTTAATTGATTTCTAGGATTGAGTACACTTTTGTATCAGTAGTGTATATCAACTATTAGATTCGTAAATGTGGTAATAGAGAAAAGATTGTAGCACTAGGTTTGCATGAGTCAGAAAAATATATTCACAAAGTGAAGTTACCGATTATAGGGTGACTCTTTGGCAAAACGACTCAATGACAAAATTGGGAAAAACCCTTTTGAATTCTCCATATGATTAAGTAATGGATCTAAATTCAAGGTTGAATGATTGTTTGCATAACTGGGATAAATATGGAATGTATCTAAGATTGAGGTTTCAAAGTTCTATCTGGGCTTGGAAAATTTTTAGGGAAAAACATAATTTCATGATAACTGTTTGACAAAGTACTACTATGGAAATTATGGTTTAAAATGATCAGATATTGTTATTTTCAATACTGACATGGGATGTTGCATAGATTCAGTGGTTAGAATGGAAAATTGCAGTTTTGAGAAATAGTTGGGTGAAATTGGAACAAGTGAAAAATAAAAAAAATTACTATTACAGTTCAATTAATTGACATAATAATTTCCATTTGGGGAAAAAACCATGTGTAATTTCATGTTTTCCATGTGTAAAATTCGTTTGGCCACTTGTTGATAGAGAATTAATGAAAAATTGCATGTGGGAAAATGGGTTCCATGTGTAATTTCATGGTGTCCATATGTCAAGAGGAAAATAATAAGTGTAATTTTATGGTGGCAAATATATGGAAGAAAATGCCAGATATAAAATTCATAGAAGAAACTTGTTAAAAGAATATAAAAAAAGTATATATATACAATTCAAAGTTTTAGGGAAAATTGGATTTGGGTCCTAAAAAGTCCACGTGGCTAGACAGAGTGATGTGGATTAGTCATGTGGATTCCTTGTAAAGGTGAAAGCACCAAAAGGTGGGTAAGCCATGTGGGGTGGTGGAAATGGAAAGTTGCACTATCGCAGATCTAAAGTTTTTTTATGTTTTTTTTAAACATAAAAAAAAATCTTATAAACATTACGTAAGTGTAAGTTTATGTAATGTTATAACATTTAAAAGAAAGTGGATATAATGTTTTGAATAAGTGGATATAATGTTTTAATGTTTAAAATTAAGAGTACGGAAATATGTTAAATGGGTAGGGAGCTCAATGTTGAGCATCGATCCACCTCCCACTAGCCACCACTTTGGAGTGTCGCCACTCCAAAGTGGTGGCTGGTGGGTGAGGGCTTGATGCTCGACATCGTCGAGCTCCCTACCAATTTAACATATTTCCCATCCAACTTAAATTTTGCATGGTTTGTACCTTTTATTTTTTAACATTTAAAAGAAGATAAAAATTCACATACATCTTAATGTTTTGTATTTTGTTTTATTTTTATTTTTTAATTTTATATAGTTTTTTTTAATTATTCAGGTTGTTTTATTTTTCTAATTTTTTTTTAAATTGTACTTTTAAATTATAGTTTAGTTTTTTTTTACAATAATTTAAAATAAAATAAGTATGTTTTATAGGATATGAATTGTTTTTAAATACTTGGAGTTGTAATTTGATGGACAAAAGGGGTGTTTCTAGTAGCACTTATTTTCTACTTGAGCATTGATATTTTGATTTTTATTACAATTGCATTGGTTATAAAGGCCACAATTTTAGACATGACATTATTTTAACTCTGAAAAAAAATGAGGATGATTTTGGACGACTAGTTTTTCGATTCGGTGGTTATTTTAGAGTTTTAATTGCACCCACACTTGCCATATTTTCAAAAAACATTGTATTTTAGCCCTGAAAAATAAAGAGATGGTATTGGTATCACCACTTTTCATTCAAGGGTTCTTTTTGGTGTTTTTGACAAAAAATATGAGTTTTAATAGTTAGAGTCCTCATTTTGAGTATATAGTTCTCGTCAAGTTGTATAATGTGTTAACAACATTAGTCCAAAAATAGTTGCACATAGTCATTAAGGAGTCCAAACTATAGGATATAGGGAGGATTGATCATGCGAAAATCATTCAAAGGAAATGATGCAATGGATGATGGGACATAAAAATAAATGTGAGATGTAGTCCCAACATGCATGTATCCACTACTACCTTGAGGGGAATGGATGCTGGTGTTAATACCGGATGAAGGAAGTGAGAATCCTCCCACAAATGGAGTAGAAGGTGGAATTTCTAGTATTGTAAACGCTCCATATTTTCACATAATAAAATCTATATCTGACTGTTGCACCGGTTTTCCCATCTTGGGTTTTTTCGAGGGTTTCCATACCCAAAATAATTGTGTCATTATTGTGATGTGATGTTGTGATTTATTTCTCATTTTTATATTCCACTACATACTGTAAAAGATATTCATGTGTGGTTATTAGTAGATATTTTGAATGCGTTGTTTATGCCTAGTTGAATATTAAAGGAAAATTTACATGGTATCAGAGATATTGTGAGCTAAAGATGAGATATTTGCAGCAGTAGTGACAGATCAGGGGCAGACCTATTAAAGGCGCAAAATTAGATTGCTGATATATGGTTTGACAGGTAACACTTCACTATGGCCGTGCAGTTGAGAGTTGAGGATAGACTCCAGGGTGCTCATAACTTTCCTACATGGAAAGAAAGGATCACAAGGATCCTGAATGTTAGTGATGCAGAGGAGCACATTAACTCCACAAAGGTTGCACCCACAAATCCGACATGTAATAAACCAAAAAATTGTAAAAATTTAAAAAAAATTCAAGTGACATAAAATGTCTAAAGTTGCGGCTAAGTACCTGCTAATGGTTAGCGGAAAATAAAACAGCTTATAAAACAACATGGGATCACTTCTTTATAAGAACCTATAAACTAAAAGGTGTAATCTTAAAAACTTGTGTTAGTGCTGTTAATGACTTAGCAGCTGTAATTCTGTCAGAGTTAAAAAAGGACTTGCATTTTGTTGCTTCTAGATGTATTGATGTTTATCTTTTTTCAAGTAGGTAAGAATTCTTGTGTGTGATCGGGGCTTACTTAGCGTTCAACTAACTCAATTGGATTGCCGGTTCCTTACAGGTTTATCAGGTAAGCGTATGATCCAGTAGGGTCTTAGAAAATGTTTTAATATGCTGCTTGTCTTCAAGGAGGTAATGTTAATCTTTTTCTATCTTTACAACTCCATAGATTGTATTTATAACTAACTCCATAATGACGTTTTACCAATTACATAAACATGGGTTTAAAATTTGCAAGAGAAAGTACTAACCAAAGTTGCTCAAATCGACTAAATATTATACTTTAAGAATATAAAGAACACTGTTATTTTTTTTCACCATAATGGTTATTTATAATTTCCGTAGAGAGCATATAGCTCATAGTTTGGGCTTAAGTTCACTCCATACTGTTTGGTGTTTCTCGCAGCTACCTTCACTTCAGGACTCTATAAACGTCCTTCTCTCAATGAATGATCAAGTTACTTATGCTTTTAATTATAAATTCATCATTAAGTTGTTAGAGTTTTATTGGGATTTCTTTAACATTTTTGGTATTCAGTTAACCGAACACTCCTTCAAAAAAAACTCAAGGCTAATTTCCAAGAGTCCATGACTCTTCTTCTTACTATGGTTATAAGTTACACATGTTCTTATTACTATTTCCATCAACCCTAGCTAAAAACATAACTATCTACATTTGATTTATTATCAAAGGAATCTCTAGAATAATAAAAAAGTGTTCATGTTATAACCTATAGTCGATCCCTTAAGTATCGATACACCATGGTTTATATTAAATTATGGGAAATCATATAATGTAAAGTTTGTAATGATCATTAGTTGATTGTAAATCATTTTGTTACAGCACTGACTATGGAAATCTACCCACACTGGAGGAAATATATAGACAGACGCGTGGGATGGTTTTATCCACACAAGGGTTGACTTATAACTCCAAAACTCTACTCATTTGTTCTGTAGAGCAAGGGTTCCTCCATCTTGTTTGCCGAGCTGAGAGCTTGCGGCCATATGAGACCTATAACCACCTTCAAGTTTGACAGCTTGCTTCCATTCCAACGCTGTGACTACCTTGAGAGAGGTCGTGAGTGGTTTTTGGTCTTTAATTGTTGAAGTAGTTTGCAGCGAGTGTAGATACTGGTTTTTCTTCAGGACTCAAGGAATGTGTTTGTCTTGAGCTTGCAAACTGACTGACAGAGCTCGAGCAGGAGTATTTCTCATCCAGTTGAGTTGATTTTCTTGTTTTCCTTTACAGTGGTGACTCAGTGTCTTCTTGTATTCTGGCATGGTGCCAACATGATCTAAGGTGGTTGTTTTACCTCAGCTTCATCCCGAAACTTTAACAGGTAAAGACTTACACTCATTTCATTTTTAGGTTAATTTTTATAAAAGGATTTTACAAATTTTAAGAAGGATTTGTAATGATAAGGTTTGTAAACTTGCAGGTCCTTCTCCTTGCTCTGTAGGTGGAAACGAGCTTCTCCTTCAACATTTCACTTGAGCATTCAATTGGTAGACCCTAGTTGCAAACGAGGGTTTTTTCCTGCAAATTTTTTGTGGTGGTTGGAAGTTAGGTTCTTTGCGGTTGAAAAAGGCACGGCCTCGGTTTACCTGTTAGCTTGTTGTTTTTTCTTGCTTGATTCTGAATGAGTTCGAAACCCTTGTTCGAGGGTAATTTGTGCAGGGAGGATGAAGGCTTATAGTAGCCGTGATAATTATTTTTTAAGTCTAAGCCTTTACGGCCTAAACAATGTAACTTCTTTTACTTCTTTTGATAGAGATTAGCTCTAAGCCCTACGAGGTTGTCGACCTCTATCTGGTTAATTTTTAGATTTTTAAATAGATTTTTAAAGGAAAAGAAAAGACTATTAATCAATCAAGATTTGTAAATGGATTAAGGTTTTTTACCTGTCCGTAAAGTATGGTTACTGTTTGATATATACTATTTTGTTTTAGCTAATATTTGGACAGGCCTGAGTCTTAACCTGTAATTCTAAAGGCAATAAGCGATTTTCTTCCTATTTGATTTTGTTTTTAATAAATGGTTATAGTACTATTTTAATTATTACCGTGTAATTAAAAGGATTTACAGTGCAATGTAATTATGGAAGTTTTCACTGTGTTAAGAGTACTATTGTTACTCTGTATGGATCTTAAGGGTTAATTTTCAAGTATACCCTACTGTTCGGTGAAAGAATAAATTTTACATGGAAAATTCTTAGCTCTGTTGTATTATTTTCCTTCAATGATTTTTACAGTTGTTTTAATTCTTAAAAAGGAAGATTTAGGGTAAATACTGCAAGCTTGAGAATATGATTAAGTTTATCTCTCAATAACCTAGATAGTTGTCTTGAGGTTACAGTAGAAACTTCTGTCTTAATATAGAGGCACATATTTTTTGGAAATAAATTATTGTAAGATGTTATTGAAAATTATCTTAACCTAAACCCTAAGTGATAGTTTGTTTACTATTCCTATGTTTATTTGTTAAACTGTATCTATTGTATTTATAAAGAATAATAGTATTCAAATAGTTCTATATGTAGTATGATTACTAAATATCTTTAAATACCTATGTTCAGTTCTTGTCTGAAGTAAATACATTCAATAGATAAAGTGTTTACTATTTCTTATAGAATAAAATCATAAGCAAACTATAGTAGAAATTAGTTACATTTTTCATTCAGGGTTAAATAAGAATCATCATATCTACCTAAACACCCAGCTGTACTAGAGTACTGCCTAAGCCAGGCATGGAAAAATACAGTATGGAAATATATTTCTATTTATTTCTCATTTAGCATATTTAATACTATTTATAACATAATCTTTCAATTACTAAGTCCATCAATACACGGTTACTCTTTTCTTCATAAACCCTAATAAAATACTAACATGCATGTATTTGAAAACTAGTAAACATTTTACTGAAGACAGTAAATAAATGTAATAACATGAAACAATTAGAACATGTCAATGATGAGGTGGCAATAGCTTAAGGAGGCTGTTACTCCCAACCAAATCCTGGAGAAATCTTAGATTTCACTTCCTTAGGACCCTCGAGCCTATTTCCTAGTCCTCTTGGTAGAGTACTGGGTGAGGGATATGTCCTTAAGACCTTCTGTCACCTGACTGGTCCAGTTACCTCAGTAATCCAAATCTGCTCACAGCAGTAAGAACTTCATCCTAATAGCTACAATAAGTTCAGTCTCAGCAGTTAACCCCTCAAACTCACTTCAGTAATCCCCTCCATCGAATTTCTCATGAGAAAATTTATTCACTCTAAATGATCACCTCTCAGAATGAGCAGCCTCAGCTGTCTTCAATGGAAAATTTTATAGAAATTCCTAGGCCTTCTGGGTCAGTTTTCATTTAATGAGCCACCTGCTCCAATTCCACTTTCTTGGGGAATCATGACCACAAATATAGGGAAGTTGCCACTTGCAATAGTTGAAAGTAGTTTGAGGATGCTGCCACTTGTCAGTGTACTCTCCTCCTAGTCTCCTCCACCAAGTGACCAGTTAACACTCTTTTAACAGCTTCCCTAAGTTGTTATCTCATCATTTATTTATTTATAAATAAAATATTCGGAATTACATTAATTATTCTTGACCTCACTTGGTCATTAATTACAAAATTAGCATAAAATATAACACAATGTTCCTCAAATAACATTAAATTGTTTTTGCAAATTGGGGCATGTGGCATACACACCCCATTAATTTATAACATCGTCCTCGATGTTATTTATTCCTCGTCCTTAGAGTTCCCCTGAAATAGAATTGGATATGCATCCCGCATATGAATTTCCAATTCCCAGGTGGATTCTTCTTGACTAAGGTGCTTCCATTGCACCTTCACCTGGCCAATAGTGTGATTCTGAAGCGATATCTCCCTCCGTTCGAGGATACAATCCGGTTTCACTAGAAAATCTCCTTCAGGTTCCAGCTTCACATCATTCCAATAATAACATGAGTAGCATCATGTACATATTTTTTTAATACAGAAATGTGAAAAACATTGTGAACTCTTAGATTTGGTGGTAGAGCTAATTGATATGCTACCTGTCCTATCCTAGACAATATTTCAAAAGGACCACAATATTGAGGGGCTAGCTTGGAACAACTACCCAACCTCAGAGAACTCTTTTTGGGTCTCACCTTAATAAAAACATGTTTGCCTACCTGGAACTCCTTTGGAGTTCGTTTAAGGTCTGCTTGACTTTTCTGTTGATCTTGCACAATTTTCAAATTATCTTGTACCTATTTTACAATTAACTCCATTTCTTTCAATAATTCAGGTCCTAATACTAACCTTTCCACTGGATTACTCCAAGATATGGGAGTATTGAATTTCCTTCCATATATAATTTCGAAAGGACTATACCTAGTTGAAGCTTGATAATGATTATTGTAAGCAAATTCTACCAGGTGTAAATAATCTTCCCATTTACCTGGCTGCTCCTTTACATACATTCTGAGTAGATCCTCCAATACCTAATTTACTCTTTCACTCTATCCATTATTTTGAGGATGGAAAGAGGTACTAAAGTTTAACGTAGTATTTAATCCTTTAAACAAATATTTCCAAAAATTACCTCTAAATTTAGGGTCTCGGTCTCAAATGATCACCTTTGGTATTCCATGCAACCGAAATTTTTTTTTAAAGAAAATAACAGCAATATTTGCAGCTTTATAAGTAGTTTTTACAGGTATAAAATGGGTTGCTTTACTCAATTTGTCAACCACTACCGTTATTGAGTCATTTAAGTTATGATTTCTAGGTAATCCCATAACAAAATCAAGGCTAACTATCTCCCATCTCCAGCTAGGAATAGGCAATGGCTAAAGTAGCCTAGATGGATGCTGATGTTCAGTTTTTACTTACTGACGTTCAAATCATCTAGCAATATATTCTGCTAGTTCATTTTTCATGTTTGGTGAGAAATAATCCTTTCTTAGCATGGTTATAGTTTTCTGATAACCTAGATGCCCTGAATAAGGAGTTTTATGAATTTCGTTTAAAATTAATAGCTTAATCTTAGGTACATTAGGTACGTATAATCTTTATACAGTAATAATCCTTTTTCATTCAAGATGTACCCTGTACTTATAATTTCTATTAAATTCTCTTTTACTTTTGCATGTAATTTTTGGTAATTTTCATCTTGTTCTATTCCAGCTTCAAGTTGTTCTTCCAAGTCTGTTGTATAAGTGGTAATGGCTGCTGTAAAATTCAGCGTTGCATTTATACTTAATGCATTAGCAACCTTGTTCTCCTTTCCTTTAATGTGTTGAATTTCAAAATCGTATTCACTTAGAAAAGCTAGCCACCTAGCTTGCCTAGCATTCAAGTTAGGTTGATCTAACAAGTATTTCAATCCTTTATTATCTATTAATATAAAATTCCTTCCAATTAAATGATGACGCCACATCTTTAATGCATGTATGACAGCAGCTAATTCTAAGTCATAGGCCGCATAATTTTTCTCATGAATCTTTAGCTTCCTATACTCATAGGAAATGGCGTGCCCTTCCTGAGTTAATACTCCACCTAAACCGTCATTGCATGCATCAATACATACTGTAAAATCTTCATTAGGGTCAGCAGTTCTTAGAATTGGTGTGGTGGTTAATAATGCTTTTAACTTTTTAAAACTGTCTTCACACTTCTGATTCCAATCAAATTTCTTCCCCTTTTTCTCCAAAGAGGTTATAGGGTTTGCAATTCTTGAAAACCCTTCGATGAATCTACGGTAATAACCAGTAATCCCCATGAATGATAAGACACTAGTTACATCTTTTGGGACTGGCCAATATTCGATTGCCTTTATCTTTTCAGGGTCAACAAAAATTCCTTCTTTAGTTACCACATGACCTAAATACTGGATTTTATCTTTAAAGAAGTCACATTTACTAAATTTTGCAAAAAGTTGATGCTCTCGTAACTCTTGCAAGACAATTTTTAAGTGTTCTTTATGTTCCTCTTCAAATTTTGAGTAAATTAAAATTTCATCAATAAATACGACCACAAATTTATCCAGATATTTGTGCATTACATTATTCATCAGACACAAAAAAATAGATGGAGCATTAGTAAGCTTGAAGGGCATAACGACAAACTCGAAATGTCCATATCGAGTTCTAAAGGCTGTTTTAAAGATGTCTCATCTTTGATTCAAACCTGGTGGTATTCAGACCGTAAATCAATCTTTGAAAACACCGTGGCTCCACGTAGCTGATCAAACAGATCATCTATGTGAGGTAACGAGTATCTGTTCTTGATAGTCATTTTATTTAATTGACAATAATCTATACATAGTCATAGAGTTCCATCATTCTTCTTAACAAAGATGTCAGGTGCCCCCCCAGGGAGATACACTCGGTCTAATGTAATTCTTATCAATAAGTTATTTTAACTGTGACTTGAGTTCATTTAATTCTAGTATATTCATCCGATAAGGGGCTTTTGAGCTGGGCACTGCACCAGGTACCAGTTCAATAGTAAAATCTAATTCTCGTCTCGGAGGCAGTTCAGGAATTTCTTTCGAAAATACATCTGAATATTCCCTTAGAATCATAATATCTTTCAATTTTATTTTTTCTATGTTGTCAATGTTTTCTTCATCGATTACTGTTACTGCATAAGCCTTACATCCTTTCATAACAGCTCTCTTAAGTTGTAGAGCATAGATCTACCTTACAGCTGTTTTTCTAGGGATTCCCCTTACATTTATTAACTTTCCATTGTTATTTATGCAAGTAAAGGTTTTATCAAAGCAATTCAAGACCACCCTATGTTGCTCTAACCAATCCATACGAATTAACATATCATATGAACCTAAAGGTAGCACATTGAGCTTAACAAAAGTTTCAAACTGATCCATAGTTACTGCACAATTCTTAACAAAGCTAATTACCTTTTTATTTGCACCAATAGCTAATTGAGCTAACCAAGAACTTGCAAAATTTTCAACTTGAAGCTTACACTTTTATACTAAGTTAGGAGAAATATAGCTTAAACTAGTTCCTGGATCAATTAAAATAGATATAGGTATTTGATTTATCTTACCTTACACTTCCACCATGGAAGTTTGATAATCTACTTGTCGGTTCTCTAATGCTGCATTGATCCTGGGCATTGTCCTCGCTAGATCACCAACAGTCATCTCCTCTTGTATTGTGTGTATGTTGCTAACAATCTTCTTCAGATTGGGGCATACTAATGCATAATGCGAACCATTGCATTCCCAACACTTTATGGGTTCCTTTCATTCAAAGTGCTTTGTATAGTTACTGTGGTTGTTAGCAGATTCTTTATTCCTTTGATTATTCGGATTGGTCCATGAATTACTTTTGTTCCCTTGGAAATTCTTACTAGGAAAATTTCTAGTGTTATTATTCTTAGAATTTCGATTAGGTACAAACTCTTTCTTTTTCTATTCAAAGCTATTATTCCTTTTGGCGTTCCAGTTGGCCATGCTCTCCTTTTTACGATTCTATTCATAACAAAAATTCGCTTTTCTCATTGCTTCTTCTAATGTTTTCGGATTTTCATACTCAATTCTGTCCTATATATGATAAGGTAAATAGTTGATAAACCGTTGTACCCTAGGTTTCTCGTCCACAATATATGGCAGATACCTGAGCAAAATTAGAAATTTACTATTCAGTTCTTTCATATTCATTGTACCCAGTTTTAGCTCGTAGAATTCCTTAGCCCTTTCCTCATAGTACTGTTCAGATAAAAAAAAAAATTTAAAATATTTCTTAAATGTACTCCAATTTATGTTTTTCTCCCTTATACCTTTTACTCTTTTTAAGTCCTGCCATCATATATCAGCTTTTCCCATAAGATTATAAATAGCCATCCTGGCCTTCAGTTGATTAGAGTAGTTGTAAATTTGGAAGTATTTCTTCATCCCAGACAACCAGGATTTTGCTTCTTCTCCCTTCTCAGTTTCTTCATTAAAGGTTGGTGGCTTGATCTTCTTGAACTCCCCAAATATTTCTTCATAAGGTTTAAATTTTCTCTTCCTAGTATGGTGGTTATCTTCACTACTGTCACTAGTATAATGAAAGTTTTGTTTATGTAAATCACCATAAGGCTTTAGAAGATGAGCTACTTCCGTTTTTAACTTATTTAGTCTTTTTATCTTTATGTTGATAACCTATATCATAAAACTCAGTTCTTTTACCTTTTCCCTCAGTATGAAATCTTTCTATTAAAATCTAATTTAGCTCCTCTTGAGCTCTCAGAATCCTCTCATTTTCTTTCTTAACTGATTCCATCTCTGATTTTAATTCTTTAAATTTGTGGAGTAGTTCGGAAGAATTATTAGTTATATCTTCTTGTATAGGTTCTTTTTGAAGATTATTTCATTCAGTGTAAGGAGATTCCTCATCCTCATATTCTTTCAATCTATCCATACATGTCATTAACTCAGAAAAAAAATTCTCTGTGAGTATCGTTCAAAGAAAACAACATCAACATATTTATTTAAATTTACTGTTCCAAATAAGCAAGTTGAGCTACATTCAGGCCTAGTGTTTGAACTTTGTGCTCTGATACCACATGTAATAACCCAAAAATTCATAAAAATTAAAAAAAATTTCAAGTGACATAAAATGTCTAAAGCTGCAGCTAAGTACCTGCCAATGGTTAGCGGAAAATGAAACAGTTTATAAAAGAACATGGGATCACTTCTTTATAAGAACCTGTAAACTAAAAGGTGTAATCTTAAAAACTTGTGTTAGTGCTATTAATGAATTAGTAGCTGTAATTTTATCAAAGTTAGAAAACGACTTGCATTTTGTTGCTGCTAGATATACTGATGTTTATCTTTTGTCAAGTAGGTAAGAATTCTTGTGTGTGATCGGGGCTTAATTAGCATTCAGCTAACTCAATTGGATTGTTGGCTTCTTATAGGTTTAGCATGTAAGTGTATGATCAAGTAGGGTGTTATTTAAATTCAAGTCGAGAAGCTACTTCCCTAGCATGATTAAGATGCTAGTATTAGAAAATGTTTTACTATGCTGCTTGTCTTCAAGGAGGTAATGTTAATCTTTTTCTGTCGTTACAACTCCATAGATTGTATTTATAAATAACTCCATAATTAGGTTTTACCAATTACATAAACATGGGTTTAAACTTTGCAAGAACAAGTACTATCCAAAGTTCCTCAAATCGACTGAATATTATACTTTAAGAATCTAAAGAACACTGCTATTTTTGTTTACCGTAATGGTTATTTATAATTTCCGTAGAGAGCATATAACTCATAGTTTGGGCTTAAGTTCACTCCATATTGTTTGGTGTTTCTCGCAGCTACCTTCACTTCAAGACTCTGTAAATGTCCTTCTCTCAATGAATGATCAAGTTACTTATGATTTTAATGATAAATTCATCATTAAGTTGTTAGAGTATTATCGGGATTTCTTTAATGTTTTTGGTATTCAGTTAACCGAACACTCCTTCAAAAATAACTCAAGGCTAAGTTCCAAGAGTCCATGGCTCTTCTTCTTACTATGGTTATAAGTTACACATGTTCTTCTTACTATTTCCATTAACCCCAGCTAAAAACATAACTATCTACATTTGATTTATTATCAAAGGAATCTCTAGAATAAACAAAAAGTGTTCATCTTATAACCTATAGTCAATCCCTTAAGCATCAATACACCATGGTTTATATCAAATTATGGGAAATCATATAATGTAAAGTTTGTAATGATTGTTGGTTGATTGTAAATAATTTTGTTGTAGTGCTGACTATGGAACTCTACCCATGCTGGAGGAAATATTTAGAAGGACACGTGGGATGGTTTTATCCACACAAGGGTTGACTTATAACTCCAAAACCCTACTCATTTGTTCTACAGAGCGAGGGTTCCTTCGTCTTTTTTGCCAAGATGAGACTCATGGCCATATGAGACCTGTAACCACCTTCAAGTTTGACAGCTTGCTTCCATTCCAATGCTGTGACTGTCTTGAGAGAGGTCGTGAGTGGTTTTTGGTATTTAATGGTTGAAGTAGTTTGCAACGAGTGTAGATACTGTTTTTTCTTTAGGACTCAAGGACTGTGTTTGTCTTGAGCTTACAAACTGACTGACAGAGCTCGAGCAGGAGTATTTCTCATCTGGTTGAGTTGATTTTCTTGTTTTCCTTTACAGTGGTGACTCAGTGTCTTCTTGTCTTTTGGCACGATGCCAACATGATCTAAGGTGGTCATTTTACCTCAGCTTCATCCCGAAACTTTAACAGGTAAAGAATTACACTCATTTCATTTTTAGGTTAATTTTTATAAAAGGGTTTTACAAATTTTAAGAAGGATTTGTAATGATAAGGTTTGTAAACTTGCAGGTCCTTCTCCCAGCTCTGTAGGTGGAAACAAGCTTCTCCTTCAACGTTCCACTTGAGCATTCAATTGGTAAGCCCTAGTTGCAAATGAGGGTTTCTTCCTACAAATTTGTTATGTTGGTTGGAAGTTAGGTTCTTTGTGGTTGAAAAAGGCACGGCCTCGGTTTACCTGTTAGCTTGTTGTTTTTACTTGCTTGATTCTAAATGAGTTTGAAACCCTTAGAGGGTAATTTGTGCAGGGACGATGAAGGCTTATAGTAGCCATGATAATTAGTTTTTAAGTATAGGTATTTACAGCCTGAACAATGTAACTTCTTTTACTTCTTTTGATAGAGCTTAGTTCTAAGCCCTACGAGGTTGTCGACCTCTGTCTAGTTAATTTTAAGTTTTTAAAATAGATTTTTTAAGGAAAATAAAAGACTGTTAATTAGTCAGGATTTGTAAATGGATTAAGGGTTTTTACCTATCAGTAAAGTATGGTTACTGTTCGATATATACTATTTTGTTTTAGCTAATATTTGGACAGGCCTGAGTCTTAACCTGTAATTCTAAAGGCAGTAAGCCATTTTCTTCCTATTTGATTTTGTTTTTAATAAATGGTTATAGTACTATTTTGATTATTATCGTGTAATTAATAGTATTTATAGTGCAATGTAATTATGGAAGTTTTTATTGTGTTAAGAGTACTATTATTACTCTGTTTGGTTCTTAAGGGTTAATTTTGAAGTATACCCTACTGTTCGGTGAAAGAATAAATTTTACATGGAAAATTCTTAGCTGTGTTTTATTATTTTCCTTCAATGATTTCTACAACTGTTTTAATTCTTAAAAAGGAATATTTAGGGTAAATACTGCAAGCTTGAGAATAGGATTAAGTTTATCTTTCAATAACCTAGGTAGTTGTCTTGAGGTTACAGTAGAAACTTCTATCTTAATACAGAGACACATATTGTCTGGAAATAAATTATTATAAGATGTTATTGAAAATTATCTTAACCTAAACCCTAAGTGATAGTCTGTTTACTATTCCTATGTTTATTTGTTAAACTGTATCTATTGTATTTATAAAGAATAATAGTATTCAAATAGTTCTATATGTAGTATGATTACTAAATATCTTTAAATATCTATGTTCAGTTCTTTTCTGAAGTAAATACATTCAATAGATAAAGTGTTCACTGTTTCTTACAGAATAAAATCATAAGCAAACTATAGCAGAATTTAGTTACATTTTTCATTTAGGGTTAAATAAGAATCATCATATCTACCTAAACACCCAGCTGTACTAGAGTACTACCTAAGCCAGGCATGGAAAAATAGAATATGGAAATCTATTTCTATTTATTTCTCATTTAGCATATTTACTACTATTTCTAACATAATCTATCAATTACTAATTCCATCAATACACAGTTACTCTTTTCTTCATAAACCCTAATAAAATACTAACATGGCTATATTTGAAAACTAGTAAATAAATATAATAACATGAAACAATTAGAACCTATCAATGATGATGTGACAACAACTTAAGGAGGTTATTCCTCCCAACCAAATCCTGGAGAAATCTTAGAATGCACTTCCTCAGGACCCCCGAGCCTGTTTCCTGGTCCTCCTGGTAGATTACTAGGTGAAGGATATGACCTTAAGATCTTCTGTCACCTAACTGGTCCAATTACCTCAGTAATCCAAATCTTCTCACAGTAGTAAGAACTTCATCCTAATAGCTGCAATAAGTTTAGTCTTAGCAGTTAACCCCTCAAACTCACTTCAGTAATCCCCTCCATCGAATTTCTCATGAGCAAATTCATTCACTCTGAATGATCACCTCTTAGAATGAGAAGCCTCAGCTATCTTCAATGGGAAATTTTATAGAAATGCCTAGGTCTTCTAGGTTAGTTTTCATGTAATGAGCCACCTGCTCCAATTCCACTTTCTTGGGGAATCATGACCACAAATATAGGGAAGTTGCCACCTGGAACAATTGGAAGTAGTTTGCGGATGCTGCCACTTGTCAGTGTACTCTCCACCCAGTCTCCTCCACCAAGTGACCAGTTAACACTCTTTTAACAATTTCCCTAAGATGTTGTCTCATCATTTATTTATCTATAAATAAAATATTCTGAATTACATTAATTATTCTTGACCCCACTTGGTCATCAATTACAAACTTAGCATAAAATGTAACACAATGTTCCTCAAATAACATTAAATTGTTTTTGCGAATTGGGGCATGTGACATGATAGATCTAGAATCTTGGAAGAAGATTGATTCCAGAGCCATGCTGATTATCATGGATGGAGTGAAGGACCATGTAGTCCCTCACCTTTCTAGTAAGAACACAACATTAGAGATGTGGACGGCTTTGGAGAGTCTGTACCAAAGCAAGAATGAGAACCGGAATATGGTGTTGTAAGAGAGGACATGCAACACCAAGATGGCCAAGGTAGAAGTAGTGGTGCCTTATCTCACGAGGCTCACACGGATCATGGATGAGCTTGGAGTTGTTGGCTCTAAGACAGTGAATGAGGAGCTAGTTCGGATAGCCCTCAATGGCTTCTCTAAGCCATGGGACACCTTTGTCAAAGGTGTTGTGGCAAGGGAGAATCTCCCTGATTAGAAAATACTATGGGAGGACTTTTTGTAGGAGGGGACCCTCATGGTTCAAGGATCAAGCTCATCCAGCAGTGCCCTATAAATTGTGGATGAGGAGGCTCTAGCCCTTACATGGAAGAGCAAGGGGAAGGAAAGGAGGAAGAACGATGGTAAGAATAACCTTGACGTGTCAAATATTAAGTGTTTTATCTACCATAATTAGTAGGGACACTTTTCCTCGCAGTGCCCAAACATGAAGAAGAAGAGTAACACTCAGATGGTTGTATCTACAAAGGTGGATGAGTTCAACAGGAACTTTGATAAGGATTTTTGCTTGATAGCTTGCATGGAAAGCACCACAGGGATCAGCATATGGTACATCAACAATGGAGCATCTAGTCACACGAATGGACATAAGAGATTCTTTTGAGACTTGTAGGAGGGTGGAATAGGGATCCACGTTGAGCTAGGTGATGATGCATGGTATCAGGTGCAAGGAGTTGGTACTATTTCATTTCAGGGAGTCTAGAAAACTCCTCACTTTTGCTGACATTTTGTATGTTCCAGGACTGACCAAGAACCAAATATCAATCTCCACTCTGGAGGACAAGGGATATCAGGTGAAGTTCCATGACCTTAGAGTATATATCAGGCCTAAGGGTGTCAAATAGGATATTGGATCAGATAATTTCCATGAGGAGAAGGAAAGTGTATATACTACAATTTGATCTTGCAAAGGCTCTAGTCAGCAGCAACAGTAGCAGTTAGGGTGAGTTGTGGAATAGGAGGATGGCACACTTACACCATGGAGCACTGAAGCATTTCAAACAGGGAGTCATTGGATTTTCTCAAGTATAAGAGGAAAAGAATAACTACCACAAGGTTTGTTCTTTGGGGAAGAACATCAGGAATCCTTTCCCACAGAGTGAGCACAAGTCCAAGGATCCCTTTAACTTGGTGCATTCTGGTGTATGAGGACCTATGAGTGTCCATTCATTCAGTGGTTACAACTACTACATGAATTTAATTGATGACTATTCTAGGAAGACCTAGATCTATTTTCGGAAGGCCAAGTTAGAGGTATGTTAGCTGGAATATTTCACCTCCTGCGGACAGCAAGGTGTTCCACTAGTTTGAATGGTTCAGATCCAGAACAAATAGAGGACAGAGGTTGAAGACTCTCCCTAGATGTCGTAGATACCTGGAATGCAATGCTTTGATAGTCACCCTGTGTACCTGCAATCAGCTCAACACGAAACAGATCAAAGCAACCAAAATATAATCTACTAATCTATGTTAGTGACTAAGGAATCCAACAACATACATGTGAAATCAAACATCAACAATATATGTGGGACATAAATCAACTTTCATCAAAGAAATATGAAGAAGTTTACAACCAAGCCTTAGTGTTCACATGCGTCTCCATGAAACCAAGCATTCTCATCCCTATAAGCTCTGACTCTAGCTCTCTCTATGCTCTCCAATGATATGGACCAAGTGATCAATCCAACAGCATAACAATGCCTTAAGAGTTCTCCCCCTCAACCATGGCCATAAGCTTGTATTTATAAGGCTAGATGGATAGGGTAGGTTGAGAGATTTGTGGGTGAGGTGGCCTCCAAGATCCTAGGATGGGGGATCTCGAGCTCAACAGACCCACAACAACAGGGATAAGGGATATCTCGAGGCTTATCATCTAGAAGCCTCGATAAGCTTCTCTTTTTCCCTTTTTACCCAGGGTACCACGTTTCTCCTTTAGTGACAAAGCAGTTCTAGTAATAACCGCTTATGGACTAAGGGCCATAAGCAGTGGCACCACTTGTGGGCAACATAGTATGGGCGGTGCAAACAAGGGTACCACGTATGGATAAAGGGTCAAGCATGGTGCTAGGAATTTGTATGAAAAGATTGAAAAATGATATGAGTTTCCACTCTAGAAGCTGGGATTTAGGGCAAGTAGGTATGTCAAATGTCTTATCACATGATGGTGACAGGATTTTGGTATAACAGGATGCCCCCCAAAGCATGAGTCTTAGAGGGATACGATAAACGAGAGCTTTGAGAGAACAAGTCATCACCATGAGATGAAAATGTTGGCTCGATCAGAGTATGTTGTTAAGTAGGCATCTATAGTACATCAATATGTTGAATCATAGACACAAGTAACCGAACTCATGGCTGTAGACCAATACAAGGCAGATCCATGAGAGGAATAAACAAGCATGGCTACTAGAATATAGCGTAGATCCATGTGATAGAGGACTCAAACTTGGACATAGCTACTAGACAAACAATGTAGATCTATGTCATACAGACGCAAATTTTACCATAGCCACGACCATACAAATGTGGATCCATGCTAGATATACAAAACTCCATCACAATCTGGGAAAAAGAAATGAGCACTTTAAATAAATACCTAGGGTCTTCGTCTCGTCTTCCACAAAGTACGATTCTATCCATGTGATTACAATGATTTGAATTTGAACATGGTAGAAACCACTTGATTATTGGCCAATGATGTGAACTGTTAACAAGTGCGAGGGAGATCACCATTAATGTCAATGATTCCCAAGGTACTCTAGTACAATCTACTGAGTGCAAATAGATGTCTTGATGTCAAACACCCAGTCGATTCTATCGATCAAAGGTTAATGATGTGAACCTATTTCGATAGAGAGAGAATATGTCATTAAGGCATACCGATCTTAAGGTACTAAATATTGTTTCTAAGACTATTTCTCGGATGATGAGCTGATGTCGATGGAAAAAGTCTCGTCAAAGGAGGGCCATGATGAGTCCCACATCGATTACATGAAACTTGGAACATAGTTCTGAAATGATGTGAATGTAGTAACCATATGATTGACTCAAAGATATTGACATAAAGACTATGTATATTGCAGAGGAAAAACTTCTTCAAATCCCCTTTGAACATCAGGTGGCACGACAAAACGACTTGGCAGCATGACTAGATGGGACAGACACATAATGCGACAATGGACAATGCATTATTTTGAAAGACTCAAAGGAGTGACATGACTCATGAAAGTGGATTGTCAGGGAGATCACCTAAATACCCAATTGACTGACATGATGTGCAGACAAGTGCCATGTTCAAAGGTAATGACAAACAATTTCCATTATTTGCAAAAATGATTCCCTTCCCATTTCCCCCATTATGGTTGATGAGTGCCTCTTTTCGGTTTTACGAGTTCAAAGAGGGTAACAAAAACTCGATATATCTTGTCAGAAGACAAGTCCAAACTCATATTTTTTACGAACCTGATAGAGGAGGGGTTCGTTTCCAAAATGGGTCTCTCAATGTTTAATTTAACAAGTCCGCTAAAAGAAAACTCGGTATCATTCATATTTAGAGAGTCTGAACGAATACAAAAGAATATTCCAAAGGGATCCTTTTTCGTATGATTTAGTCCCTAAGGCCTGAAAAAGTATAAAATCATACCTTAGGGAACTCTTCTAGTCATGATTGGCTGGAGTGTTCCTTTTTCGTAAATAGTCCTATCCGAACCAAAAAAGAGATAACCTACCGTTGGACAGACGACTCTTCAAATACTTTAACGAGCGTGAAGAAGACAAGATCGCTCGACTATATTTTCACATTTTAAGAGTCCGAAAAGAGTTTAAAGAAGACTCTATTCACCTTTTTCATGTTTGAATCTAGAGTACGAAAAAGTAATAAACTAATCTCAAACCACTTTTCATGTTTTAACCAGAGCATGAAAAATGAAAAGTAAGCTCAACCCCATCTTACTGTTTTTAATGAGCTCGAAGATCAGTTGAAAGAATGCTTGAAGATTGGCTTCATTTTTACACAAGCTTGAAACCAATGGGTAAACTATGCTTGAAAAATCCCTTTAACATGACATACAGAGGTTGGAATCTTGCCCCCAGCATGATTGCTAGCGAAGCTTACCCCTAGCATGGTTTCTAGTGGCTCGACATGCCCCCAAGCTTTGTTTCATTTAACAATTCTTCTTCCATACCCAACCTAAAAACCTAGTTACTAATGTGAAAATGTTCACCAAGGGGTAGGAAGAATGAGAATCGGGCAGGTGGAAAGAAGGTTCGATTTCTAACACTAAAGTGAAGACTCGACTCAAGGGAAGGGGATCTGTTTCATTTTTTCACAATCTTGAAACATAAGGTAACTATGCTTGGAACATGGTTTCATTTTTATGCAA
The DNA here is from genome assembly GCA_001517045.1 of Pseudotsuga menziesii. Taxonomy (NCBI): domain Eukaryota; kingdom Viridiplantae; phylum Streptophyta; class Pinopsida; order Pinales; family Pinaceae; genus Pseudotsuga; species Pseudotsuga menziesii. The sequence continues at coordinate 83,744 of LPNX010581413.1, read as the reverse complement.
GCTTGAAACCAAAAGGTAAACTATGCTAAAGGAAACCTACTTCATTTTTTAACGAGCTTGAAATAGAAAATGAACTATGCTCAGGAATGATTTCATTTTTATGCAAGCTTGAAACCAAAAGGTAAACTATGCTTGAGGAGATCCATTTCATTTTTTAATGAGCTTGACATAGAATGGGAATTTTGCTCACAGCCATCTGTTTCATTTTTTAACGAGCTTGACACAGAATGGGAATTATTCTCATGACATGGTTTCATTTTTATGCAAGCTTGAAACCAAAAGGGTAAACTATGCTTAAGGAGTGGTTTTAATTTTTAACGAGCTTGAAACCAAAGGGTAAACTATGCTCTCCAACCTGCTCCTACCGAACATGATATCCAGAGGTTGTTAGGTTGCCCTCATTTCATAAAAGCTAGTGACTTAGCTCTATTATGATTTCCATAGACTAGAGCCATGCCCCCCATTTTACCCATGATGGGAAGGAGCTAACTATAAGAAGGGGAAGGAACCACAAGAACATGCGGCACATTCAAGGCAGTCTGATTACTAGGAGTCACGTGATGGTCAAGTGTAACAAAGGAAAGCTGATCAATGGTCACAGTCTTCCCATCATGGGGAAAATGCATAACTCTAAAGAGTTTGGACACAACAGCCTTCATGGCATAAACATAATCACATCCAAGGAGTAGATTAAAATCTAAAGGACCTTGGACCATCATAACATCAATACAGATAGTTTTCCCTCCTAATGTAATAGGAAAATAAGGAAGGGTCCCTAAAGGTGTAGTAGGTATTTGATTAAAAGTCAGTATCTGATCGGTGGATTGCACAAGCTGAGGAGAACCTAAAGCTTGCCAAGCAGTTGAGGATAGAATACTAACAGAATCCCCTTCTTCAACAATAGTGCGAAGTATCCACCTAGCAGTAAAATTCACAACGATCTGGAAAGGAACACTTGAATGAAGATGAGACTATGTTAGATTACTCCAGTTAAAGGAAATAACCTCACTACTTAGAGAGGGTTTTATCGAAACAGACAAAATTTCCTCTTGTCGAGAACAATCAGAACGAAGCATAAAAACTTCGGTAGGTTTTAGTTCATTCTCTACTAGAAGAGAAGAACAAGACAAAGATTCGGTCAAAGAGACTACTTTAGTCTTAACACTCTATGATGAAAGAGTGGGATCGGGTGGAAATGACAGCGACTTGACCACTTCACTCTTCGAAGGAAGAGTGGGATCAATTATATATGAAACTGAATTGATCACTTGGTCAACCAGTGAGGAATCGAGGGATAGCTTACTATCACTTGTTGGAATCACCTATTGATGATCAGTAATATTTTCCAACCAACGCGAAGCTTCATCCATGCTTGGAAAAAGATAAGTACGATGCATAGCATTGCATATCAAACAAGGATACAAGACTTTACCCTTACGACCTTTTACCAATGGGTCACTGGTTGAGGGAGTATCATCAACATGATGATCATAGGTTGATGACATAGATGGTTTGGACCTTTTAGACAACTCTTCCTGTACACGGGAGAGACCGGGACACTCTTTAAGAAGGTGGTACCCCTTGCAAAGCTTACAAGGTAACTTGGGTTTTTCGAGTGTTCTCTTAGAACAAGCACCATCAAGAGCAGATGGCTGCTTCTTTTTCTCTTTCTTGTCCTTGTTCTTCTTACCCTTCCCTTTATTCTTCTTCTTATCCACACAACTACTAGCCATAGAGCTTTGGTCAAGCGAAGAAGAAGGAGGGGATGAAGTAACAATCGACGAAGAAGGAGAGGGATTAGGTTGAGGTCGATCCTCTCCTAGAGGAGAGGTGACGTTTGAGACATTAGGTGTAACAGGAATTACTGGATTAAATAGCCAGACCAGTAATCCTATAGTTAATCCAGGAAGATTTAGAGTGGCAATAAAGGGAGGACCAATACCTTCACTTGGAGGGAATACAAAAGGTACACCTTGGAAAGGGACCTCTTGAGTGGTAGTCCTAGATTGGGATGCCATCTCTAAACTCTCTAATAACCCCCTAACTACCACGCAAAAGCAAGCACTACTCAAACTAAAAGAAACAAGCAAACATGTGAAAGGAGTGGATAAGAGTCAGGAACCTCACAGGAGAGGCCAAAAGGATAACTCAGATGGTTTGAGGATTCCTAAAAGGGTCTCCCGATATACACAAGGTATGGGAGAGCTCAAATTGGTAGTAGTGCTGTCTAATGCATAATCGTACAGAAGGGGCCTTCCGATATACAATCGAGTACGTGAAGTACCTTTCGATATACCTCAAGGGTACGTGAAAGGCCGTTCGATATACCGACGATACATGGAAGAACCACGTGAGTCCCAGGATGTAATGCAGACGAGTAACGACAGCTCCTACGCTTAACGACGCCCAAACACGTCTCTAACTTATCACTCAAATTGCTAAAAATCTTAACCTAGTACTATCGTTAATTTTATCTTGTGCATTTAGGTGGAAACATGGAGTGAAAACTTGAAATTAAAGAAGATGCACACTGATCTATATGATAATGCAATTTTTCCTCTTCAATGAAATTCTACCTAAGAGAGGGAGAGAGATTTACATTTCTTCCCAAAAATGCACACCCAAATGCAAATGCAATTCTATCTTTTCAAACGAAAAGTGAAATATCAATGCACCCCAAACAATCTTTAAAGTAAATAAGAAAGAGATCTAAAGAACATATAACATAAATCAAAATGTTTCCTATCTTTTCATGCTTGAAAAAGACGCATAAAAACTCAATGGAAAGATGATTTCATTGACGTTTCCAAACAAATCTAACTCTAATGCACGCAAAGCTGAAAACAGATATTTCTTCTCAATGAAAGTAAGATATAGAATTTCAAACAATCATGCACAAAACAAGAAGAAAATCGTTCAACAACGCTTGCGAATAAAACAAAGGAGAGAGAAAACTAAAACTTCTCTTTGAAACAGACAAGGAAATGAAGAACCAATCTTTCCTACCAAGCACTGAAAAAATCAGCATGCAAAAGGAAACAAGAATTTCCCCAAGCAAAGAAATACTCAAAACAACATGAATCACTCAGGCATTCCAAGTCCAAAACAAACCAAATCCTACACATGAAAATGAAATGTATATTTCAAATTCAAATGAATAATACCTATAGAAAAGAGAAAGATATTTCAAGAAAATAAAAGGATGTAAAATCTAATGCAAGAAACACAAACTCTCTTTGAATGCAAAGGGAATATAACAATACACTTCATTTTCATCAAAAAGTAAGCCAAAAAACACACAAAAATAAAAATACAAATTCTCGAATAGGGCCTACCTAGCACCGCGCAGATGAAGCTGTTGACAGGTGGTTTTGAGGCAGAACCACTCCTTGCTCACTAGATTCAGGCGGTAGCATCGTGTATGGCTAACTAGACTCAGGCGGTGGCACCATTCCTCGCCAACAGAACATGTGCGGTTCCCTATAAAAATCCAAAACACAACAGAGAATGACATATCAAGTCAAAAAAAGACCAGATCAAGGTAAAAACTGATAGATTGAGAGTGAGAAAGAGCATAAAAGGTCGAAAATGACTCAGATCTGAATAGATTTGAAAGTTTCAAACCCAAATAGATCAAGTCAGAAAGTAGATCTGATTGAATACAGTTGGAGAAAGAGCCTAGATTTGGACAAGAGTTGCAGACTGAGGAAGATCAGAACTACTGATATACTAGTCCCCAGGGGAGTCAGCAGATTTGTTAGCTGGAATATTTCACCTCCTATGGACAACAAGGTGTTCCACTAGTCTGAATGGTTCAGATCCAAAACAAATAGAGGATAGAGGTTGAAGACTCTCCCTAGATGCCGTAGATACCTGGAATGCAATGCTTTGATAGTCACCCTGTGTACCTGCAATCAGCTCAACATGAAACAGATCAAAGCAACCAGAATATAATCTGCTAATCTGTGTTAGTGACTAAGGAATCCAACAACATACAAGTGAAATCAAACATCAACAATATATGTGGGACAAAAATCAACTTGAATTAAAGAAATATGAAGGAGTTTACAACCAAGCCTTAGTGTTGACATGCATCTCCATGAAACCAAGCATTCTCATCCCCATAAGCTCCGACTCTAGCTCTCTCTATGCTCTCCAATGATATGGACCAAGTGATCAATCCAACAACATAACAATGCCTTAATAGTTCTCCCCCTCAACCATGGTCATAAGCTTGTATTTACAAGGCTAGATGGATAGGGTAGGTTGAGAGATTTGTGGGTGAGGTGGCCTCCAAGATCCTAGGATGGGGGATCTCGAGCTCAACAGACCCACAACCATAGGGATAAGGGATAACTCAAGGCTTATCATCTAGAAGCCTCGAGAAGCTTCTCTTTTTCCCTTTTTACCCAGGATACCATGTTTCTCCTTTAGTGACAGAGCGGTTCTGGTAATAACCGCTTATGGACCAAGGGCCATAAGTGGTGGCACCACTTGTGGGCAACAGAGTTTGGGCGGTGCGAACAAGGGTACCGCGTATGGATAAAGGGTCAAGCGTGGTGCTGGGAATTTGTATGAAAATATTGACAAATGATATGAGTTTCCACTCTAGAAGCTGGGATTCAGGGCAATTAGGTATGTCAAATGTCTTATCACATGATGGTGACAGGATTTTGGTATAACAAGGTATTTGAGAGGTTTCGAGAGTTCAAGACTCTCGTGGAGAACCAAATAGGGAAGAATATTCGGGTGTTAAGGATAGACAATGGGGGTGGTGAGTACACTTCGAATGAGTTGATGGAGTATTGTTCGGCTGAGGGGATAAAGAAGTAACACATCGTGCCCCATACCCCATAGTAGATGGAGTTGCAAAGTGGAAGAACATGATGATGGTTGGAGCAGCCAAGGCCATGATATTTGATAAGGAATTACCACTATTCCTCTGGGTCGAGGCATAAAAGACTACAGTATACATCTAGAGTAGGTGTGCCCACACATATTTGGGGAGGAAGACACCAGAGGAGGTCTTCATGGGAACTAGGCCATATGTGAGTCACATTCACATAATCGACAGTGTATTCTATTGTCATGTTCATGCTGTCAATAGGAAGAAGTTTGATTCTTCTTGAGAGAAGGGGCTATTTGTTGGGTACAACGATATTTAGAAGGCATATAGAGCTTACATTTCAACTTGCAGGAGCATTACTATGAGCAGGGATGTCCAGTTCGATGAGGACAGGGCCTTAAGGAGATCTTTGGACTTACCAGCAGAGTAGCAACCAGCACAGGATTCAGGGGTCAAGTTGGAGGAGTCTGATGTATAGGTACAGGTACAGACACAGAGCACAGGTTCTAGTGGTCAGAGTGAGTCAGGTGGACAGGATCCTTCAGTCATTGACTTAAAGGATGAGTTGTAGCAGGAGACAGATATCTAGCAGCCACATCAAGTTGACATTAGGCCAAGGACTAAGTATTTTAGGTCCATAGTGCAGGATTCTAGGAAGGTAGATCCTCCACATCCATTTTTTAGACGGAGTGTACCACCAAAGAGGATTAGCTATATGCCACTGATGACATAGTTGATTAAATATGGACCTTCCAGCTTCAGGGAGGATGCACAACATGATGTGTGGAAGGAGGCTTTGATTGAGGAGTATGACTCCATTATGAAAAACCAGGTATGGGAGGTTGTGCTGAGGCCAAAAGGGAAAAAGTTGGCGGGATCCATATGGATCTACAAGGTGAAGAATCTAGTAGAAGGAAGTGTGGAAAAGTATAAGGCACACTTTGTGGCAAAGGGGTTTTCACAGAAGGAGGGTATTTATTATGAGGAGACCTTCGCCCCTATTTCCAGGTATTATTCTGTTCAGACCATTATCTCACTGGGAACTGAGATGGTTTGGCATGTCCATCAGATGGACTTCAAGACTTCCTTCCTCAATGGAGTTATAGAGGAGGAGATATATATTGAGCAGCCAGAGGGGTTTGATGTGGAGGACAGGGAGACGCATGTATGTAGAATGCATCAATCTCTTTATGGGCTCAAGAAGGAACCTCGAGCATGGTACTCGAGGATTGACAGCTATCTATGGGATATGGGATTTCAACGGAGTGAGGCTGACCACAACCTATACTTATTGACAGGTGAGGTGCCTCTCATACTGGTCCTGTATGTTGATGATCTCTTTTTGATAGGAGATGAGAGGCTGATTGGAGACTGCAAGTCCAACCTTGTAGTGGAGTTTGAGATGAAGTACCTTGGGTTGATGAATTACTTTCTGGGCTTGTAGGTTTGGTAGAGAGATGGATGCTTCTTAATCGGACATGGGAAGTATGTAGTAGAGATCCTAAAGAGATTTAAGATGGAAGACTGCAAGCCTATGGCCATACATCTAGTTTCCAACTGGAGGAATATTGATGCATTAGGTTCAAATAGATTTGATCCTACCTTGTATCGTCAGCTTATCGGATCACTTATGTATCTGGTCAACACTCGACTAGAAATCAGCTTTGCAGTCAAATATTTGAGTCAGTTCATGGTGGACCCTCAGAGAGTGTATTAGACGGCTATGAAGCACATAATTTTCTACATCAAAGGTACAATGGAGTATGGATTAGCTTATGAGCACAGGTGGAGTGTATAGTTAGCAGGTTTCATAGATGTTGACTGGGCAGGATGTGTAGAGGACCAGAAGAGTACTTCATATTGTTGTTTCAACATTGGATCAGAGGTTATCTCTTGGTTCAGCAAGAATTAGAAGTCATTTGCATTGAGCTCAGTAGAGGCTGAGTACATGGCAGCCAACATGCCTTCTTGTGAGGGTATGTGGTTGAGGAAGTTACTTGCAGGGTTGTATGAGTGTGAGAAAGAGGCTACATGAGTTCACTATGACAATCAGAGTGGCATTAGGCTATCTGATAATCTAGTGTTCCATGATTGGAGCAAACACATAGACATCAGATACCACTTCTTGAGAGATTGTGTTTAGAAAGGAACCATTCGGTTGGAGTACATACAGATAGATGAGCAGGTGGCGAACATTTTCACCAAGGAACTTTGCAGACAGAGTTTTTTGAAGTTCAGGGATAAGTTGGGGTTTCTACTAAATCCCTTCCTCGTTGAGAGGGAGTGTTAAACTAGAAGCAACAAGGAAGGTCTTCATATGATGCATGTTTTCTTGCATGCAGAAGACTTAAATTAGGAAGCCAATTGTATTTAATTATTTTCCTAAGTTTACTTTGGAAAATAACTAAAGTGATCTAATTGTTTATTAACTTTAGTGAAACACTAGTTAAAGTGAAAGTGAAATCAAGGTTTTTTCTTTACCTAAAGTTATAAAAGAGAGATCAATTGGTGGACAGGACACACATTTGTATTATGATAGAGACAGGATATAGACAAGGAGAGAAATTTAGACATAGGATTTATATGGGAAGATGAAGGAGCGAGCAGAGGGATCACCGAGATTCGTACAGCTAGGTCATACACTCACGTAGGAGGATGTTTAGTTTTACCTAGGGTTTTTCCCAGTGATTCTGTCATGTAACTGTATTTTCCAGGTTTGGGTGAATTTGTAGTATTGTAAACGCTCCATATTTTCTCATAATAAAATTTATATCTGACTACTGCACTGGTTTTCCCATCTTGGGTTTTTCTGAGAGTTTCCATACCCAAAATAATTGTGTCATTATTGTGATGTGATGTTGTGATTTATTTCTCATTTTTATAATTTGCTGCATCCTGTAAAAGATATTCATGTGTGGTTATCAGTAGATATTTGGAATTCACTGTTTAGCCCTAATTGAATATTAAAGGAAAATTTACATAAAGAAGAAAAGTTCACTCGGCGATATTTTCACATTTAAGGAGTCCGAAAAGAGCTTAAATAAGACTCCAGTAGCATTTCATTTCGCGATGAAGGGGTTTAACGAGTCTAAAAAGAAGCGAAAGTTGACTCGAAAATTTGGTACTGGTTTAAAGAGCACGACCAAAATGTCGAAATTAGCACTCAACAACTTTTTTCATTTTATGGAAGTACGAAAAAGTAAAAACCAAACTTACTTATAACCAAAAAATATTTAACTTTCATCCCACGCAAAAACCTTTAAAAGACTATTAGATCTCCAAAATATTTTTAAAACTAGTTTTTAATGACTATGTAAAAGGTCATTTTATTAAAAATAATTAAAATGATTAAAATGATAATAAAACCCAAAACAATTTCATATAAAACCCAATGAAATAGTAAAGAACTTACCATTTCAGTATTTACCAAGTTGGGGATCTATTTGGAGCCATTGGTGTGCAGACTTCAGGAAAGGATTTCAGAGACATCAACTGTCTGTTTCTTGATTCATCAGCTCCAAGTAAGAGCCAAACTCATTCCCAACCATTTTATGGTTTCATTTTCTCTTTCCATGAAAATTTTTTGAGGTTTTTATGTTTTTACCCTAGGGTAAAACTCGCTTGCAGGGTAACTCCTTTTCCCTTTGTGGGAAAGGCGGTGCCCGATCAAAACTGTGGTTTTCACGTCGATAAAGTTGGTTTTGCAGGCTACTCCCAAATGATGAACGACCAAGCCAAAAAAATGTCTTTAAATTATTTTTGATGGTTGATAATGCATTCTAATAGTCCAATTTTCATTTTTGGCAGGTCACTTTGGTCAAAATGGTTGTGTGGAAGGAGAGGCAACATGAGGATGATGATGCCAGGGCTGCAGCAGATGCTGGTTCTATAGCTGCTTTATGAGGTTGTGGCCCCCTAAAAATTCTTCCATATTCCAAGCATGAGGTCTCATGTGAGACTACTGGAATATATACTAAGTATGTGGAACCTAGATCAACAGTACTTCAAGGTGGAGTCTCACGTTCTTACTGTGGAAGTAGAGGACATGTACTTCCTTACAGGATTATCTAGGAGCGGGGCGCCAATCTAATTGACAGGTTCCTAAGGGGGAGATGTCACAACACACAAGCTCATATATCACCACTATTTTCTGGGCTCTCAGATGTCTGGGAAAAATATTCCAATCAAAGAGGTGATGCATTTTCCTCTCCAAGCAGTACTTTTCACCATGTAGCGGGTTGCAGGGAGCCAAGGGGCTCATCAAGATTCCCGAGCACACATGCTTTATGCCTTAGAGGCCATGGCACCTATGGTATTTAACTGGGTTGAGGATTTACTAAGTGTCTTCAAGGAACAACTGACTATGTGTCAGCAGGGGGAGTTGAAACGGTTTGGTTATGGAACCATCTTGGCATCCTTGTCTTCGAGCAAGTACCTCATCTAAGGCCACAAGTAGCTTTCACTGAGCAGAGAGCTCGATACCCTCACATGTTGCGGTGGGATCATGGCTCGTACTGGTGGCGACAGGGCCAAGGTCAAGTATGGGAGTGCATTTTTACTTTGGTTAGATGACCAACTCCTCATGATCAAGTATTATGCGTATGATGGTACTGGATTTAGAGGAGACCCTTATCTACCCTTACCGATAGGTGCCAATGGGCTAATATCGATAAGAAGAATACCCAAGACATTGATTATTTTTGCATTTTATGTTTTATAATTTTTATGAATGATAACAAGACCAAAAATTTTCATGCAGATGTAGGAGATGCACAACCTAGGGGTTCATCCCCAATTGACAGGTGAGCAGGGGCCCACTTCGTACACAAAGGAGACAATGAGTTGAATGAGTTGGAGGAGAACCTGAACTGATTTACTCTTGGTATTTCATATGTTCCATAGACGAACTCCCTAGGAGGTACCAGAGACATATAGTTGGAGTATCGGGTTGATTTATCCCCCTTCTATGGAGGGTAGCGAGAGCTATCATGTGTTACCATGAGCATTACTAGTTATCTTACAGGATGTATACACTGAAATCTATCTAGCTTCAGGATTTTTGTCATTTTCTATATATGAAAGATAGTGTGCTTCAATCAAAGTCTCAAGACCATATTTTTGTAATGCACTCTCCGAAAAAGACGAAGGAGTGTAGTGTTTTAGATGGCATAGATGATGTTCAAATGAAAAACCACTAACTGTGAGTCCATGAATACTACCAAGTGATCAATGTCCCGAGATGCATCCTCGATCAACAAACCTATTATTTCTTGATACTCGGTGATGTTATTGGTGGCTGGACCTACACAAACCACTCCTGAACTGACTAAGTCATGAGCCGAGGAATACAAAACCCCTAGCAACTGAAGAGAGGTTCAAGGTATGACGGCAAGCACCATTAGCAAAGCCATAAAAATCCATTTGATCTGCATAACCAAAACATGGTATAAACAGTACTAACAAAAACTCAAAACCATATTGAAATACTAAAACCACACCAAAAATTCAATCAATGTACATATATACAAGGTACTATAACAGAAATGACTTCAAGCATAGTACCTTTTTAGGTACAACACATTACGAAGTTGCCCGAAAAGTATCCCATCGTAATCTAAAAGCTCATAGGCCCATTTCTCTAAAACTTTACTGACGATGAAAGGCCCATACCACATGGATTCTAACTTCCCTTTTCAAGCTTGTCACATTTCTAATCATAAGTCAAAACCATGTCACCTTCATTAAACACACAAGGTTGAACAAATTTATCGTATTGATCCTTGATGCGTTCTTATGTGCCTCATTATTCAAGGCAGCATCTCTCTGATTCTCATCAATATTTGTCAAATACAAAAACCATTCTTCTTCAACATAAGTGTTTGGGAGAAGCTCAACTACGAGCTTGAGTGACAATATCTCACATTCAATAAGAAGGACAACTTCCAGTCCATAGACCAACTAAAATGGAGTGAAACAAGTTGTTGTTTTAACAGAAGTCCTATAATCCCATAGTGTCGAAAATAGAGTCAAGTGTCAGTTGGATTTATGATCTCCAAACATTCTACGCAACATAGTATTCAAAACTTTGTTAATGGCCTCGACTTGACCATTAGCCTGCAGATAATAAGGAGTTGAGTTTTCATGACGAAAACCCAGCTTAGCACCCAACTTAGCCATCATCTAATTATGGAAATGGGATCCGTGATCAGTGACTATGGCTTGCGGAACTCCAAACCTAGCTATTATGTGATTGAACAAAAAGAGGGAAACAATCCGGCCATCCTATGCATATGTAGGCATTTCCTCAGTCCATTTTGTAAAATAATCAACGTCTACAATGATGTAACCATGCCCCCAGCTGAGGTAGGCTTACAATGCATAAAATCTATCCCCCATTTGGATAAAGGGCCAAAGACAATGATGGGGTATAAAGGAGCAGGGTGGGTGTGCTTTTTTGGATAAAAAAGTTGATAGTGTGGGAACTTTTTAACCACCTCATGACAATATTTGAATATTGAGGGCCAAAATTACCCAGCGTGAAGGATTTTCTGAGCTGTATCCATCCCAGAAAGATGACCATCACATGCTCTAGAGTGGCAATTGTTTAGAACTTGTTTAGCCTCCTCGTGTGTAAGACATCGCTAAAGAACAGAGTCAATACCACGATGGTATAACGTGTCATTTAAAATGAGGTAATATTTCACGTGGTGACGGATACATCAGCAATCGTCACGGGACATATCAGGATGAAACCTTTGGGTCTGGACATGGATGATCAGATCTCCATACCATGGATCAATTGTGCTAATCAGGAACAAAAATTAATATGGAAATGAATCATTGGGATCAACTTCCATGAGAGCATAGGGAAGGTCACACATTAACTCCATGAAAACTAAGGACTTCTTGGAAGTAACCTTAATGAACTCGAGATCGAATTCCTGCAGGATGACGATCCAATGGGAATACTTTCCCCCTAGTACTTGACGAGTTAAAATGTAATACATAGGGTTTTGATCAGCGAGAATAGTTGTGGTGTGTAGTAAAATGTTGTGACAGAATCTTTGCACAATAATGACCATGGCCAAAGCCAGATTCTCCACATGTGAATGATGAGTTTCAAATTCAAGGAGACTCTTACTTAGATAGTAAATCACATGCTCTTGGACATTGAGGTCTTCCTGCACTAGAAACATACCGATGGTAGTAGTAGAGGCGAAAACATACAACAAAAATCCTTTTGAATAATTTGGGGGCTACAACACTGGTGAATGTGTCAAGGCATGTTTCAAAATGTTAAAATATCGTTGGGCCTGGTCATCCCAAAATAAAGGAGTGTTATTCTTAAGGAGACGCATATAACCGTGCATTTTTTTCTGCAAATTTGCACACAAAACGACGAAGAAAGTTTTCCTTCCCTTGCAAACTTTGGAGTTCAGTGATATTAGTCAGGGTGGGTAAGGCCAAAATATCATCTATCTTCAAAGGATCTATCTGGATTCCATATTTGGAAACCACAAAACCAAGAAGATGTCCAGTCTCAGCACAAAAGACACACTTGAGTGGATTAAGCTGAATGTGATAATGACGACATCGGAGGAAAATGTCCCTAAGATTCCCTGGGTGATCCTCACGTACGGTTGTGAATGAGAAGGGAGGTCATCCAGATATGGCTCCACAATGTGTTTAATATCGTGAAAAGCATAGGACATGGTGCGTTGGTATGTAGCTCTGACGTTTTTTAAACCAAAGGGTAACTTCCAATAGGCAAAGGTTCCCCATGGACAAATTAATTTTGTATTATGCTGGTCGGCGGGTAAAATTTCCATTTGATTATAAACGGAAAATCCATCCATAAATAAGGAGATTATGCTCCCAGCATAGTTTTCAATGATTTCATCGATATGTGGAGTAGGAAAGTTGTCCTTGGGACAAGCCCTATTCAAATCTCGAAAATCGATGCAAACCCTAATAGTGCCCTATTTCTTAGCTATAGGAACAATATTAGATACCCACTCAGTCAGCGGTATAGGATAAATAAAACATGCTTTCAGAAATTTTTTTGACCTCGGATTTTATTGTCGCAGCCTTCCTAGGATGGAATTGACATAGTTTTTTTGGGACTGGTCTCACCATGGGGTAAGTCTTAATTTTGTGTACAACGATGGATGGATCAATCCCAGGAATCTCTTCATACCTCCAGGAAAAAACATCTCAGAACTCTTTGAATAGAGCTCTATACCTTTCAATTTCTTCAGTTGAACAGTTATGGCATACATGAATGTGTTCAATAGTTTTGGGATTCACTGATATGTCAATGGGAGTTGTATGAGTAATGTTACAAAAGGTTTCCTTCGAAATAAGTACCTTGTAATAATACAGGTGTCTGAGGATTTTTTTACAATATCAGTACTAATGAGAGAAACAAAATCAAGATCTACCGAATTGGCATTGGGAAGGAAATAGGATCTATGATGATGATCTTCCCATACAGGTTCATCCACACTCATGATCTCCATAATAGACTCATCTGAAGGGAAACTATGTGAGAGATAATATAGAGTGGGGAGAGGGAAATCTAACCAATAGGAAAGGTGGTAGGGATCTGATGCCACTAGATTATCATCATCATAGTGTACATCAAAAATATATTGAATAGGATCGTAGAGTGCTTCATAAGGGCCTAGAGAAGATGTCTCAACAACTTCTTTACCTATAGAACTATGGCCAATTGTGGATATCATGTTCATAGTTGCCACTTCTGCACTAGGAGGGGTTGATGGGAACACACCCATAAGGGTTGAATCCTTCAACATTCCTACCCCAACTGATTGATAAGGCAGAGGGGATTTCCCTAGCATAGGAGTATTGTTTGCGGTGGGGGAGTAACATCTGGTGAACAATAATCGAGTTGATCGATGGTCACAATATTCCCTAAGTGAGGGAATTGGAGAGTACGAAAAATTGTCGAAGCGAAAACCTTCATAGCATAGAACTAGTTCCTCCCCAAGAGAAGATAGTAATCTAACAGAGCATTGACTACCTCCACTTGAATGGAAACAGTCTTTCCCCTAAGCTTGACTGGAAGGGCCCGTAACAAACCATGAGGATGGAAACCTTGTCCTTCGAAAGCTTTCAAATTTGTAAGTGACTTCGTAAGTTCATAAGAACCAATGTCTCTCTAGCAAGACTTAGACAATACTGAGGTGGAAGCCCCTTCGTCCAACACGGTCCGATGGACCTTTCTCCCAACTACCTTGGTCATGATTTGAAACGTGAGCTGGTGGGATAATCTAGACTTGTAATTCTCCACATTAAAGTGAATCAAATTAGTTTTATTTGGGTCTAAGGCCCCTAAATTTGTCAACAAGTTTTTGCGTTGCGTAGGGAAATTTTGGAGTACCTCCAAGGTAGACATCGTGCAAGGTGCTTGAGCCAAATATTCAACAATGTTGTAGAATTGTGCAGCTTGAGCATTTGTATTGAAAACAGACCTCCATAGAGTACTTTTATGTGGGCACAAAATCAAGTCGAGGTTAGGTTTCTCGATCGTAAAAGGGCCATTAGATAGAGGTGGAGGAGAAGAACTAGTAGAAGGGACTTTCTCGAAAGAAGGACTTGCATCCTTCTTCTCTATTGTTTTGTCATATGAGTAACTACAAGTAGTAAAGATAACAGTTTGCGCGGACATTATTCAAATTTCTTTAGTGGAATTAGAGGTTCCTTGTGAAGAAATATGATCAATCAACTATTGTTGAGACTGAAAAGGATCAGTAAGCACCACCGATGTAGGGTTATTTTTCAAAAAATTACTGATTTATTCATGCTAAGGGCACTCTTTCATGAATTGATCACCACCACATAGTAGGCATGGATACTTAGCCTTCCTTTTACCTTTGTTCTCGTTCTCTGAGGTCGTAGTCTTGGGATTCTCCTGTTGGTTTTCAGATTTTCTACCTTTTCCTTTTCCTTTTCCTTTATTTTTATTACCGGGTGTCTGTGTAGTTTGAATAGCATTCACCTATATGAAAACCATAGGAGAATAAGGATTAGTATTACAAGTACTATGTTGCTTAGCGGGTTTAGCTACTGATGAGGGTTGGATCAAACATACAACCCCATCAATAGGAGTTTCTGTAGGTGGATTGGTAGGGTCTGTACTGGGACGAGGAGCATAAGGGATCAGATAATATAGAGTTCCGAACTAAGAATAAACCAAGTCCAGATACTGAGCCCGGATAATAGCCTTCTCTTTAGTGACATCACCTCCCATAGCCACATCACGGGAAATATGAGGCAACAAGGATTTTGTAAACCAATCAGCCAACAATTGGTCTGGGATAGGATATTTAATAAGTCTTCATCGTCTCTTCCACTCATGAATATGATCTGATATATGGGTGAACGTGTTCTGACGAAGTGATGTTAAAATATCTGTACCAGTCTCGTAACGGATAGGCAGCTAGAAATGAGTAAGAAAAATTATTTCCAATGAGTTGAAGTCCACAAACAAATGTTGTGGAAGTTCAATGTACCACTTGGCAGCCGTACCAGTCAAAGTTTGCTGGAAGAGTCTCAAACGGACTGGATCATCCATCAAGGAGTTAGAACTAGAACACCATAGATTCAATGTCATAACATGATTTTTAAGATCCTCTCCCTGCTTCCCATCAAACTTCGGAATGTCTAATTGTAACTTAACTAGAATTGCAGGACACGAGGGGTTATGTTGGATGGGATCATTGATCAACTTGGACAAATCGGGCAATTCCAAAGTTTCCAAAAACAGAAGTTGTCGATTAGGTTGAAAATACTAGTAATATTGATATGGCATCTGTATACTAGTAGGACCATAAGTCAATTGATACACTAGTTTTTGGGGTGGTGGATTCACATATGTTCCTCTCGAATATCCACCAGATGGCAACGGGCCTCCAAGAGGAGGGCCTCCTCCAGGTGGAAGTGTTCCTTTAGGTGGTGGTCCTCCATAAGGCGGTCCTCCAGGTGGTGGTCCCCCATAAGGCGATCCTCCAGGTGGTGGTCCCCCAGAAGGTATTCCTCTTGGTGGTGGACCTCCTGATGGTGGTCCTCTGAGTGGTGGTTCTCCAGAAGGTGGTTCCCCGGGTAGTGGTCCTACAGAAGGTGATCCTTTAGGTGGTGGTCCTCTAGAAGTTGGACCTCCACCAGGTGGGCCTCCAAAAGGTGGCCCTCCATAACCTCCAGCAGTATTCATAAGTGTCCCTCCAAGAATAGGCATATATGACCAATTAGGCTTCCCCCATGGTGTAAACATGTTTATGGGGTAAGGAATTCCAAGATAAACAATCACTGAAGATGTAGGTTGATCATTCACATTTCTTACAAGTGGTTGGTTTCCTAGGTAAGTATAACCCCAAGAAGGTTGATTAACTGCAAGTTGTACCCTTGAGGGTTTCCCTATACTAGAAGGAGGAATAACCGTATTGGTGTTAATGGAAGGAACTACAACTACTGGTTGTCCTACAGTAGGGGTTTGTCTTGTACTGGAAGTGACTCCACTAACTAATAAAACAACTTGAGATGGGGGTTACCCCCAGTGGTAGAAGAAGCAGGAGAACCAGAAGTAGACCCAAGATTTGGAACTGTAGTAGTAGGGTTGGAGGGTTGGCCTAGATTAAGAGATGTTGAAGCCCGAGCCAGTGGTTCTAAACTAGGAGCTACTTGAGACGACGAGAGTGGACGTTATCTGGGAGGGGTTGTTTTTGAAAGATGGGGTAAAATAGTAGATATAGTTGCACGATGAGGAAGAGGTGAAGCAATGGTGTTCGCAAGGTTCTATTGAAATTTACGTAAATGATCAATAGATGGTTGGATCCTTCTAAATATTTCCTCATTCGATGGAGCCTCCCTAGTGGGGTTAACATAGGAAGGTCTGGTATTCCCATATTCAAAAATAGCTTGACCTAAATAAGTTCTCCAAAAAGTAGCATTAGGGCCAAATTATTCCCCCGTAGTATCATCATACATGTGATTGAAGACCCAATTTGACGCACCGACTTGACCTTCCATTGGAAAATGAAAGGTGGTATCAGCTATAGGAGGTTGTTCGACCAAGAGATTATCATAAGAAGTGAATTTTCCCCTGATTTCCACAACTAGATTCCCTTCCACATGAGAATCAGTTGTGGCACCTTGGTATGTGGCTCCCATTGGGCTCTCTCCTACAACAAGAGGAAGGTCAGGTGGTAAGCCTTGAACCCTTCGAGATCATCTCAAAGGTAACTCATCCATATGGTTGGTCACTTAAAACATAACCTAGGGTTTAAAACTAGAATCACAAACAAAACCACTCCTACACAAGCTAAAGTTCACAAGAAAACTTAGGTGATAAGAGGGGTTGATAAAATCTAGTTCCTCACTAGGATTGTCAAGTGTTCGCAACTTGCGATATACCGCAGGGTCCAATAGTAAAACGCAACAAGGAGGATTGGGACTGTACCCTTGCCTAAATACCCGACTACCTGGACGACATGTGCATAGTAGCTCCCTGAGTGTTGTTCTTGGTGTAATGCTCCAAGAATACAGCCAAAAGGATTTTCTCAGTTGGTAGAGGGGTCTCCCAATATACTCAAGTTACGTGGGAGATCAAATCTATGTTAGTGTTGTCTAATGCACAGTCGCTTAACAGGAGCCATTTGATATACTATGAAGTACATTAAGTACCTTTATATATACCTTAAGGGTACATGAAAGGCCGTTAGATATACCAGTTGGTACATGGAAGAAATACAAGCCCCTGAGATGCAGTGGAGGCAATAGAACAACATCTCATATGTTTTAAGACACTAGAACACATCTCTATCCTATCATTCAAGTTACTAAAAATTTTAACCTAGAACTAGCATTAAATTTATCTTGAATGATTAGGTGAATGCATGATGTGTGGACAGAAAAGTAAAACCATGCAACATGATTATTCAAATTTTTACTTTATCGTTCGAGGTATGCCCTACTTACAGGAGAGAGAGAGTGATTCAATTCTGTTTCTAAACAAAAAATCCCAAACAACCACACTGAACTATCTTTCAAAATGCAAACAAGCAACAAAATTCTAATAACTAATCTTGAAAGCAAAATGATGTAAGATCTCTTTTCCAAAAATAAAGGTACCACTACTACTTGGAAAACTAAACTCTTTTTAAAATTCTTCAAATATGAAAAGACCTAACTCAACCTATAATATTTTTGGCAAGAAAAGAGAATATAAAGAAAAATAAGAACATGAATTCTTGAAATTTTGTGAAACTAATCAAGGATCCAATAGTTCATCTTCAGATACAACTATGATCAAATCTCAAATTTTCTTCTAATCAAAAGCAAAAGCAATCTTTCATGAACCTATTAAGAACAAATATGAAGAAACCAAAAGAAAAACTTTCTTTTAGCTGACCTAATAGTAGAAAGAGATCTGACTATATGACTTCCAAGCACTCTTTTGAAAATAAAACCCAAGCATAGCAAGCAGCTAAGTGAATGAAAACAACCTATCTCTTTACAATAAAATGAAATAAGCCTTCACCACTTTCCATATTTCGAATTTAACAATCAAATGTCAATAATGAAGCTAGAAATACATCCGGAAAATAAATAAGCTTATACTAAGTTTTGAAATCACAGGGGTACAAAACCCTACTTAGCACCACTTGCAGAAGGTTTCTGATATAGCATTACCGCTTGGGAACCACCTTTTTTCCACTGAAATAGAGTAGTGGCACCGCTCAATGTCCTTGGTGAAAGCATGGTGGCTCCTATAGGTTTCAGAACAAAAAAGGAGTGAAGAAGAGAAAGTTAGGTATCAGACAATTGGCATCAAATCATGAAAATTACAGGAAAATTAAGCATAGAAAGTAAATATGTTTCAGATCTAAGAAGATCTGGTTAAACAGAACCCAAATCTCACTACAAACTAGCAGATCTGATTACTTGGAAAAAATTGAAGTTTTGGAATAAAGATAGGGACTGAAAACCAATAAAGATAAGAAGTTATGAATTGAAAACCAAGAGAGATCAGAAGATCTGAATGTCTTACCTAGTGGAGTCACCATATTTGTTGTTGGAAATTCTCACCTCCTGCGAACAAACGTTGTTTCCCTATATCTGAATGGTACAGCTCTAGAACAAAGGAGTGATAACAAGGATATGCACTTTCTCTAGAATTGATAGATATATGGAATGAGTCTTTTGTCTATCATGCAGTATGATGCATCAACCTTCTATGGTGCTATATCTCCATAGATATACCTACAACAAACACATCAAACAAAAAACAAGATAAAAAGTACCAGAAAATGATCTACAACTCTATATCAGTGACGAAGGAATCTGATAACAAAATGAGTGATTATGACACAATACATTTCATGGGAAAGAAACCATCATTTGATTGAGATGAAAGAAGAAAAATTACAACCATAATTCCTTAGTGTTGTGATGCCTCCTCACAAACCAAGTATTTTCCTCAAAGCTCCAACTTGCCTTCTCTATGCTCACCCTAGATTTGGCCAGAACTTCAGTGCAACAGAATAAATTTTCTCCTCCCAAACCATGGGGGATGAGCTAGTACTTATAGCCTTTGGTAGGATAGGGATGGTTGAGAAAATGGTGGATGAAGTGGAAGGGAGATCCTACTAAGGTGGATCTCGAGTCTAGGTGGTCCACAAGAGTGGGGATGACGGCGCCATGAAGCTTTCCTTCGAAAATCTCCATGAATATTCTATTTTTCCTTTTGAAACTAGAGCACCGCTCTTTCACTATGTAGACAGAGCGTTACCAGGGTGGAACTGCTTATTGATCAAAGGGTAAAGGCGATGGCACCGCTCATTGTCAAGAGACAAGAGGCGTTACTGAAGAGGGTAATGCTTATTGCATAAAGGGAAAAGGCGGTGGTGGACTCAGGTATGAAAACATAAGAGTCCTTACCAGTGTCCAACTTCACATTTTGGGGATTTAAGGAAATTTCTGATGTTTTGGGCCCCAGCACATGATGGTGACGAGAATTGTGTGTAACAATGATGATAAGAGATAGAACATATATTCCAAAACTATAAATACTACATTATTTTTCTAACAATCTCGTGAATTAAAAAACATCACCAATTCATTTATTTATATTTTTGTAAGTCTGCAGTAAAAATTATATTATGAGTACAAAAAATATTACATGGAAAATTTCTAGCCTTGGATTTCTAGGTTCGTGGAACCACCAACCCAGATGCTCAAAATTGCTAGGCTGAGAAGTAGCATGAAGAAACAAGCCAGTCCCAAGGGGATGGATGCCATAGAAAAACTTACAATTCTTAACATAGACTATAACTGAGCAATAATACACATTGTATAACAAAAAAATGTGTAAGCTTAGATGTTGGATGAGGGAGATAAGGATGGGCATCAGAACCAGTAGTTTCTTCCTTCTTGGGGTTGGGTTTGTCTTCAACAATGGGCAGTTGTCAAATAAGTCATCATCCCATCCCTGTGGAGGGAGCTTAGGTGTCAGAGGCTCAGTTTTGCGGTAGATAGAAACACCCCCAACAGAAGTTTGGACCCTATTGAAATGTAGCATATCAATGGTGGTGGGCATAGGAAAGGTGGTGTGAAGAGAAGCCAAGCTGGAGGAGACACCCAAGTCGAGAAAATCTAGTCCAAAGGTGGTAACCACCAAAGCCTCAAAGCTCCCAGCTTCCCAGCCATCATTTCTCCTAGAATTGGCAAAATCGTAGGATCAAAAGAATGCCCCCAAGGGAAAGTAGCTACCCCGAGAGGTAGTGGACCCTGTAGAAGTAGATCACCTATGCAAATTTGAGCACCGGTGCAGAGAATACTTTCCACCGACAAGGATGGAATCGAAACTTACCATTTTAGCATCCAAGTGCACCAGAAGGGCATTAATATCCATGATGAAGGTCATGGCAGAGGTCCAATTGACCAACACCTCCTCTACCAGATTGCCTAACATGATTTTAATCAACCAGTAAAAATTGATTTAGTTTCTGAAGTTACCTGTAGCAAGAAAATATGCCACCTGATCAAATTCCCAGTCATCAATGAGCACATGAAAAAGGGTCGAGACACTACAATCACAGCCATTGTTGACCGTCTTTCCTTTCCCTAGAGACACAGCATCTCTCCCAATGCCATTCCCAACTCCATGAAGGGAGGTACCTCTCAGACGGGTCATGGGGAATAAAAGAAGGTTCCAGATGTTAACAGAATGAGCAGAGCCGATTAAAAAAGATAAGAGCCACATACAGAATGTTGAGGAGGATCGAATGAGGGAGGAGTCAATCTTGAATTCCATTTCATGCACCAATGGAGTGGGAAGCAGGTGAGCCACATCTAAGAACTGCAACATACAACTTCCAGCATTAATTATAGGGGATGGCCTCAATCACATCAGAACACAACACATTAACCTCATGATGGATCGCAGTTAAACCATCGATTTCCAAATGACCACCATTTAATGGAATCCTTCCTTATACATGGCTAGAGGGAGATGGGTTCCACGTGTCGGTTCCAAGTGGTGGGAGCGGGACGCCGGGTGGATTAAACTTGGGAAGATCATCCACATTCGGGGTCACCAATTCGTTTATTGCTTAGCTTGTAGAAAAAAATTGATGAAATCTAACAGTTGTAATAAATTTTGTTCATCCTAGTTCCATTATAAATAAAAAATGCAAATATTACATTCTAGCATTGTATTAAAACAAGTATAGTAAGGTCTTCACTCAATGAAATATCCAGAAATGTACCATAACTATAACTAAAACCCTCCCAAATCCTAGAATGACACAATTTTACATTTGGCATAAATTCAGCAAGGAACCATGCCTCATGTGAACTTCCTAATCTCTTGAATACAAGTGATTTAGATTATGAGCACCCTAAACTCTCTTACTATTGGTTTGCGTCTTCTCTCTAGCACACTTATAGATTATCCCTATAGTGCACCCATAAACCATATCTAATACACTTCTTAGGTTGTATTGTTGTGCTACCCTAACATTGTTTATTTCCTTGTTTATTACATGCATTAGGATTTGTTGGTTGGTTCAATTTTATCCTTGCGGTCTCTAATGAACCTCAACATGGTATACAACAGAGTGTGGGAATTCCTTACTCATTTCTCTATTGGCCTATTCCCACAACTAGATTTAATGTCTTAGCTACAACCCTAGGGTTTATTGACCTACTATTGTGTTGATTCAATGGGCATTGATAAAGTTATCTTATCAATCTTATCTTTTGTCATCCATAGCTACATGCCCATGGTTTATTGTTAGACATTGAATTGATTAGTGATATTCTTGTTCAAGTATGCATATAAATAGCATTGTGGAACTTGATTTCAATGACTTTTATCTTACAATATCACTATGTAAGAATTGCTTGCTTATTTGTTTGTTGTTGATGCTTAATTTCATTTGATTTTACCCTTTCTCAAACTATCATAAGTATTCCATGTCTCGATTTCCTTACCTACTTGATTTTGAACATCACATTTCCTCAATCCATTTGTGATTTCATTACATCATTTATATCTCGAATATTCATTTGTGGTTCATCAACTTGTCGTGATGACTTCCTAGAGGCTAGTAGAGTATTCGCGACATGGATTTTGCAGCAAGGGGTATGAATTTGCTGCAATAATTTCAAAATGTTACATTGATATATTCTGGTATTATAATGGAAAGTATTTCATTTAAATAAAATATTACAAAGGTGATTTTTTACTTGATGTGGCCACATCATGTACTTCATATTCCTCTCTAGGCTCAATCTGTACAGTGTGACCCTCTACATGCTCTGCAATTGAAACATGGAAAAGTACAATTAATGTTAACCATCTGCAATGCAATATTTAAAATTGTAGCATATGAATAAATTCATTACCAGGATTCGAAGCATGAGCTTCGATTGGTTGTTTTCCATCCTCAAAATTGATTGGATTGTTGCTTTCCTGCTCAAAATAGAGTCAATATTTTATGGCAATTATTTATAATGAATAGATTGCACAAGTAATAAATATTCATTAAATTATATATATTTTAAATACCTATGCGCAAAACTGATCACCAAAAGACTGTGTTTACCCATACAATATTTTTCGACGTTCAACAGTAGCTCCAAAGCCATGCTATAAGCGAAGCTTCAAGAATTCCTTAATGGGAATTTCCTTGAATCGGTCGGCTTGCATATTTGCATAACATCATGAATTTACCTTTTGGGATGCAATAAAACGAAAATAATTTGAAATTGATTATTTGGATGCATTATTGGTTTTTCGGTACTTACAATTTGTGTCACCAAATTCGAATAACCACCAGGCCCAAGCTTGCGCTGGCCAAGTTTTCTTGTCTTTCCTTTCCTGGGATTTGATGTGTCAAACAACCTATGAAAGTGTTGAAATATGTTAGATGTTCCAAATTTGATATATAAATTAATAATAATAAGGTTTAGAATTACATTGTGGAAATTATTGCATACCTCCTTGTGCATGGTCGTAACTTTCGTTCTTTTCTCATATCCCTCTCCTTTCCATCTTCCACTAGGGCTTTCCACTCTCTGGATGGAATCATCGGAGGGTGCTCATGCCTAGGGTTTCCTTCTAGGTGAACTCTATATTGGTCCTATACAATCTTCATATGTTGTTCAATGTTATTTAGGACTGCGACTCTATTAAAGGTATCGTTGCCAAATAAGCCAACCAACCAGTTAGTGAGCTCATATTTTAATTTTTTAATTTGTTTATACCACCTTGTGCAGATTGTGGGCCCAAATATCTCCAATAACAAAACATTTATATGTTTATATAAAACATTATTTCCTACAAAACATTCATGCCATCATTAGTTGAAAGATGATGGTTTATTGGTATATTACAATCAAATTATAAACACTTAACTTGAACAATGCATAATAATTATCTGGGATCTTCTCTATCTTTATTGGAACGAGCTCTTCATCCACCAAAAATTTTGTATGTATTGTACCCATACTAGTGACACAAGAAGATCCAGGAAATGTTTCTTCAGCAATATCAATACTAGTAGGCTCTGCATCGACCCCTTCTTTTGCATGATCTGGTGTGCATCGGTCACTAGCATGTGCACTCATAGCTAGCATCAAGGGTGACATGGAACATGTTGTTGACTATTCAGCTGACAACAGTGGAACATGAGATGTACCTAGAGTCATTTTCTCATGTGACAACTCTCCACAAGAATCATTGGGGCCAACACCACCTTGAACACTAGTGTGTGGTTGCAAAAAATCCTGTAAATACAAACCATATTTTATAAGTTAACCATCATATACAAGTAAAAATTATAGAGTACTAAATGAATTTATATTATGATTCAATATTTTGCAACTTACTTTCAAGGCATGCGATCTCTTTACGAAAACATCAACCTTGGTTCTAATCTCATATGTCTGCGACTGGATGAATAACAAACAAAGGATATCCTCATTAATTTTTCTCAAGGTCTTCTCTATCATCTCAATCGGGTCTAGAGAAGAACCAATTCCAGCATCGCACATTAACTCATCCACATCAAAAGCTATTGATTTCTTTAACGTTGGTTCATACGTTGAATCATTGGTCTACAACAAAAATATATAAATCATTACTGACGTGAAAGAATTAGACTAAGGAAAAATAAATATTAACAAAACATATCGATCATGATAGATTCATAAAATTACAATTAGCTTTACTTGATGCCTCAATGTTGATGTCTTGTAATCCACAGCTAAGGACTTGCCCCGATCATCCCCTTGCCAAAAAGACGTAGAAAACGTTACTGGATTGAAACCAATATACACATGAAAAAGACATAAAAAAACATTATGTTCCATATTATATTAGTACAATTCCAATGAATTATAAATGCTTCCTTGAGAATCCTCTACTCATCGAATCAATGGTTATA
Source organism: Pseudotsuga menziesii (assembly GCA_001517045.1). Taxonomy (NCBI): domain Eukaryota; kingdom Viridiplantae; phylum Streptophyta; class Pinopsida; order Pinales; family Pinaceae; genus Pseudotsuga; species Pseudotsuga menziesii. The sequence continues at coordinate 58,928 of LPNX010581413.1, read as the reverse complement.
GGGGATCTTCCCTGATCTACTAATATGGAGGTGCCCCTTACAACACCCTGCATAAAAAAAACATAGAAAAAATGATCTAAACGAACCAAAATACTCACTGTAACAACATAATAAGAAAACATTTTGACATATTTAAATTGTACAATTACAATAATGTATACTTGTTTCCCCGAGGTTGTTGTCGTTTGATCAACATCAGGGTGGTTTCCCCTATCAACACTCTGCAACAAGTATATAGATAAAATTATCTAAATGAATCGAATATAGTCATGAAGAAAAAACAACAACAAAAAACTTTTTTGCATATTAAATTTGTACAATTGCATCGAGTTATACCTACTGCCTCGAGGAAGGTCCAGTATCATCTATTTCTAGGGAGGTTCCCTTTACAAAACCCTGCCTCAAAAACATAGAAAAATTTATCCAAACGAAACCAAAATACTCATGGAAACAACATAATAAGAAAACCTTTTGACATATTTAAATTGTAGAATTACATTCAGGTATACATGTTGCCCCGAGGGTGTTGTAGTATGATCAATAGCCAGGTGGTTTCCCCGATCAACACTCTGTAACAAATATACTCATGAAAAAATACAGCAAAAAAAAACTCTTTTTTCAAATTATAATTGTACTATTATAAAGATGTATACCTGTTGCCTCGAGGAAGTTGTACTCCTCTAACTAGTTACTGAGGAGATGCCCCGATCACTACCCTGCGAAGTAAATATAGAAAATTTAAACAAAATTATAACAATATTCTAACGAAAAATCCTTAAGATGTTAAATTAATTAATAAAAGGTTGGGTAAATTGTTAGATGTACCACTCCCATAGTAACCGTGTTTGTATCTACTCGATTCAAATAGTAATTAATAAGCAACTCTTCCCCCTTGGATATTGATTTAATGGCGCATACAAAAACATAGTTTCCTTCATGTCCCTCAAATATGCAGTTGGGTTGATTAATTGTAGACCTTGGTTGTGTACTGCTTATAAACCCTAAAATATTTCTTGTGGCTAATTTTGGCCTTTCGTCAATGTACAACGTTGCCCCTTTATTTTGATCTTTGTATTTCAGCTATAAATAATTTGCTGACAATCCATATTTGTGCATACTTCATGTATATTGGACCAGGCACATCCAATATTTGTAGTTGTAACATGGTCCAACATACTCCATCAATTATGTACATCTGTCGTAACCGACCTTTATGCTATCCATGCAAAACAAGCCCAAACCATGTAATGACGATGGTGCAATTCGATATATCCTCTCATTCACACAAAAATATGTGTTTAGTTGAGGAAGATCCTTGGGTATCCATTGTTTCACTAGATGTTTGTACCTCAAGGGCACCTCGATGTCGCCTATTGTCTCATCATCATAGGAACATGACCCCCTTTCAGGGAGAAAAAATTCTATGCTTTTATGGAATTTTCTTCTGATATTTTAACATCTAGTTGATATAAATGTTTTATACCTACTGGATTTCTCACTTCCATCTATTCTTACTGAACTCCCCTCACTCGAGGAAGAAATATCTAACAAATACATGTTTGGTTCTACCTGCACCATGGGAAAAAAGTTCAAATAAGATCTTGTTGGGTATGCATAATTGATATTAGAAAATTACAAGGAATTAAGGCATGCATTTTCCACTATCATCATCCATAGTTAGCAATTATCCACCAAGCTTGAAAATGCATTTATTGATTAGTAAGGTATTTTTCCTTTAATTGTCTTGCATGTTCAAAATTGGAAAAAATGACCAAAAATAATTTTTGAATGCCTCGAGTTCATATAAGAAGGAATCATCAAAATTTCGAGCCTCTGTGTTCTTAAACTATGTGAGATATAGTTTGAAATCATCATGTAATATTCTTTGATATTTGGATATAAAAAAGTTGACATAAAGTAATGGAATATGCTTTGAGTTTTGAATTAAAAAACAGTAAAGGTGATCCAAATTCTAAAAGAGGATGATGTATGGTGCTCTAAGGTGAATTAATTTCCTTGCATGAGAAAATTATGTCATGGGTCATGTCATATTATTAGAAAATCCATAGAGGTATACACCCTCGGGTGTTAAGATATGAATGGTGGTATGTAAACTCCTTTCTTTTATTGTCCAATTTTACAATAACACAAACAACATCAACATTGATATATTTTTTACATCCTTAAAGATGTAAGTCCAATAAACATACATCTACAATAATGTAAGGTCTTATGGATGCTGAAATGACTTTCTTCCAATAAAATCCTATATAATCTTATTGCTTTGTTACCTTACTAGTACACATAATTTTAGAAGGTGGTAGAAGTTGTCACAAAGGCACAAATTTTCTTGGATGAGACTTAAGTATACCTACACAAACATGGGTTTGTGACACATTTGCATGTTTTATGTCCACAAGTATCCAAGGTATTCAACATGGCACTATGCATTAGTGGTATCCTTGGCATGCTCATGTGATCATGATGATGTATATGTGTGATAAGGTATATCGGCCATGGGAATGAGTTTGGCGCTAAACAAACAAATCTCATACATTAATACCCATAATTGGTAAAGGAATTCCCATCATTGTTGGCACACAATTTTGAAAAGAATTAAAGTTTGAGTCTATCAAGCACACCCGATATCTAGAGTATGATCAATATAACATCTAAACTAGCATATTGGATGCCAATTTTATATAAAATCAGGACAGTGTGGGGTAACCATGCATCCATGCAATAGCTCCTTGTAACTACCTCTTATTTGACCTGCTAAAGAGATGGACGGTCAAATAAGGTCAAAGACATGCAATAACTCATTGTAAATACCTCTTATTTGACCTGCCAAAGAGATGGAAGGTCAAATATATGCAATAGCTCCTTGTAACGACCTCTTATATGCAATAGCTCCTTGTAACTACCTCTTATTTGACCTTCCGAAGCGATGGAAGGTAAAATATATTGAATAACTCCTTGTAACTACGTCTTATATGCAATATTTCCTTGTAACTACCTCTTATTTGACCTGCTAAAGATATGGAAAGTCAAATAAGGTCAAATATATGCAATAGCTCCTTGTAAGGTCAATTCTTGAAGGATAATTCCACAAATCCATCCACATGGCTAGAAAATGTATTGATTTCTCAATCATACCCTCTTAATTAAACAATATTGAAATATAGTATATACAGTAAAATAAAGGATAAATTTTAGTTGGGATTTCAAATTTCCAAGATTTTAGCATACACCCTATTTTGGAAGTTAATAAATTGACAAAAATAGTGCAAGAAAAAATACTAAATAACACTCCTTGTTTCCACCTAATAACAACCTACCATGTTTGATGTAGAGGGAAACCAACCATCACATAATCTTTACAAGTTAGATGTGTATGTGTTAGATATTTAAGTGGATAAAAACGTAGTTGGAAAGAAAGAATTCTTCATGCAATTCAAAGGTGGTGGTTGGCTCTTTATCTCATCACTAGAACTTTTGTTGGGATTTTAAAAAAACTTAGACATAAGAAGGATAAATGCAAAATGAAAGCACCCAAGACTCCCCATGGGGTACTTATTTGAGTTATATAAGAAAATTAGTATTCACTTGAATGAGGGATGGTTAATGTTCTACAACTGAGGAATGGGGCAAAAGCAACCAAATTGGCCAAGTTCAAGAAATTTGGTGCACATTTTTTTATACAATAGGAATTTATCTATGAATCCCTCTTGATAATATCCCAATGGTGACTCTTAATATTTATAAATTGACAATTCTTGAAGGATAATTCCACAAATCTATCCACATGGCTATAAAATTTATTGATTTCTCAATCATATTTGAATATTCTTTAAGATTATTGTAATGATAGGGAAATTTTCTGATGTAGTTAATCGAGAATCTGGTCTAAGAGGGAGTCTTAGCAACTCCAAATCCACATGAAGAGAATATTTGATTTGGATGCTCTGCATTTTGGAAAAATTGGTACCAAAGGAACATAAGGAATGTTCATGGTGGACACTTGAAGCCCCAACCTTTGAATTCCTGCACCAAAATTATACTTGTTGACTGGATTTTTTCTTACCAAGACATTTCGCAGGCTAATCAACGCAAAGAGGATAGCACACAAAAAAAACAAGGAATTTGTACACAAATAAAATGATTGTTACTAAGGGACTTGAAAAAAGAATAGCTTCTCAATAAGCCCTGATAGTGGGTTTACGCCAGGCTTTCCCCATGGTCACTCAACCTGGCATGAGAGTTGTGAATTAAGAAAACATTGGTATCTTTCGACCCAAGTGAACGATTTTTCACATTTGTTGGATTCTTTCTCCAAATTTCCTCCCAACAAAGAAAGAATTAGAACTATTGCATTGTTTGGATATTTGAACCCTAGCGTGGGAAAAATAGAATTAAGCCCAAGTGACTCGAACCCTATGAAAACACAATGAATCGAACCTTGAACCTATTTTGTAACCCCCAAACCCTAAACAAATATGAGTAAAATGAGAGATATGTTAGATATGACATAATATCACTGATTTAGGAGGAATTATGTGCCTGGCTTGATAGATTGCAATAGATTCAGTTTCTACCAAAGGAGGCGGATTCCATCGTTCTGAACCCAAAGGAACCAGATTCCATAGTTCACTTAGCGATGGGAGGTAGAGTTCATAGTCCACTCAACGAGAGGTAGATTCCAATATAGTTTGGTCAACGAAGAGGTAGAGTTAACAGTCCACTCGGCGGTCATGGGAGGCAGAGTTCAGCTCAATTCGCGGTGAGAGAGAGAGGTAAGGTATGTCCGCGTGTTTTGTTTTTTGTTTTTCATTTTTCATTTTTTTAATTAATATGTTTCTTTTTTTTATTTTATTTCTTAATCTTTTATATTTAATATTTTAAAAAAGTGTATTTATTTATTTTTGTTAAATATATGTCGACGGATCGAAAATGGTTGTCTTGAATGAATGTATGAGAACAAAGGTTTAAATTATTGGTTTCGGAAGAGTGACATGGTATTACTGTAAGAAGGAAATCCCTAACATAACTGCAGAAACCTGGTTCTGGAAGTCCTCATAAGATATCTCGGGTGAGACTTCATCTATGTCACAGGTGTTGACGATGTAGTTCTCCTCTGTCGGTCCAATATCTTGGGTTTTGTTGACGAACAAAGGATCTGGATCTGGGTCAATGAAAAGTAAGCCAACATAGATTCACTCCATAAATTTATTTCATGTGGGTTCTTTTTCTACATCATATGATTGATATTTGTGATGCACTTTACTACAACATTCAATGAGATATCTATTCTCCTTGGTTTATATGTTCTACATATGCAATTGTGAGGTTGTTATTGTATTGCATGTGATAGCATGCAGTTGCTTACTATCTTTGATGCTATTATGGATTATGGTGATGTCCTATAATGTAATTTTTTCACAGTAGCATATGGAAGAAAGTGTGTTTTTATTGGTGTTCATGGTAATGATATGATATAATCAAGATACGACTTAAATGACATGTAGTATGAATGTAGTTTTGTTTCATAACAGTTTCATCATATGGTTTAAATGTCATGTATTATTGCATGTGGATTCTTTTTTCATGATGGTTTTGTTCTAATAGAAATATGATATTGCATGTGATTTCTTGTTTCATAATGGTAGCAAAATTATTGATATCATACAATTTGTTTCATGGTAGAAGTTGATGGCATGTGATAATTGTGTGTGGATTTTTTTTGCATATTGGATAAATTATATGGTATGAACTTGATGGTATGTAATAATGAATGACAAATTATTTAGATTTCAATATGTTGAGGATAATACAATGATGACCAATGATTGACTAAATGTTATGAGCTGATGTTTTGTCTCGGGTATTCTACTACGAGGCCATCCAGGCCAGTTCATTCTAGGATCTCATGCGAACCCATAACCATGAGGGAGAATGGTTGTAAGTAACACCTTATGAGTTTGGGAATAACTCGCTCAACAATACTAAGTTATTGGTTCTTTACTTGTACAAACTTTCCAAAATTCTAAGGGAAGGAATTCCGATGCCTAGGGTGGGTGCCTTCATCATGAATAAGGAGGGAATATATACCATCCTTTTAATATGTCTTGGGTATAATAATACTTATTATTGGGAGGTTGGTTGGGAGGAGAGTGGTCCCCCACATGTGGTGTTCTATGTTATTCCTACGATGATCTACTTTTTCTATGTCGGATAAGAGGTACATCTGTAAGTTTTTCCTTATGGTTACAGGTACGCATTTTCTTCTACCCAATTTACTATCATAATTGTGAATTAAAAATATTGTTTTTAAGTTTTATTAGATTAAAATTAGATGGATTTTACATTCTAACACAATAATGATCTTTATAGTATGTGTTGGAGGAGCTAGTCGGTGAGCCGACTAATTAGAGATTAGGACGGCCTCGAAAGGTCATGTCGGTTGACTAAACCGACAAGTAGTTATTCATAATTATTTTGTAATCATATATAATAGGTTGTTGATCCAAATACGAAATTGGTTCAGTTTGATGTTTGTATGAACCCTTATGTGTTTTATGTAATATAAAGCTGCTATTCTACCTACTATCTTGTATCTTGTCTCTCTTATGATTATATGATTCTATATATGTATTATTAGTAACATAGTGATATGAGTGATTACAACATTGGTTCTGTGGCCGATAGTACATGTACGGATGAAATGAACATTAGCAGACGATCTCAGAGTAAGAGATTAAAGACTGGTGGGAGCGTAAGATCGCAAACTACTTGCAGAATTACACTAGAAGAAACAAGTTGACTATTGCCCAGGCAAAGGATAAATTCTTCACTGAAACACATGAAAAGTTTGTAGAGTCGGTGCCTCGGCTTCTGAAGAAATTACTGGATGAAAAAACCGATAGACACTAAGGAACAAGATTTTCTCCAGAAACTGATAAGAGGAGGACGAACAAACCTATCTGAGTGGTTTGAGAAAATAACAGATGAGTTATGTGAAGAATAGGCCATGGAAGAGAGAGTTTCAGTTGAAACTATCAAAACAAGTTTCTATACCAAATTTATCGAGCAATTACTTTGCTCACTACCGACCCTTTTGTTTAGATTTCTAATCAACATATGAGTAGGGAATATTGTTGAACCTCATCGAATAAGGTAGTGGGAGTACTTCTTGAACAAATAGAAAGAACTATATGGGCTTACTAAAGTGTTGGGTAGGAAATGGGGGGGTAGCTGGTCATGTTTCGGGGTGGAGTAAAAGGATTCTAGTCGACATTAGAAAGAACCGCCAGCAATGAAACGTTGGGCCAAGAAATAAATAATCAAACAGTGAATCACAAAAAAACTCTGGATTTGCAGAAAATAGAAAGAGATAAGAGGCAAAAGAGAAGGGGGGAACGAAGAGAGAAGACCATAGAACTACATAGAAGAATGAATACTAGGGTTACTGAACATGAAAGACGTCTGCTAGAGTCAGGTCATGACCAACAAGAAGAAGGCATAGATGAAGAATAAGTTTCACCAATGGAAGAAGATCTATGTATTGAATAGTGTGAAGCTCTCCATATTGATATACCCCAAGAAGTAAGACCTTTATCTCCAATTAATATGAACCTGAGTGCCCGTGTTCAAACCATTTTCAAAGAGAACCTAAGGCTACAAGCTGGTGAGTTCGACGTATGGAGTCAACTAGATGGCGAAGGAAATGAAGTCGATCATTTGGTAATTTGTTGACCTGAGGAAGGAAACTGGGTCACATTCCAAGCATACCTGTCCAACCGAAGTATCAACCTACTCTACCCGGGAAATGAAGGAGCACCCCCCCTGCCAGACACAGCTTTAGGAAATACAGAACAGTTGAATCCACGCAGGAAAATATCTGAGCTACAACAATTATATTGGACTTCAATAGAAGAAGTCGAGTTGATCTGACTACTTATCTAGGAGAAATCGACAAATAAAAATTCCTACAGGAACAAGAGTTCCAAAAAAACTAGCTGTGATCAACACAGAATTGCAAAGAATATCCCACCACCCCCACCACCACCGCCTGAATTCGAAGCTGACATCGACGAAATGGGGCACAACATAGCACACATCCCCCTCTACGAGGGTGATGAGGATCCCAGACGACACTGGTTCATATGTGAATCAACATGGGAGGCTAATGTTGTAACTAGTGAAGATAGACACATGGCGCAGTTCATTGGTGCCTTACAGAATAGGGACCTAACATGGTATATGACATATATTGAGAATACACCTAAAGTAAACAAGGAATAAATTAAACAACATTTCCTATCCTTCTTCAAAACACCAGATGAAAGACATCTGGTGGAAAAAAAGATAAAAACAACTGTTCAAAAACCCACAGAAACCATTCGAGACTATGACAAGCGATGGAAGGACCTATTGAGCCAATTAGACTATAAAATTGATGAACAAATTTTAATTCAATGGTTTCTTGTAGGACTTGTATAGAAAATACGAAGACATATCAGTATGGACACATTCAAATCATATGAAGAAGTGTTGATTAAAGCAATGCAGGTCGATATGGACGATGACTATCCATCACATCATGTCGATAATCGCATCTAGGAGCAGCGAAGATCATGCAAAAATAATTAAGATAACTGAACCTCAAAGGTCGGGACATCTGGTGCACAACCTGCTCAACGGTCGGACACACCAAAGACAATTGTTGACAAGATGTTCGTTTTGTTCAAACAAAATGTTTCTGTGACATTTTCCAAGAACATGGGTCACACATGACAAAGGACTGCCCTTACAATATGAAAAATGGAAAATCTTCCTGGTGTGAAATCTGTGAGGTAAAAATTCATGCAACAGCCGACTTCCATCTGAACCTAAAGAATCAACAAAATTACCATGCAGTCTACCAGATGAAAGTTGTTGCTTAGAACATTGATAATATCCCAAGGAACAATGAACAAAACGAAAAAAGTAACCAACACTATGAAGGTCGAATATATGAGCACCGGTATGACAATCATCATGGAGGATTTGGAGGTCGAGGCTGATTCAATGGAAATCGGGACAACAGACCACGATGACCCATTCAGTGTTTTACATGCTATAAAGAAGCCCACTGATACGCAGACTGTCTGTATAAATATCGGAATGACCTGAAATTTTATGCTAGTTTTGGAGTGGGTGATCACTCACTAAAGGATTGTCCCACTATACTTGACAAAATTATTAAGAAGAAAAATTTTAACGTCTTGTCGTGTGTTAATAAATTTGATATAACCCCTACAAAGAATTTACATGTAGTCATTAGACAACGAACAAAGAATGGCAATGATAATCCATGCATAAGTAAAATAAAAAACAAAGATTATTATCCTAACCCCATAAAGCAAAAAAAATTGTAAAATGATGCATCAAACATGTTCCAAGAGTTCGCCCGAGAAGAAGAGATTGCTAACAGTCGAAAAGATGTCTCACAAGAATTACTTAACTTAATACATAATGACAAATTAGTAGCACAATTCATTGATCTGTTATATAATATTAAGAACAAGCATAGCATGGAGAAACAAACTAAAAATATATGCAGCCTTAATCAGAAAGATAAGAGTGATGCCGACCCACTCGTCAACCTGGAAATTGAAGGGTATCACATTCAACAAGTTGTACTAGACTTCGGATCCCAAGTAAACATCATGACAAGGGATACATGGGAACAACTAGGAAGAACTCGACTAAACAAATCAAGCATATATTTAAAATTGGTAGATCAAGGAATGATCAAACCCATTGGCATTTGGAGAAATTTCAATACAATGATGAAAGGAATTTCGACAAAAGTCCATTTTGAAAGCATCGAACCAAAAGAAGGATCCAGCTCTTTCCCAGCCTTGGTGGGCCGACCATGGGGTAGGAATATGAAAGCATCAATCTCGTTAGATAAAGAGAGGATAAAACTCAAAGGAAATGAACAAAAAGTTATTGTCCCTATCCATCCCTCTCAAGGTGAACTCTGGACTGAACCAATAGATGAAGAAGTTGACGTTCGAAAACTCTAAAAAATCCAAAATGACGAAGACTATATTGAGCCAAACATCTATGAGGAACTTCACTTGGGTAACCAAGACTCAATCGGATATAATTTGGATGCAGAATTATACAATTAGGAGATAGAAAGTTATGAAACTCAAGCATGAGGATGTTGGACTATCCAAGCTATATCAAAGAGACCAACTCGACAGTTCTTTTTGGTGTCCATCATTCCAAAAATATTTGAAAGAAAAATTAGGGAATACCCTTTGTTAGCATCGATTAAAACATAAAATAAACAGCCCCTTCGGTATAAAGAAAGAGAGTCACCAGTACTCCATATGGAACAAGTTTCTAAAAAATTAGGGGAGCATGGCGACTACAAAGCCTGGTCAAGATGTTTATAGGTCAAGATGATTGATGGTGGGATACCCATCAGTTGAGATTATAGGCATGGACAATAGCTTTGACATACTTCTTCGAGAGATTTGGTGGGAGGAAGCTAACTAAACAGGCACAAATACCAGTCTTCATACAAGGACAAAACCCCAAAAATCACATAAGTATATGCAAAAGAGAATGGAGAACACTTGGGTACAAAGACGAATGAACATGGCCACACTTGTTTCCATCCACACTGGATGAATTACCAAAAAAATGGTATAAGATGGAAGAAGCTCGAGGCAAAACATTCATATGGCAAGAACTTAAGGAAAATTTCATTAAAGACTTCAGATTCATACAGGATGATGAAAAATTAGTCGAAGAAACTGAACAAATAAAAACATTTATATAACCGACTATTCAACACACTCCAACAAAAAACCATAACCTACTGAAAGCATCTTGTAATAACATTCGATCGAATAAAATACCACAATCAACAAGACTTAGACTGGAGAATGGGAACACACATGGAAAAAGCTTTCAGTGGAAAACTGATCATCTAGAAACGGAAAAACCAGTTAAAACAATATTCAAAATCAAGTCGACTGACAAGGATGATACCGACAAGATGACAGTGACAGATTTTCCCGCATCATTTTCTCAGTTTAAGGAGGGAAGTCGACAAATAAATGAAAGCAAGGCGCCAGAATGGATGGATGCGAAAGTTAAGACCAAAGACTTGTATCTCGAATGATGATCGACCAAAAATGGCATGAATAGTCAACTACTAGAATGATGAGCAAAAATCCAAAATAGTTAACCTATTAAAGGAATTCCAAGATATTTTTTCCTGAGACTACAAAGACCTAAAAGGGTTAGTACAAGAAATGGGTGAAATGAAAATAGACATAAAACTTGATGCAAGACTGATTAAGAAAAGGTCGTACAAATTAGCTCACAAATACAAAGAAATAGTGAAAAAGGAGATCGACAACATGTTAGTAGCAAGGAACATATATCCAATCGACTAGTTGGAATGGGAAAGCCCTGTGGTTGTCCAATCGAAAAATCACGACCCGACAAAATTACGAATCTGTGTCGATTTTTGAGAATTAAACAAAGTCACCCTAACAGATCCCTTTCCTACACCATTTGTAGATGAAATATTAAATGAAGTTGCTGGACACGAATGCTACTCTTTTACAAATGGATTCTTAGGATATAATCAAGCCCCAATTGCTAAAGAAGACCAGAAGAAGACAACATTTGTCTACAAATTCAGTTCATTTTCTTACAATGTTATGCCATTTGGATTAAATAATGCACAAGTTGTATTCCCTGGGATAGTAGTTAAATCATTCCAAGAATACATATACAAGTCAATGGTTGTATACTTTGACGACTGGACGATATACTCCATGTTGAAAGACCATTGTAAGTGGCTAAGACTAATGTTGGAAAGATGTCGACAAATCTAGTTATCTCTTAATATAAGGAAATGAATCTTTTTAACCCCCATAGGAATCCTATTGGGACATATCATATGCAAAGAAGGCATCAAAGTCAACTTTGCAAAAATAAAAATTATTTTGGACCTAAAACCCCTGGTGAACCCAAAATAAGTCCGATTTCTATTAGGACACACAAGATATTACAGAAAATTCCATCCATCATTATTTATATATGACCTATCCCTTGGAATAGCTATTAAAAGAATACCAAGGGTATGACTGGACTAAGGAATGCGATGCTTCCTTCGACACATTGACGAAAAAATTAGTAGAAGCACCAATTCTCAGAATCCCATACTGGTCAGTAAAATTTCACGTCCACATCAATGCATCAGGCATATCAATAGGTGAAATACTAACTCAACCTAGAGATGACAGGATGGACTACCCAATTATTTATAGCAGTCGAAAACTAAATAAGGCAGAACGTAACTATTCAACGACAGAAAGAGAGGCATTGGGAATGGTATTTGCATTACAAAAATATCGTCATTACCTATTAGATAATCCTTTCATATTCTGTACATATCACCAAGCTTTAAAATACTTGGTAAACAAACCCTTACACCATGAAAGAATATATCATTGGTTGTTATTGTTCCAATAGTTTGAGTTCGAAGAAGTAGTTCGACAAGGGAAGATAAATGCCAGTTCCGACCACTTGTCAAAATTGATACGGGGGAGGAACTGAAAGGAGTCGAAGATTACCTTCCATATGCACATCTATTTCGAATAGAAGCATTACCAGCAAAACTAGAAGAAATAGCTCAATTTCTATAGAATGGTCAGGCACCTGAAGGTATGAGCACTAAAAAGAAACAAATTCTAGCAATGAAGGCCACACCATACACTCTAATTAATGGATTCATATATAAAATGGGATTGGATGAAGTACTCCGTCAGTGTGTTCTAGAACATGAAAGAGAAAACATAATGCATGAAGCACACCATGGACCAACTAGAGGACATTTTCAGTCGAACACGACTGCCAAAAATATCCAACAGTCAGGACTATGGTGGCCGACACTACACAAAGATTCTTGAAAGTTTGTTAGTAAGTGTGATCGTTGCCAACATTTAGGTCGAACCTTACCTAGTACTGAGATGCCTTTAATATCGATAAACCCAAGTCTAACATTTGAAATTTGGGATATCAACTTCATTGGACCATTTCCAATTCCAGCAAGAAGGACAAGCGCACGTTATATCATAACAACAGTGGAATATGTTACTAAATGGGCAGAGGTAGAACCTGTCGAAACTTGTTCTAGTGAAGTAGCTTCCAAGTTCATATATGAAAATATAATCACTAGATTTGGTTTTCCATTAACCCTAATCAGTGATCAAGGATCACACTTTATTAACAGAACCATTGCAGCATTAACGAAACAATTCAAGATCTACCACAGACAAAGTAAAGCTTATCACCCTTGGTCTAATGGAGCAATAGAATCATTTACTAAAACCCTAACAAGAGCCTTAACTAAAAATCTGTAACATTGATAAAGATGACTGGGATGAAAAAAATCATGTTTTCATATGTGCTTATCGAACAACATATAAACGATCCACTGACCAAACACCATTTCGACTAGTCTATGGCCAAGAAGCAGTCGTCCCCCTACAATTATGACAACAGACACCGGTAATAGCCGACATCTTACATATTGATGTCGAAGAAGCAAAAAATGACCAACTAATCAAAACTAGCTAAGCTAGAGGAAGACCAAATTATGGCTATACAACATCAAGAAATTCAAAAACAACAACAAAAAGCATGGCATGACCGAAACATTAAAAACAAGAACTTGTTGATTGGAAATCTTGCACTACTGTATAATAGTCAGGTGAAAGGAAAACCAAAGAAACTCCACATAGAGTGGATGGGACCCTATATTGTGGAAGAAATCAATGCTAATGGATCAGTCCGATTGAGAACGTTACAAGACAAAGTATTTCAGAAACTGGTAAACGATGGCCGAATAAAGAGGTATCAAAACTGAAAAATATGAAGAAAAAAATTAAAATTAAAATTTAAAATTTAAAAATAAAAATAAAAAGAGAAAGAGAAATGGTTTCATAATTGTTAACAAAAACTATAAAAACCAGAAAAACCTAAAAATTAAAAGAATCAAAGAAGACAAAAATGACAGGAAATCTTAAAAGACGTAGCAGAATGCAATTCAACAATAACCGACATTTCCACCATCGACATACCGCATATGGACCATACAATTGACATCGACAAGAGGATCAAAAGGTCCAATCACACCATCATGACTACGGTCAGAAGGAGTGCCAAAAGCAGAGGGCATTAAAAGAGCCTTCCATAGAGCGTCCTTTACCATCAAATCCGCAATTAATATTATCTCCATCGACAAGATCACCATCCGCTCCACCTATAAATACTATGTTGGACGGAGAATTCCTACCACTTTACAAAGATCTAGAGTGACAGAGCTATCAAACTTCCGAGAAAAAATTAACCACAAAGAAATCCGAGCCAGAAACCGACAAGATGGCCCCAAAGAAAACCAGAGCCATGATAGCCAAAGAAAAACAGTTGGAATCCGTTATAAGTCCACTAGTTAAATGGTTGGGAAATATTAAAAGCAAAAAAGTACAGGAAGTTTCATGGGCACAACATTGGGTAGAAATAAAAAATGGGTTTAAGAAGGTAAGTCAAAAATTTCAAAGGAGGGGACGAAAATAAACCATAGCACTATCATGAACTATATGAATGCACCCCTCATGGCGATTTTTGGAGGGACAAAAGAAAATATTGTCAAATGTATCATCAGCCAATACCACATTGGGAATTTCTACTTCGACGAACCAGTGGAAATATCAGTTGAAACCATCTACAAACTTACTGGGCTATCCAACAAAGGCAACCCTGTTCCTACAAGTATCAAAGAAGGACTCGTTGAAAGACCAACAGGCATTAGAGGAAATTTCAACTCAANTCATCATGTGTTAGCCAATGAAATTGCTTTAAATTTGAAATACCATATAGGTCTTAAACACTTTTTTAATATAAATTTGGGGATAGGTATCATATAAAAAACTACTTTTTTTGTTTGTATTTTTTACATATCTCCCCGTGTTTTTACTCAAATTTTGATCGAGAGAGCTCGTTGGATGCGGAATTTAATTCTGGATCCAACGAGTTCTCTCAACCAAACTTTGAGTAAAAACAAGAGGATATATATAAAAAATACAAACAAAAAAGTAGCTTTTTTCTTTTCTTCCTCCAAAATTAGTAAATATTATTTTATTATTTTAACTATTATTTTATTAATTCTTTTTAGGAGGCCCATTTTGAGTTGAAATTTCCTCTAATGAACGCCGACGGGGAAAAACTCCAAAGGATTAATTGTTGATCAAATTAAAGCCACTACACCCAAATGGTGGCCAAAATCGTGTCCACAGGCCTGACTGTCACAGGATGAGGATGTGATTTGAAACTCGACATGCTGGAAGCTCTCGACTATATAGCGGCCTCTGGGAAAATTTACTATTGGGCTCAATACGTGGCCGACATGCTCAAGTCTATCTATGAAAAGTGCTAGGAAACAGGTGCAATAATTAGATTTCCATCACTATTAATATGGGTAGCCATGTACCACCTATTTGCAGTGGGGCATCCACAGTTCCTAGAACCGACTAGGTTCCACATGTGGCATTTTAAGTCGTTCTCAATGGGAAGAAATCCACAAGAGCTGGAAGAGGGAAAAGTGTTCTTAGAAAATTGGTTTCAAAATATGAAAGTCCGAATAGCCAGATGGAGGGTTCCTCAAAATATCCGAAGATGTCTGCCCCCGTCAACACATATCCAGCTGGAACTCAACCACACTACAGTATGGCACTCGTAAGGTTCCACAACAAATGCAAAACCTCTCAACTACTATCCAACAGTCGAGGAAATCTTTGTAAAATTATCCCAACAATCTAAGACCAAAATAGCCATATCAATGGGTGCAAAAGAGATTAACCACTCTATTGTTGAACCATTGACCGGCCAGGATAAGGAAGAAGACTATGAAGTTCACCTTCATATCAGTACCTTCACTTTGGGAGATATCCTGATAGAAGAGAGAAACCCTCTTCAAATTGAAAATGTACCAACTGAAAATCAAGCCATGGTACCGACAGAACAGAACACCATGGTCCCGACCCAATAGCAGGAGGAGGAGGGGGAAGAACAAATATACGAAGAAACTCAGTCTAACATACTTGAGTACGCTATGACAAAAGAAAATCTGAAAAGAATAGCTAAGGAAATATCAACCTCAAGGAAAAATAAAGGGACTCGAGCATAAGGAAAGGGGAAGCGCAAACTCATCCTTTCGGAGGAGTCAGAAGACAAAGAGGAATTACTTGCTACCGGTACCGACATTTTAGAGGATGTCGCACTAATAGATTTTTAACATTAAGCGAGCATATAATTAGGATCTTTAACTGAGAGAACAACAAGCACAAAATTCAAACACAAGAGACAATGAACACAGTGTTTTTCCTCGGGGAAACCATAAATGGAGAAAACCCTGCAACTTCCTCTGAGATAGAATCAATACCAAACATGAAACCCAAAACAGTAAGATGATCTCCCGACAATAGTAACCTATTTCTTCCTTGCCCCAGTTTCTTTCTCTTCCTCAGCTATGCGCTGCAACTGAGTGTGAGTAGTGTGTGATAAATAGAGAGGCTAGCTCTCTATTTATACTAATTCCTGACTTGACTAAACCCAACTAGGGTCGAATTCACTAGGTGAGTCTAATAACCCTAGTGCCCTGGAACTGTAGCGACTTTAACCCTTAGACAATAAGAGGGTTACCCACATTGACTTGACATGACTTATTATAGAAACTCCTGATAGGAACCTCAGGGCATGACATGACTCAAGTACATCCCGAAATAAACATCGGGTTACAATACATAAGAAATACAAGTGAATACATTCCAAAGTTACAATTACATCAACACTCCCTCTTAACTAGGAAGGTATTCTCTCAACACAATTTATCAGCACAAGTCTTCTTCTCTGTATCATCTGGATTATCATTGAGCCTTTGTCATCTTCACCTTCAAGTCATCTCTATCTTCAAGTCACCTTCATCTTCAAGTCATCTTCACCTGGATCTAGATCATCACTTGATCTAGATCACCATCACTGGATCTGGATCATCCCTCGATCTAGATCATATCTGGAGCATCATCTCTGGATCTGGATCATCCCTCGATCTGAATCATCTCTGCTGGATCATCATCACTGGATCATCACGGGTGCTATCTCATGATTCTTCTCGTCATAGGAAGTTCTACAGATCCAGCCCTTTTTCATGCTGGTTGTAGGCCTAGCCTCCATGTAGGTCTTCTTCAGTCCTTATATCTGACCCTAAGTCAAAATGGCCTGCCCAGCACTTATATCTGATCATGTAGGAACCAATCCTATAATCATATCAGAAAGGCATGCCCAACACTCACATCTGACCATGTGGGAATCAATCCCACAACCCTTTCAGAAAGGCCCAGCACTCACATTTGAGTACACATACAAGGAACCAATCCAACATACATGTTTAAAAAGGGTCAACACTTATATTTGACACATGCGAGGAACCAATCCAACATACATGTTCAAAAAGGCTCTGCACTTACATTCGGCACATGCGAGGAACCAATCCAACATGCATGTTCAAAAAGGATCTGCACTTACATTCGACACATGCAAGGAACCAATCCAACATGCATGTTTGAAAGGGCATGAACTCACATCTGATCAAGTAGGAACCAATCCTATAGTCATATCAGAATGGCCCCCAATCCCAGACTGAGCTACCTGGTAACTAACCAGGTGCCTCCATTCCAAGAATGGCATTCAGTGCTTACTTCTGATCATTTAGGAACCAATCCTACAGTCATATCAGAATGGCTCAGCACTCATATCTGACATGGAAGGAACCAATCCTCACCATGACAGAATGGCTCAGGCCTTACATCTGACCAGGGAAGGAACCAATCCTCTCCCCATGTCAGAATGGCTCTGGGTCTCATCATTTCCCCTTGGAGGAAACCTCAATCTGGAGAACAACAAGCTTCTCCCTGAAGTACTCAAACTTGACCTTAGCCAATGCCTTTATCAACACATCAGCTATCTGTTCCTCCATCGCAACATACTAGAGCTTCACTGCTCCCCTCTGCACCATATCCTTGATATAGTGATACTTGATCTCGATATGCTTCGACTTGTCATGGAACATTGGATTCTTTGACAATTTCACACAACTCTGGTTGTCACAATGTATACAAGTAGCATCCATTTGGAGATCAAATAAATCAGACAATAGCTTCCTTAGCCATACTGCCTCACAACTAGTTGAACAAGCTGCGACATACTCTGCTTCAGCTGTACTCAGTGCCACACAGTATTGCTTCCTACTAAACCAAGAGATCACACCTGATCCCATACTAAAGCAACACCCTAAAGTGATCTTCCTATCGATGGCACTTCCTGCCCAATATGAATCAACATAACCCGCCAGATTAATCTTCTGATTCACCTCGTAATTGAGCCCATAATCAATTGTACCCTTCAGGTACCTCAGAATATGCTTTGCAGCAATCAAGTGAACATGTCTAGGATCTGTCAAGAACTGGATCAAGGTGTTCATAGCAAATCAAATATCTGGTCTTGTGTTCGTCAGGTACATCAATGACCCAATCATCTAATGATACATAGTAGCATCAACCGCTTCTGATGAAGCATCACTCAACAGCTTTAGGTTCGATGCCATAGGTGTGGTCATGGCCTTGCAGTCCATCATCCTGAACCTCTTCACAATATCTACTGCATACCTCCCTTGTCTGAGGGAGATTCCATCCGCAATCTTCCACACCTCCATACCTAGAAAATAATGCATCATACCCAAGTCCTTCATTTCGAACTCGGCAGCAAGCTTTCTCTTCGTATCAGCAATCAACCCATCCATACCTGTTACAAACAAATCATCTACGTACAGTAGGAACATCACTGGGTTGCCATATTCAACCTTGTAGTAAAGGTTGGAATCGACTTTACTCTTGGTAAAGCCCAAATTGGATAGAAAGCTATCAATTCTGTCATACCATGTCCTGGGTGCATGTTTCAAACTGTACAGGGCTTTCTTCAATCTGCACACATGAAGCTCCCTGTCATGTGTCTCAAAACCGAGTGGCTACTCTACATACACTTCCTCTTCCACTACACCATTCAAAGAAGGCAGTCTTGATATCCATTTGGTGTATCTTCCATTTCATCACTGCAGCTAAAGAAAGTACTGATCTGATGGAAGTGGATCTGGCTACAGGTGCAAAGGTTTCTTCATAATCTATTCCTTCTTTCTGTGAGAAGCCATGAGCCACGAATCTTTCCTTATATTTTTCTATGCTACCATCTACAACATGCTTGATCTTGTAGGTCCATTTGGAAGTTACAATCGACTTCCCTTTTGGTTTTGGGACAACATCCCAAACATCATTCTTCATGATCGATTGATACTCTTTGATCATAGAATCCTTCCATTCTTTCTGTTCTACCGCTTCTTCATAATTGGAAGGTTCTTTATTGATAAAGTCACATAGTAAAGCTACATATCCAGAGCAGGATTTGGTTCTCTTTCTTTCTCTATGATTCTCTTCTAGAGCCCCATATCTTTCTACACCTTGGATAGCTTCTCGTACCCAAGCAGGTTTCCTCTTGTGAGGATTCTTCTCTTGAGGTGGATCTACAGGTTCTTGTGGTTCTTCAGATTCTTGATCTTCTTCTTGAATCTCTTCATTCATGGTTGTATCATGAATTCTGGGTGCTTCTGCTTCGTCTGATTCTTCAGCAGGTCTCTTTCTGGATTTGTTGTAAGCTGTGTCTTCCTCAAATGTTACATCCCTACTGATGTCAATCTTCTTGAATCCTGGGAAGTATATTCTGTAAGCCTTCGAGCTTTCAGACTATCCCATAGATATACCCTTCTTTCCTGAAGGATCTAACTTTGTCCTCTTTTCTTTCGAAATGTGTATGTAAACTGGACAGCCGAATATTCTAAGATGGCTGACTTCTGGTTTCTTGCCAGAGAAGACTTCTTCAGGAGTCTTGTTCTTGAGTACTCTGTGTGGAGTACGGTTCTGTACATACACTGTTGTTCTGGAAGCCTCTACCCATAGATGCATGATAGTTCTATTCTTCCTTTCTGCAACCCCATTCTGTTGCGGATTATATGGACTGAATAAATCCCTCTTAATCCCTGATTCTTTTGCATAAGTATTTGAATTCATTTGATGTGAATTCTCTGCCATTATCTGATCGAAAGGTCTTGATCTTCTTTTCTGTGTGGTTCTCGATCAAGGCTTTGAATTCTTTGAACTTGCTGAAAACTTCATCTTTGTTCTTCATGAAGTAAATCCATGTCTTCCTAGAAAATTCATCAATAAAAGAAACATAGTATACATACCCGCTTAGAGAACTTGTTGACATTGGTCCACATACATTGGAGTGGATGATTTCCAAGATTCCTTTTGCTTTTCTTTCGCTACTTGGAAATGTCTTCTTTGTGTTCTTTCCTTTCGCACATCCTTTCCAAACTCCTTCATTTTTTTCTTGAATTTTTGGAAGACCTTCAACATCTTTGCTTGCAAGTGGTAGTGCTCTGTAGTGCACATGTGCAAGCCTTTTGTGCCAAAGTTCATTTGGCTCTACTATGTCATGGACCAAAGCTTGTTCTGGATGGCCCTTCGATTTGTATAATCCTCCTTCTTGTTCTCCAATTACTATTGCATCGTCAATAGTCTTTCCTCTTGGCCACATGAGGACTTGGCCATCTACAAATGCAACCCTCATGCCTTTTGCATCTAGTTCCGATATGGATAGAATATTCTTCTTTAGTCCTAGTACAAACAAGACATCCTTCATTTTCATATACTTTCCAGAGTCTAGCTTGTAGGATGATTCGCCACTACCTTTTATGGGATATTGGTAGTCATCCCCAAGTTTCACCTTATGGGGTGAATTATGTTTGGATAGTTTCTCGAAGCTTTCCTTGAATCCTGTCATGTGTTTGGAAGCCCAACTGTCAATAAGCCAATATTTTCTTCCATGAGTGACAGTTCTCGTGAGAGCGGAGATCAGAACATATTCATCTTCACTTGAAGAGGCTTCACTTTCTTGTTTTAATCTCTTTCTAGGAGGATCATCATCCTCAGCAGTGTGAGCATGATGTTTTATTTTGGAGTTCCTCTTCTTCTTGGGTCCATTCTTATTCATGGGACATTTTTTAGCATAGTGTCCTATTTCATCGCATGTATAACCAGGGAGTCCAACTCATTTGATGTAGGAGTCCAACTCATTTTCTTCCAGGACCAAGGAGATCCTATACTTCTAGGCTCGGAAGTTATCATCTCCCTCAATATTTTCATCAAGCTTGGTATGATGAGGCATCTTAACTAAGAACCTCAAATGGAAATACAAAATATTTAGATCTTACCAGGTCAAGATGTCAGATCTAGATTTGGAGCTGAAATCCTACAGTGCTGGTTCAGGATCAGATTAGGGTTTTGCTTTTTTGGAGTTATATCCAACCAAATGCTTTGAATTTAATCCCTAACTTTGATTTTGGGGAGGAGATCAATCTAGGCTTGGGCTCACTGAAAAATTCCACTTCTATGAAAAGCCCTAATTTTCGGCAGCAGTGTCGGGTCCGAAACTAAAAAACCTCAGAATTGGATTCTACTTCGATAGAAAGATGCACCCTAGGGAGGAGAGTTATTCCACCCTACTTTTGCTGAAAATCTGTGGAGATAGATCCACAAAGTAGGAATCCCTAGTTCCCGTAGTTGCATAGTGTCTTCTTCTCAAGTTATCTCTGATACCATGTTAGATTTTTAACATTACGCTAGCATATCATTAGGATCTTTAACTGAGAGAACAACAAGCACAACAATAAAAAACAAGAGACAATGAACACAATGCTTTTCCTCGGGAAAATCATAAATGGAGAAAACCCCGCAACTTCCTCTGAGATAGAATCAGCACCAAAAGTGAAACCCAAAACAGTAAGTTGATCTCCCGACAGCAGTAACCTCTTTCTTCCTTACCCCAGTGTCTTTCTCTTCCTCAGCTATGTGCTACAACTGAGTGTGAGTGAGTGTGTGATAAATAGAGAGGATAGCTCTCTATTTATACTAATTCCTAACTTGACTAAACCCAACTAGGGCCGACTTCACTAGGTGATTCTAATAACCCTAGTGCCCCGGAACTGCAGGGACTTTAACCCTTAGACAATAGGAGGGTTACCCACATTGACTTAACATTACTTATTATAGAAACTCCTGATAGGAACCTCGGGGCATGAAATGACTCAAGTACATCCCGGAATAAACATCAAGTTACAATACATAATAAATACAAGTTAATACATTCCGAAGTTACAATTACATCAACACACACTAAACAAAGTATCTATTGAAAAACAGTTCAAACAGTTCATCAAGTCAAGAGAAAATAAAGGCATGCTCAAAAAGGTAAGAGTTGCTACCCATCCCAAAATAATTCCTATTGATCTAACACCAGAATCCCCATGACCTTCTCCAACCAGAATAACACCAGACTCAACCATTGCCATATCAGCAATTTACAAAGATATCATCCCCGAAACCCTTCAAGAAAAAATTGATAAAGATGTTGAACTTCAAAAATTTATCAACAGACTACCAAATTTATTCCTCAATGCCCAGCAAATCAATACCACTCATAAAATAATAGAGTCAAGCTATGCCTGACAAAGCATCACCCTACAAACTGACCAAATCTCACCACCAAAAATTGTGGGACTTATTAGATCCTCGTACATCCAAAATCCTAACAAAACAGCCACAGTTGTAGCAGCCCAAATTTCATCATTCACACCAACTATCCCAAAACCTTTGGTGAATGAGGCATATGAGGGAACACTTGCTCTTGAAAGCAATAATCTAGCAGCACTAGATGCATAAATCATCAACCTCATGGACTCTAAAAAAATCGACCAATAGAGGAAATTTCAACTCAAAATGGGCCTTTTAACTTTTATTCAAATTCCATGTCATCATGTGTTAGCCAATGAAATTGATTTAAATTTGAAATACCCTATAGGTCTTAAACATTTTTTTAATATAAATTTGGGGATAGGTATCATAAAAAAAACTACTTTTTTTGTTTGTATTTTTGACATATCTCCCCGTGTTTTTACTCAAACTTCGATCTGGAGAGCTCGTTGGATGCGGAATTTAATTCCGCATCCAACGAGTACCCACTCAGCATACTTTTGACGGACCCCGCTACCACAAAAACAAGAAATACTTGAAAAAACGAAATGATGACATCATCATTTCATTTTTTCAGGTATTTCTTGTTTTTGTGGTAGCGGGGTCCGTCAAAAGTATGCCGAGTGGGTACTCGTTGGATGCGGAATTAAATTCCGCATCCAACGAGCTCTCCCGATCGAAGTTTGAGTAAAAACACGGGGAGTGATGTCAAAAATACAAACAAAAAAGTAGTTTTTTTCTTTTCTTCCTCCAAAATTAGTAAATATTATTTTATTATTTTAACTATTATTTTATTAATTCATTTTAGGAGGCCCATTTTGAGTTGAAATTTCCTCTAATGAACCCTATCGACTTGCAACCAGAAGTCGAGATCCCCATGTCGACAAGTCACCTTCCAGCCACTCCACTAACCCCATACCATTCACCATCACCATCACCGTCACCACCACCCACACCAGAATATCCTCACAATTTAGATCCACCATCTTCAACACCACTAGAGGCAAAAACAACTACAAGTCACACCCATGTAATTCAGCTAGTTAACCCTACCACAACAGAAGCTCAGTCAACTGAAAATCCATCAATTGAAGAGGAAAAAACAGAGCAGCAATAGACAACATCAGTACCAACGGGATCAGTGGTGGTCCATCACTATAAACATAAAATCAAAAGAAAAGAAAAGAAGAAAAGAGAACAGCAGCAGACACAACAGGTACCGACAGTTATCCACCTTCATCAACTAGGGTTGACTTCTGCAGTCAACACACCAAAACTTAAAGATGGAGAACTGGACCAGCTATTGGGAGCACTCACTAAAGAGGCCGCAATGAGAAATCAAAATAGAAAATAACATATAGACAAACTTGAAGTAGAACAAGTCAAATTCCTGACCAAATGTAGGAATCTGACTCAAACAATTTTACCAGGAGCAAAAGAGATCGACATTAACAAACCGTTAGAGAGAGTTTATCAGCTGCTGGAAAGTGTCGTGTTGAACCTTCAAACACAATTGCAGGCCAAGAAGGATGAGCAAAAAGAAGAGACTTATGTGCTATTGAGAAATCAGTACAAAAAATTCTCAGAAGCCTACAAAGTACTGCAGGAACATTTGGAGGAGTCCGCCACCACAAAAGAAGTACTACACAGTTGGTACACTTACTATGGCCAGGTATTTCAGTAGGATCAAGACACCCATGAACACATTAAGACATTAGAAAATAAGCAAGGATTGGAAGCAGCAATTAGGAGCACAGTACAAGATCAGATTGTACTGGAAACAACAAAACTTGAAAAATTAGAAAAACAAGCACACCAATGGATGAATCAGGCACTACCCAGTCTCGACACATTAGACAATATTTTCCCACAAATGAAAAGATTGCTCGACCCAACAAAAGAAAAACTCAATTGTTGGGGATCGACATGAGCAATATCACAGACCTACCAATACAAGAGAAGATGTTGATTCTGTCAAGCATTACAACCTTGACCATTAACATTCAGAATTCTCTTCGCAATTGGACAAAATTTCAGCACCAATTAGCCATTACAACAGAAGTCATTGTGGAGATCTATGTACAGAAAATACCATCTATCCAACTGCACAGACCATGAATAAAAAAACAAATTGGAAACAAACTACTCATATAGGATAATTTTGTACCTCCTTGTTTCTTCGACACGAAGAAATATTTTGTTCCTGGGGTAGATGTTGGAGGAGCTAGTCGGTGAGCCAACTAGACTAGTTAGCCGACTAATTAGAGATTAGTTCGGCCTCCAAAGGTCGTGTCAGTTGATTGAACCGACAAGTAGTTATTCATATTTTTTTTAATCATATATAATAGGCTGTTGAAGCAGATACGAACTTGGTTCGGTTTGATGTTTGTATGAATCCTTATGTGTTTTATGTAATATAAAGTTGTTATTCTACCTACTATCTTATCTCTTGTCTCTGTTATGATTCTATATGTGTATTATTGGTAACTTAGTGATCTGAGTGATTACAATAGTATGATAAAAACTTTTCTTTATAGATTCCTACCATCCAATGAAATTTCCATTTTATGGACTGTGTCATACAAATTTTAAATGCACCATTATACCAATGTATCTCCATGATGTCTTGGTTGTTTGTCTATATTTCCTAACGATGAGTTCAATATAAATCTTCTTTATTGCCATATATTTAAGCATTGAGACTCAATGAATTGCATATGTATTTTCAACTTAAATTTTTAAGGCTTATGTAAATAAAAGACATTTGCATGTGTGAACAGTTTGGATCATTGTATACAAATATAATGATTTAGAGAAGAACACCTTTTTTAACCTCATATGCATATCACCATGTGTCCTCTCAACTTATCCATTTTGGTACCTATATCATATTGGATGATTACATGATTGTTGGTTCATTGTATTTCTTGTCCATTGTGGAAACCACCTTCTACAACTCATTTGTCCCTTTAATTGAGTCATTGATTTACAACTGCAGCAATATTATTTAATTTTGCATCATTGTCTTTCCCATGACTATGTTATATACTTTGTATAAGTGTAGGGATACACCACAACCATTCCTTGAGCTTGTTCTACTACCACATACCTCCACCCATAATAAATCAATTACAATCACAAGATAATTTGCTTAAACAACCACCTACAACCATACGCACAAGAGTTTAGGTTTGTATTTGTTGTAGTTTAAGTGTTTGAGGTGATAATATAAGATATACGAAGGTTATATTTAGATAGAATAATAGAGCTAAATCATCCTTGTATATGAGCAAATAATATAACAAATCCATAAAATTTCCATATATCCAATAATTGCTTCACAATTTAACTTACAACCATCTAGACATGAAACATATATATGTTCTCATAAAATAATGTGAAACAAAGAAGGACTATTTTTATGTTTTTGTCCTAGTATTAAGCATGCGGAGGTGTTTTGGTTTTGTTCAATAATATAGACAATATAATTCTTGCAACTAAGGGTTAATTTTTTAAAACCTCATGTCTATATTTTGTGGATAGTGTGCACACATTATCCTTTCCCAAACACACTTGGAGTGGACAACACCCAATTCTACTACTTGGTTTGGTTTGTATGCCCCCGACACAAATTCTCCGTGTGTCCCTTTAGGGATTCCAAAGGTGAGTTTCAAATCTCCCTAAAATCATAATTAGGACTCTATTTGACAATTTTTGGACTTGTGACATCATATTATAACTAGGGACTCTCCTCTCGCATATGGATTAGAGTATGTTTTATTTGACAATTTTTTAAACTAGTATTTTGTTCAGTAACAGACAATGCAATTTTTGCAAATAAGGGTTGCTTTTTGAAAACTTGGGATCTATAAATTGTGGATGTAAATCTCACATTTCCCTTTCCTAAAAAAATTTTTAGGATTTGATGATACTTAGTTATACTAATTGGTTTAGTTTTTATGCCTTCGACACAAATTTGCCATGTATCCCTTAATGGCTTATGAAAGTAAGTTACAAATAACTAAGAAACAATAACCAAGGATTGTATTAATGAACCATCAATTTTATTAGAATCGTGAAATTTTATTATAGGACGATAGCCTCTCCAGTGAGCATGTGTCCCAAAACATGTTTTATTGGATGATTTTTAGAATGAGGGTTTTGCTCAATAACATACATTGTAAATTCTGCAACTTAGGGTAAACTTTTGAAAATTTAGGATATGTAGCTTGTGGACAGTGTGTGCACATATATCTTTCCCAAACACACTTTTATCATTTGACAACACTCAATTATGCTGTTTTGTTTGGTTTTTGTGCCCCTAACACAAATTCAACATGGCTTCCAAAAGCAAGCTGCAAATTGCAATAAAATGATAATTGGGACTTGACTCAAGATGATTTGTCAATTTCATCAGAATAATGACATAAAATTATATTTAGGTATTCTCCTCTCCCATGATCATGTGTCCCAAAGCATTTTTTATTGGAGGACGTTTCGAGCTAGGGTTTTGCTCAATGACGCACAATGCAATTTTTGTAACTAGGGGTAATTCTTGAAAACTTAGGATATGTAGTTTGTAGATATTGTATGCATGTTTAAATTTCCCAAACACACTTATAGAATCTAATGACACCCAATTATGCTTCTAGGTTTGTTTTTTATGCCCCCGACACAAATTTGACATGCCTTCCTTACAGGCTTCCAAAAGTGAGTTGTAAATCACCATAAAATGCCTAGAACTCATCTTAATGATCTATCAATTTCGTTGGACTTGTTACATCAGATTACAATGATGTATTCCCCTATCATATAAGAATGTGGCTTGGAGCATGTTTTATTTGACAATTTCTAAAACTAGGCTTTTGTTAAATAGTGGACAATGCAATTTTTGCAACTAAGAGTCAATTTTTGAAAAAAATAAAATCTATAGCTTGTGTATAATGTGCGCATGTAAAAATTAGACAAACAAATTTTAGAAGCTTATGACACTCAATTCTACTTCTTGTTATGGTTTTTATTCCCCTAATATGAATTTTCCTTATGCCACTTAGTGGCTTCCAAAAGCGAGTTGAAAATCACCATAAAATGGCATCATAACTCAACTTGATAATCTATAAATTCCATTAGGATCATGACATTGAATTACATCTAGGTATTCCCCTCCCATGAGCATGTGTTCAAGAGCATGTTTTATTTGATGATTTATGTAACTTGGGTTTTACTCCATACAAAAGATCCATTTTTTGCAATTAGGGGTCAAGTTTTGAAAACTCTAGACCTATAGCTTGCGGGTATAGTTTAAACACTGGCCTTGCAAAAACACATATGGAGGAAATTATTACATTCAATTATGTTGCTCACTTTGGTTTTTATTCCCTAAAACAAATTCACCATGTGTCCCTTAATGGATTCTGGAAGTGAGTTGCATATTTCCATAAAATGACAATCGAGACTCAAGTTGATGATCCATCAATTTTGTTAGACTCATGACATTGAATTATAGCTATGTATGCCCATTTCCCATGAGCATGTATCCCAAAGAATGTGTTTTCGGATCTAGGGTTGTGATAAATAATAGACAATGTGGTTTTTGAAACTAGGGGGTAATTTCTAAAAACTCAATATCTATAGCTTGCTGATAGAATATACACATCATCCTTTCCCAAACACACTTGTAGGAACTAATGACACTTAATTTTTCATCTCAATTTGGTTTTTGTTCCCCCAACACAAATTCACCATGTGTCCCTTAATGGATTCCAAAATCAAGTTGTAAATTTTCATAAAATGACAATTGAGACTTGGATTAACAAATTGTTGATTCTAATGGACTTGTTACATCAAACTACAACTATGGAAGCCCCTCTCCCATGATCATGTGTCCCAAAGCATGTTTTATTGGACAATGTTTGGAAACATGGTTTTGTTCAATAATAGATAGTACAATTTTTGCGACTAAGGGGCATTTTTTTAAAATTAGGATGTGTAGCTTATGGATATGGTGTGCACCTTGACCTTAAGAAAACATGCTTATAGGAGCTGACTAAACTCAATTTTGCTTCGCGATTTGTTTTGTATGACCTCGTCATAGATTCACCATGTGTCCCTTAATGGCTTCTAGAAGTTGGTTGCAAATCACCTTGAAATGATAATAGGGACTCAAACTAACAAATTGTCAAATCCTTTGGACTCATGACATTGTATTATAACTAGGGGTTCCCCTCTCCCATGAACAATTGGCTCATAGTTTGTTTTATTTGATCATTTTTGGAACTAGGTTTTTTATCAAAAAATAATGCAATTCTTGCAACAATTTTTGAAAACTCGACTTCTGTGAAATAAATGAATTTCTTTGATCAACCTTTCTTCCTTGAATCCAAGTGGTCATTTAACAAACTAAATTTTATATAAAGCTCTATAGCATAGAAATAGACATTCATTCGATTAAAAACACTCAAAACCTCCACCTTATTTTTTCATCAAATCAAAACAAATGATCAACTATATTCTTGCAAATATTGTTGTTGTAGAGAATTCAACTTTATTTTTAGGTATCTTTTTCAAACCAATAATAGAGTCAATATTGAGATAACATTATAGATCATGGTAGTTTCTTTGTAATTCAATGTTATCTAATTTGTTATTATTACTTAGTTTCTTTTATAGTTGACCTACATTAGACTTGATTGGACTGTCAACCTTTACATAAGGTTTGTATTTTACATTTGTGTAGGATACCCATGGGCGCAATGTTGGATCAAATGATTAATTAATCACACGAGGTATTAGAAAAATATTGGTTTCTAGTCATGGTAAGCATGCATGATGATATCACATGAGGCTCCCAAAATTTTATCATGAATCCCCCACACACATTTGTGATTAATATTTACTCATAAAACCCTCATTTTATTAGAAGAAGTATTGAAGACATAAGACACATGTGATCCCCACATGAATTTTGGTTTAAAAATTACTCAAGAGTCTACAAAGTCTTCAAGCACAAAAAAGGGTTATAAATTATGGGATATCTTTAAGAGTTATAGGTTGTTTTCCAAAATTGTAGATGTTTTTATGGATCACCTGTAGTAGTTGTTGTTAATAAGTTGTTTATAATTCAAAATCTATAATCTTGATCAGTACGGTTTTTGGTAGAGGGAATGTTTACATTTGGGATGGACACATCCACCAAAAATATCAAATATCCAAATCTTACTTTAAGAGATAAGTGTTATTTTACATACATGTAGAAGTTTGATATGGATTGACTATAACAACTACTATGAATTACCTTTAGCGGCTTATTTGTCTTCTTGTTGATGAATTTCAGATTTTAAATATTGGAATCATTATATAAGAGAGTTTAGATAGTCGTGATTAACAAATAACATTGAGGAATGTTGTTAATGATGCTTTATGATGATTTGAATATGTTTAATGTCATTTATTTGTTTGTAATTGTCCCCTTAAGAGAAAACAAGATTTACATCTGGGAGATGTAAAGTGGTTGATAAGATTACATATTATTAGAATTCTGAAACAAAGTTAATATGTGGATTAATTGCCTACGCTATAGTTAATGGATTATGTTGTTTACATTTAGTTAACATAATTACATAAATATTTTATGAGGTACATAGTCATTCATTGAATTATAATGAAATGAAAACATTTAATCTATAATGAAAGAGTGCTTTCTTTACCATTCAAGAATGATAATTGAAGGTTATAAGCCTTTTGTAACTCTTTATTGAGTTGTTAAAATTTAAGTTTGGAAAATAATGGAAATTTTGAAACAAAATACTTGCAGATGCTCATCATTTTGCTTATTGTTTTCTGAGTGCATATTAATATATTTTTGGCATGCACTCCATTAACTAATTTAAAAAGTGTTCTCTAATGTATAAATCCTATATTTCCCATTCCCTAAATGGTGATTTCAATTTGGAAGACTCTATAGCTTAAGGTTTAATGTCAAATGTTTGTGTTAATACATTAGGAAAAAAAAATGGGATTTTGGGCTTGCATGCAAAGTTAAGCATGTGATGGTTTGATTGAATTTCCAAATTTGTGTTACGAGTGAACATGGTTTTTGGTAGAGGGAATTCATATATTGGGAATGATACACTCACCAAAAATATCCAATACTCAGATCATACATTAAGAGTTATAGGTTGTTTTTCATACTTGTAGATGTTGTTGTGGATTCATCAAATTGCTACAAATCACCTATGGTGGTTATTTTCAATAATTTATATGTAACTCAAAATATGTAATTTGAATCATTGTGATTTTTGGTAGAGGGAATCTTTAAATTGGAATGGGCGCACCCATCAAAAATATCAAATACAAATTTCAAACCTGTGTAAGTTTGTTATAGTCACTTATAATGACTTATTTGACTTCTTGTTAATGAATTTTGTAATTTTGAAGATTGGAATGATTATTTAAGAGGGTGTTAATTGTAATTATTAACAAATAACGTGCAATAATGATGTTAATGATTTTAATGGTGCCTTATGATGATCTGAATATGTTTATCATTTATTTGATTTTAATTGCCCCTTAAGAGAAAACAAGATTTACATTTGAGAGATGATAGTGGTTGATTAGTAGAGATATTATTAGACTTTTGAAACAATGTTAATATGTGTATTATTTGATTATGTTATAATGAATGGATTATGAAATTGATTATGTTATAGTGAATGGATCATGAAATTACATTTAGTTGACATCATTATGTAAATGTGTTATGAGGCAAATTGTTAATCATTGGATCATAATTGAATGAGAAGTTTGAATATATAATGAAAGAATGGTTACTTTACCATTTAAGAATGAAAATCGAAAGTTATAAGCCCTATGCAACTCTCTATCGGGTTTCTAAAAGTTATCTTTAGAAAAGAATGGAAATTATGGAAACATATTTTTTATAGATGCTTAGCATTTTCCTTCTTGTTTTATGAGTGCATATTAGTGTTCTTTGGCATGTACTCCCTTGAATGATTTGAAAAGGGTTTTTTAATGTATAGATATTGCCTTGTCCATTCCCCAAATGATGGTTTCAATTTGGAAGTCCCTTGTATCTTGAGGTGTTTAAATTCTTAGAGAATTTTTATGGGATTTTGGTCTTGCATGTAAAATTAAGCGCCTAATGATTTGGTTGAATACTAAATATATGAATCCAGTGAAGAGGATTTATGGTATAAGAGCATATATTGGGATAGATACACTCACCAAAAATATCCAATACGCATATCATACTTTAAGAGTTATAAGTTTTTTTTTTATACATTTATATGTTGTTATGAATCCATCAAGTTCCTATAGATTTAGATTGCTTGTAGTCATTGTTTTCAATAATTTAACTATAACTCAAAATATGTAATGTGGGTCATTGTGATATTTTTATTATTGGAAATTATTACATTGGGATGGACACACCCACCAAAATTATCAATACCTAGATCATACTTTTATATATATGTGTTTTTTTTAATACCTATACTAAGTTTGCTATGGATCGCTTGTGGTCATTGCTATGGATTTCCTATAGAGACATATTTGACTTCCTAATGATGAATTTTGAAATTTTGAACATTGGAATTATGATTTAAGAGGGTGTGAATTTTCTTGATTGATAAATAACATTCATGAATGATGTTAATGTTGCCTTATGATGCTTTGAATAAGTTTGAAATCATTTCTTTTCTTATAATTGTCCCTTTAAGAGAAAACAATAATTACATTAGGGAGTTTATAAGCGGTTGGTTGGCTAATATATTATTAGATTGTTGAAATAGAGTTAATATGTGGATTAATTGTCTGTGCTATAGTCATTGGATTATGCAAATTACATTTAGTTAACATAACTATGGAAATGTGTTATGAGGCACATGGTCATTCACTCACAATCACATTTGAACCCAAAATCCGACAACAATTATCCATATTTGGTCTTGCATGTAAAGTTAAGCACCTGGTGATTTGATTGTATATTAAATCTATGAATTGGGTGAATAGGAAATTGATGGTATAGGAAAGCCATACAGTGGTATGGATACAATCACAAAAATATCCAATACTCATATTGTACATTAAGATTTATAATTTTGTGCATACATTTTTATGTTGCTATGAATCCATCAGGTTCCTATAGATTACTTGTAGTCATTATTTTCAATAATTTAACTATAACTCAAAATATGTAGTGTGGGTCATTGTGATGTTTATTACATTGGGATAGGCACACCCACCAAAACTCTCAACACCTAGATCATACTTTAATATATGTGTTATTTTTAAACCTATAGAATTTTGTTATGGATCGCGTGTGGATGTTGTTATGGATTTCCTATAGAGACATATTTGGATTCCTAATGATGAATTTTGGAATTTTGTGTATTAGAATTATGATTTAAGAGGGTGTGAATTTTCATGATTGATAAATAGCATTCATGAATGATGTTATAATTCTTTATGATGCTTTTAATAAGTTTGACATCATTCCTTTGCTTGTAATTGTCTCTCTAAGAGAAAACAAGAATTACATTAGGAAGATGATATACTCAAAATATGTAGTGTGGGTCATTGTGATTTTTATTACATTGGGATAGGCACACCCACCAAAACTCTCAGCACCTAGATCATACTTTAATATATGTATTATTTTTAAACCTATAGAATTTTGTTATGGATCACGTGTGGATGTTGTTATGGATTTCCTATAGAGACATATTTGGATTCCTAATGATGAATTTTGGAATTTTGTGTATTAGAATTATGATTTAAGAGGGTGTGAATTTTCATGATTGATAAATAGCATTCATGAATGATGTTATAATTCTTTATGATGCTTTTAATAAGTATGACATCATTCCTTTGCTTGTAATTGTCTCTCTAAGAGAAAACAAGAATTACATTAGGAAGATGATAAGTGGTTTGTTGGCTAATATATTATTAGATTGTTGAAATAAAGTTAATATGTAGATTAATTACCTATCTTATAGTCATTATATTATGCATTTTACATTTAGTTAACATAATTATGAAAATGTGTTATGAAGCACATGATCATTCACTACACAACCACATTTAAACCCAAAATTCGACGACAGTTTTCCATATTTCAATGGTTGTGTCCATAATCCTTAAAAAAAACATATTTTGAAACTATCGGACTCATAACGTCGGATTTTCTGCATATAAATAATTCATCAGATCTCCGACACATGTTGCATCAAAATTTCGACAGCACTGATTTTTAAAAGGTGTCGGATCTTCTGTGCACTTGTGTTGGATCTCCGACACCAGCCCAATTTCCAAACGCCTGATCTTCGTCGCCCCCGCATGTAGAATTTCTGACATAGTAGATTTTTACGAACCAACGACTATGTTGGATATCCAACACTAGTATTTTTAAAATTGTCGGATTGTCGGCACCAATATGTCGGATATCTGTCAAACGTTTTTTCATATTATCCAATATTCAACGTCCATACGTCTAAACTCTGACAGAATCCAATTTTGAGGCGTTGGATCTTCGTCGTATGCATGTCGTAGATCTGACAGAGTAGATTTTCAAGGCGTCAATTTTTTTCCACCAAAATGTCAAATATGGATATTCGACATGTATCCTTTCAAAAGCTATCGGATATCTGGCCAAATGCAGCGAAAAAACTGGTGACAGACATTTAGAATATGTTTGATAGCTAGTAATTATTACTGTCGATGCTACAGCTACTCTGTCGGTGTGAAATTAGTTACCGATGGAGATCCGACAGATAAATATGATTTTAAAAATAAATAAATGAATCTGCTTATCATCCCATTATCTTATCAAATAATCACTCGTCACTCAACCCAATATCTAATCAAAGAATCAAAATGCATTGCATTGATCATAGAGCACTCAACCTAGTATCTTATCAAAGAATCACAACGCATTGAATTGATCATAGAGCACAACTTGGTACCATAGGGAAGGAGGAACATTCCCCAGAGTAAGATATCTGATAAAGGTGGTCATGGACCATGGGAAGGAGTAAGTTTCAATATATCTAGAAAGTGATTTTTCACACGCTCATCTTCTCTCTGATCAAGATTTGATGTAACAAGTCTCTAATTTTGTAATTTGCAACGTTTTCTTGGTTGTATACATAGTCATATATTGATCCTTATGTTGTGTCTATTTTAGTTTTATGTGTCCTATTAGAGTGGAGCTATACTAGATTTCCAAGCCTTCTTTTATTTAAAGAATACAATGTCTTATGGAGGACAAGTGAACTAACACCAACAATAAACAGAAAACCATAAACAAAAGTGTGTTCCAACCACCGTATCTTGGAATACTAAAACATGTTGGCCAAGCTAATAGAAGGCAGTAACAATATTAGAATATATAGTGAACCGTATATTCAAAGTAACTAATAATTTCAAGTTGCATTTATTTTCTATTTTTCAGTCAAGTTTAAACGTTAGCGATTTATCTTGTGTATATTTGTCATGCATATGTCAGTAGTTATATATAATTCTTATTTAAAATCAAACACGAATTGTCCATAAGCAATCCAATACATTATGTCATTGAAGTTGTTGTGTTGGAAGATTTGATTGTTATTCCAGCATTTACATCTATTATTTTGATATTAGGAATATTTTTTAGCACTAGATTATGTTACTCAGTTTATGTTGTTTTTCTTTGATTAGATTTAGGGTTTGGTTTGCATACATATAGACAATGTGAGACATAAACTGTTGAATATGATATTTATGGGATGTGTTGTATGATTTTCATTAACTCAATACCGCCTGAAAAGCCTTATAAAATGCCAGTGAGTTTTTGTTAGCCTTGACAAGACTCTTTTTATGTGTTGATTTCCATATAGACCCATTTAACATAAGTGCAAGATTTTCCTTGCTCGTGATGAGTAGTTTTCTCTACATTATATTTTGTTGTTCGAATTTATATTTCCATTGATGCTTTCATGGGTATATATTTTGATTTGTTGCATGCAAGGATCCTTGGTTTTGAACTTTGAACTTGTATTTCTTCCTTAACAATGCTTCTAGTGGATGTATTGGGAACCATAGAGGGACCTATGATACCTAGAAAAAGGTTCTTTCTTCCTAAGCCTTCACACATCACACACATTTGGAATTTTTGAGTTGTTGTTAACTACTTTTTACAAGGGCATTACTAGTTACCACATATTGGTTTATGAGTTACTGTTTAAATTTAACAGGTCAAGCTGACCATTCAGGTATTGAAGCACAAGTTAAACACTTTTCTATACATCCGTAAATTTTAATAGATTTGGTAGATTAATACAAGATTGATTAATTTTATGAGATTATTGATCACCACTACTACAAAATCCTACTTCCTTTCTCCATGAGTGAGCTTTCTGATTCATAAGCAACTCCAGGATGGTTGTAGGGCAATTCCTGTAAGCTTTGATTGATGATAGTTCTTCCTCTAGAAGTGATATTGTGAGTCATAAGCCACTCCAGAATGGTTGCGGGACAATTCTTATAAACTTTCATTGATGATAGTCCATTATACATAAATGATCTTTCTAGTCATAAGCCACTCCGGGATGGTTGCAGGCCAATTCATGTAAACTTTCATTGATGATAGTATGACAACATTATCTTTGAATTGATTGACTATACCTCTGGAACCTTTACTGAAGGTGGTTTCCTCTAATTCTCATGATATATTTGTTATCTTTAAGCAATTGGAGGTGGAATATCACATAATGGTTTTGATTTTCGCAAGTTAGGTCATCCATTTTTTGTTTTCTCCAAATCAGTTAAAATGTATTTAGTTTTTATTGCCCTTTGCTAATGCAAAGGGTATACAAATAAAAATCCTAAGGAGGCCAATTCCTATAAACTTTCATTGATGATAGTCCTTTCTACATAAATGAGATTTCTATTCATCATCCACTCCAGAATGGTTGTAGGCCAATTCCCTTTCATTGATGAGAGTATGATAACAATGTCTTTGAATTGATTGATTGTACCTCTCGTGCCTTTAGTGAGAGATGTTTCATCTAATTCTCACAATATAGATTTTATATTTAATCAATTGGAGGTGGATTACCACATAATGGTTTTGATATTTGCAAGTAAGGTCATCCATTTTTGGTCCTCTTCAAATTAGTTAAAATGTTTTTATTTATTTATTATCCATTGTCCTTTGCTATAGAAAAATTTCTTAGTAACAATGTTTCTAAGCAACCGGCATGTTATGATTGATCTCTCGTACCCTAAAACAAATGTTCTCATCAAGTTTGTCAAAGAGTTATCTTGTAATGCACTTGCTCTATTACGATGGGATAATGATGACTATGTCCTATTTGATCCATTGAGTAAGGTGGTTAAGGAGGTTGGTCTTAGTGCTTTTTGGATTTACAAATTTTGTTGTATTTACTCTTATCCATCAATCATATTCTATAAGAAGAAACATAGAATACATCAATCAAAAGATTCCAAGAAGGAATAGGATACACAAATTATTAATAATACAAGAGGATTTGGAAAGGAAATAACCTAACAAGATGATCCTACCTAATAGATCTCATATTATTGAAACTCCAAAATATGAAGGAAGGGGATTGAAATTACAATAAAGAAACTATGGTCATAACAATTAATCACTGATTATAGAACCAATAACTGTGTCTCAATCTGCTTATCCATAAATGTGATTAAAAGATGTAAATAAATACTTTTCATGCAAAAGGTATAATAATATTTTTTTGCAAATTCATGGATTAACATGTAATGAGAATTTACTTGGTTTTTCCCACAATGTTTAATAGTATAATTTCCAACTTTAAAATGTTAAATTTATGTCAAGAGAGGAATTTAGAATAATAAAGGTGGATCTCCTTC
Source organism: Pseudotsuga menziesii (assembly GCA_001517045.1). NCBI lineage: Eukaryota > Viridiplantae > Streptophyta > Pinopsida > Pinales > Pinaceae > Pseudotsuga > Pseudotsuga menziesii. Next base: position 21,249 of record LPNX010581413.1, on the reverse strand, counting down.
AAAGAGAAATAATTTTTCTTGCAAAAATTATAAAAGTAGAATACTACTTCAACAAGTCAACTAATTATCATCCAACTAGTTATAACTTGAATATTTCCAACAATACTTCACTATAAATTTAATATGTTAGACATATATAGCAAGAGTAATTTTGTTGCAGTGGCTAAGGAAGGAAACTCAATTCGCAAGAGAAAAACATCTAGATTCTAAGCTCATTTAAGATGAATATTAGTTAAAGTACAGATGTGTATTAGTATATTTTTGCTTGCAATTTTTCTTTTGTTCTCTTTAACTAAAAAAAAAAAAAAAAATTTGATGTTGTGTTACTTTATAACTCACTACTTGTGATCTCTAAATTTTAATCACAAAACCTCACATTAAACAATGCATAACATAGAGGGAAATACCTATATAAATATTACCATGAAAATTACATAAAAAAAACACAACTAAATAAATCCTATGTGCTTTCAGATATATCTTACGTACAAATAAATGGGTGTATCAAATTGTACAAAAATTGATCCCACCCGCCCAACCATTTTTTTTTTTACCTTAAGAGATTCATTGAATTATCAAAAAAAAATATTGACAATAGGACATTTTGGATAATTATTGGTGTGAACTCTAATTCCCAAGTTAAAGGGGAAATGTCATCATACACCATGCTATAAATAATGAATTTCACCGCACTATACTTTTATGGCACCGAATATGAATCAATATATTTTTCATTAGTTTCAACCATGTAGTTGGAATAACAACTCTTATTAAGTTACCATTCTAACTAAGAAAAAATATTACATAAAACTTATTGTTATAAATGAACAAATTCAATATGATTACATTAGTGCATGAACTTTGTTGTGTAGAAGATGATTGTGCTAAGGTGGCCCTTTGGTACACTACTAGCCTAAGAGAACTCAACCTAGGACCGTGCTAGGTTGATGAGATTGAGATTCTAGGGTTGGCACTACTAAATATGTGTTTTTGTGTGTGCAATGCATGTAATTGAGTGTAAGTGTGGGATTATACTCACTTATATTGTTTTTCATAGTTTACTTTATTGGGAATGTTTCCCCTCCTAAACACGTCTACCAAAAGTTTCTTCAGTTGTCCAAACCCTTGTGTATACCCATCATGTCACGCCTACAATCAACAATTTATTTTTTATGATAGGATTTGTACAACTCTTTTGCACCCTAAGTCATTGTTCCCCTTTCATTAGATATCCCTCTGAAATCCTCGATCATTTCCCACATCTTGGAAGTGATGGAGGGGTTCCATTGAAAATTCATAAAGTTTGACATCCTTGATGGTTACAAGTTGATGGAGGCATGATCCAACAAAGGTAGATTAATAGTTAAAGATATTATTGCTAGAGAATTTCAAGGGTTCTCAACTTCTTGCATGGTTTCGTTTTTGTAGAGGTAACAAAAAGTGGAAATAGCCATGAATAGTCAAGGTTCACCTTGCTCATTTGGATCAATGACCCATAATTCCTCATGCTCTAGATAAAACTTCCTAGGTCTTGGGGTGGACCGCAACAGATAATATGACACCATAAATTGACCCATTTCCAATATGCTAAGGATATAAACAAGTCTAACACTAAGGGACGAGAAGCGTACCTACATTCGTAAAAGATCCTCGTTGATATTTCAATCACACTTGTACCTACATTCCATCCTCAACAATAGCGAAATACACAAGCATGATAGATACTAAGTGTTAGAACCTAATCTAGCATATATATATATATATATATAAACAAGTCTAACACTAAGGGACGAGAAGCATACCTACATTCGTAGAAGATCCTCGTTGATATTTCAATCACACTTGTACCTACATTCCATCCTCGACAACAACGAAATACACAAGCATGATAGATACTAAGTGTTAGAACCTAATCTAGCATATATATATATATCCAATATATAATCAAAGCAACTACATACATGGACACACATATTCATAGTTACACATATAATGGACAAGAAATGGATAGTTCTATTAAATGTCAACAGAGATACAAATGACAACCTTTGTCGGCACCTCGTCAAGATCGAAAAACCAAGTCCTCCGCCTAAGCCTCCACCACTTCAATCCTCCATATCAAGGCAAGCTCACAAGACAAAGGAAAGCTTGGGAAGGAGCATTAATGGCTACTCTAAGGACAAAGGTATGTAGACTCAAGTATGCAAGAATGGGGCACAATTCCACTATAATTTATTTTCTCTCACAATTCCTCCCCCTTTAATGCTTCCAAGTAGCTCAATATATATCCCCTCAATGAGAAGTGAAGGGTCAAGTCAGATCATTTCCAGGCTTATGGAAGGCCAAGACTCAAGTTATTTGTTACTTGATAAGGGAAAAATACAAATATTTTTGTTTTTTAGAACATTTCTCGATGTATGCAGGTCATAGTGGAGCAAGCTGCGGGTACACGCAGGAAGTAGGATGGTGACCCATGTATACCCACAAATACGCATTTTTAAGGGATTCTTAGGAGCATCAAAGTAATACTAACCAAAGGGGATTCAAAGAGTTTGCATAGGGACAAGGAAGGCCATAAAAACATGATCTACCAAGTATGGAAACTCCAACTATAACAGATTCCCCTTAATGTGTGAGTTTAGAGGGGAACATGATGGCTGAAATACATTACAATAATCCCAGAATTGGAGTAATGAAGACCCAAGTGGAAAAATCAGTCGCTCATCAATGCAATACAATGATAGATCTATGCATGTGACTGCAAATATGAAGTGTAGCAGTCCCTGAATACAAAATAGTACAATGGTCATGAATAGGAATAATAGACATATGTCACATGTGGTCATCGCCACGTACAATATACAGTGAAACAAGATATTCATACTGAATGAAGACATTTGATGATACACTGGAATCTGGTCATGAGAAATGATACAGTGATATCTCATAGATACTGGCATGATCAAGGAGGTAGCATATATGTAATTCCACCAAGATCGGAGTTCTTCTACACAAATCGCTGCTAGTACATGTCCCATCATGCGAATAAATGTGTCAAGGTCAAACATGATGCACCATCATGTGATTATCGGTCATTGATGAATACCGTTAACAGACACGAGATATCCCACTGATAATGATAATGGGGATCAAGGTACAGAGTGCAATCAAACAAGTGTGAATAGATGTGTTGAGGTCAAACACTTGAGAGAGTTCATTGATCAGGGGACATTGATGTATTCCCAAAACTGTCGATGGTGAGAGAGCCTGCCACTAATGACTGCAAGTATCAAGGCACTCAATGGAATCTATATCTCTATTCCAAAATAAATGATCTAAAATCGATGGATTGGAATATGTTGGAAAGAGGGAATTAGGGCATCCCCCATCAACCAACACGAGGTACATAGCAATGCTAGATAATTTGGAAGAACTCGGACGAACCAGATGTGCACGAACTAGTAACTGTATCGAGAATGGCCAACATGCAAAGACAAGATAACTGAGGAATGGCCAACTCAGGATAAAACTTCCTTCAAACAAGAGCATAAGGTAGATGAGAACTCATAGGCAGCATAGACTCAACATGGAAACTGGGACAACTCTACGACACTGGAGGCGTCAACAAAGGCTCCATAGGGACTGGAAGCATAACCAGTCGGTGGATAAAACTCAGAATAATGAGTACAACTCCTAAATTCATACTAATAACCCAGCCAATGGATGGAATATACAACTCTCTGTTCGAAGGAGACACAACATGATAGTTTCCAAAGTAATATCATTTCACGTCCAGATTTTTATGTTTTCTAATTTTTAGGTCGTTTTCATATTGAAAATCTTGAAAAAGAATAAAATTGATTATAGTAAAAAGCTAGGATAAAACAAGTGTCGCAAGAAAGTAAACTAGTTCCAAGCAGTGGAACATACCTATGCTCAATGCAAGGAAGCATGTGTAGGATAAGGACACTAGGGGGAATGTCTCATCCAAGTATGGGAAAATGAAGCTGCAAAAGATATATGGAAATATCTTCTTGGCTATGATTGAGACAAGATCAGGCTATATGGCTTATAAAACTGAAACAGGTAGTCAGCATAAATCTCAATATGGCAAGTGGACGCATGAAATGCAATTACAACTTGATATAAATGGGAGTCCCTGTGGGATATGGCCAGCATAAAGTTCAAGAAAGAATACGAGGTTCTTTCTCAAAGACATGGAGAAACTACAAGGGAATCCCATACCTAAGGGAGGACACTTGGCATGGGTACCAAACGGTAAAGCAGGATCTATCTAGGGCACCCATGAGTAGTAAAGCTCTACCAGTTACAAAATGCCACTTCTAGAAGTAGTGTGAAGGTTCTGTAACATCACGAAGTGGGTTCGTACCTATATTTAAGGTGACATGGTCATCAGATAATGCATGATGCACACAAAAAAATTATCCTATCCTAAATGCCAGTTCATTGTGATACCTGTCATGGGCACTAACTGGTCAAAACCTTGGCAAAAGTGTACCCAAAATGAGTCCCTACACGCCAATATTAGTCCAAACATCTCAAAGGAGTTAATAAAAGTCCAAACTATAAGATAAAGGGAGGATTGATCATAAGAAAAAAAAATTGAATGAATCGATGGAGTGGATGATGGGACATAAGAAGGAATGTAAACCATAGACCCAATGCACACTTATTCACTACCACCCCAGGGGAGTGAACACTAGTGTCAAGACCAAATTAAGGAAGGGAAATAATCCTCCCACATATGGAGTAGAAGGTTAAATGTGACCACTTCCAAATCTATGTGCAAGGTAAGGGGTTGTGGTGCCCCCTAGTCCAACACCAGGGTCTACACTAGGAACCTAGAGTTGGTGGCAGAATACTAGTAGTGATGCAAGGCGTGTCGAAAGTAATAGAACCGAAACTTAAGAGAACATAAAGATACTCAATTAATCATTATACCTGAATCCAACTAGCGCACAAAGAGCACACCCTTGAATAAAACTAGGTCAGATGCAAACAAGCAGAGAGGGAGTATAAGTGATCTCTCGAATGCAGTAGGTATGTCTCACTTAGAAAAGGCCTGAGACTCCCATAAACTTCAAGCGGAGGTGTGTAACCAATTATTGTGGCCCTCGGCTCCAACGCATATAGTGATTGTATTGTATGGCCCCTACCTGGTCAAGACACTCATAAAATAACCTCTGCAAGTACCCCCTATGATACCTAGGTAAGGAAACTAAGGTCACCTCAATATAACCAATGCTCAGGAGGACAGTCGCATGTGGGATCTACCGTATGGGAAGGGTAACAAATCATGAAGCTTGAAAGCACCAAAGGTACCTCAAAACCCCCCATATATGAATAAGATCCTGGAAATATCCCTGGTGCCCAACAAAAAGTGGAAAGGGGCTATCCCCACCACTAACGTGTGTGTTTCCTCGTGCTTAACTCCTATGTAAGAGGATCCCCCTGAGAGCACTAATTATATGAAGGATTTCACTTCTCACCTAGACAAACACCTAATTGTTTTGTTTCATAGTCATGGAAAAATTTACTCACGACACCCTATTCCAAGACTCTACAACCTAAGCTTGTTGGTTCACCTCTATCAAATAAAAAGAGTAATCAATTATAAGTTAAACCTTAATTTTAATGGTTGTGATTACTCAATGGTATTGAACGTGCAACTATTGATATTACGACTCAGCAATGAAATAAATATGCAACCCAAAAAACAATGCTAAGTTCAACTCGTTTTTAATCATGAAAAAGGTGGTATGCCACTACATGTAATGCAAAAAATTTCATTATGTTTCAAATTCCAATGCAATCCTTCCTATATGAAAGTCTAAACACTAATCTCAGCCAAGAAACCCAATGCAAGTGCCTCTTTAAGTGCATATGTGAGATGCAAGTAAGTATGCAACTATAAAATTATTTTGAAAATGCAATAAAAGTCACTAAAGCTCTTAGTCTTTGTAGCAAGTAGAAAACAAAAGACAAGCAAGACACCAAGAGTAAAAGACTAATGCACTAATGGAAAAATTAAAAGGAGATAAATCAACTAGGAAATTTTTTTAAAGAAATAAAATTACAAAAAAGGATTTTTCGATCACAAAAAGAATATTCAACAGATAGTATTGGTAGCCAAGAAGACCCAACCACACTCACAACCCACCCAGAAACTTCACACATCAATAAATCAACCAAAATGGAGGATGTATGCAACTGTTCAAAGAACAACAGCATATGTAACGACTAGGCAAAGTACTACCCGCATATATACGCGACTACATATTATTTGACCTGTGTATACAAAGAAGAAGGTGGTAAAAAGAAGGCCCAAGGTCAAACCACTCTATGGGTCTATCAATGAATGAACATACTACCAAATGCGACATAGAAATAGGGAGAATCAGAGAAAAAATCAAGCGAAAAAATGCACTTAAACCCCGACAAAAATTAAAATCCCCAATGGAGTGGCCAATTCTGTTACAGAGAAAACTTCCTATGGCTTGGGGTGGACCACAACAGATAGTATGACACCATAAATCAACCCATTTCCAATATTCTAAAGATATAAACAAGTCTAACACTAAGGGATGAGAAGCATACCTTATTCCGGATGTTTGTAGAAGATCCCTGTTGAGCTTTCAATCACACTTATACCTACATTCCATCCTCAAAAACAACGAAATACATAAGCATGATAGATATTAAGTGTTAGAACCTAATCTAGCATATATAAATCCAAGATATAATCAAAGCAACTACATCCATGGATACAAATATTCATAGTTACACATATAATGGATGAGAAATGGATATTTCTATTAAATGTAAACAAAAATATAAATGACAACCTCTGTCGACACCTCGTCGAAATACAGAAATCGATTCCTCCACATGTTCCTCCACCACTTCAATCATCCATATCAATGCAAGCTCACAAGACAAAGGCAAGCTTGGGAAGGAGCACTAATAGCTTCTCCAAGGACAAAGGGATGTAGACTCAAGTATGCAAGAATGGGGGACAATTCCACTATAACTTTAGTGCTCTCACAAGTACTCCCCCTTCAATGCTTCCAAGTAGCTCAATATATAGCCCCTCAATGAGAAGTGAAGGGTCGAGTCGGAGTGTTTCCAGGCATATGGAAGGCCAAGAGTCAAGTTATCTATTACTTGATAAGGGAAAACTCCGAATATTTTTTTTAGCACATTTCCTAATGTACGCGGTTCATAGTAAATCAAGTTGTGTGTGCACTCGGGAAGTAGGATGGTAAACCACGTATACCCATAAATATGAATTTTTTAAGGGATTCTTAGGAGCATCAAAGTAATATTGAGCAAAGGGGGTTCAAAGAGTCTGCATAGGGACAGGGAAGGCCATAAAAACATGATCTACCAAGTGTGGAAACTCCATCTATAACACCTCACACGGTTTATTTTCCTTGGGGATTCAAAGGATTGGAAAAGACACAAACCACTAAGATGCCACTTTAGTGATCCCTCAACAAATTTCATGGAAAGTTATATTTGAATTCAAGCCTTATCTTTTACTTTCTCAATACTCAAGTGTTTTTAGACTTTTTTTTATCTCATCTTGGTTTTGATTTAATTTTTTGCCTGACATACATATTAGCCATGATTTGTCATTTTGGGCCCCTTTCAAGAATTTTGAAATATTTTTAGGCCTTATTAATGAATCAGGCCCAATTTTGCAATCAAATCCCCTTCAAGCATTTCATTTTTTTGGCTTGATTTATGAATCAACCTCGATTTTGTAATCATGCTTTCCTTTCAAACATTTTAAGTTGACTTTTGGCTTGACTTATAAATTGGATCAATTTTGCAAATGGGGCCTCCTTTCAAGCATTTGGAACTACTTTTTGTCATGATTTACAAATTGACCTTGATTTTTGAATTAGGTCCCCTGTCAAGCATTTCAAAATAATTTTGGTTTGATTTACAAATTGGCCCCGATTTCGCAATTAAGGCCTCATTTCAAGCATTTCAAATTACTCAAGCACATTTAATGGTGGTAGCAGAGATCAATGGATGATCAACTATCTAGAGCGATTACAGAGGTTTAAAATGCATGTTTTTAACATGGATATAGGTCTCTAAATGTGGTTTTCACAGGTAAATGCCATTACTCTAAAGAATCATACAATGTTGTTCATTATTAAAAAGATTGAATGAAAGGATTACATATGGAAATATGAAATAGTAAAAGGCCACTATGTAGGTTCAAAGGTTCATGAATGCAAAGGTTGTATTACTTTATAACCAAAGTGCCATGCTAAAAAGTAACATACTCCCCCACTGTAAACCAATGGATGCTTGTAATATGTGGTGGTTCTCGTTTGGGATATTTTTTCCTTAGTCACCTTGCAAGGGGTAGAATCATGAGGAGGTTAGCATAATTGATAAGAGAAGGCATTATGAAATGGTAAGGGTATGTATTCTTCAGGATTTCAAATGCAATTACATTCTATATTTATTCTATTTTGGTCAAGGAATTGCTTGGTTTAGCTTCGTTTGTGGTCTCCTTTATTCTTTTTCTTCCTGAGGTCTATGTTGGATCTGTACTTTTCATAAGGTTGTAGGAGGAATGAGAAACTATTTTGTTTTAATTATGTTTGACATAGGTACTAGGTAGGTGTGCCCTATAAATTGGATTTTTAGTTCCATGGATGTTTGTGAACACATAGAATAGTGCAATTAGTGTGAATGTATGGGGAAAACGAAGATAATAATAGCGTGAGCTAGAAATTAAATGCCATTTACACCTCCATATAGTATTTAAGTAATATAATTGGACACTACATTGAATCAAATGAGGCCAAATTTGGTATCCTAGAGAGAGAAATGAAATCCAACAATAGCAAGCTAACCAAATCTAACTAAGATCTTGGCATGCACTACAAAATCATTTTAGGCTTTAATCATAGTTCACAATTGTTGGTAGAGTGGCCCTTGTTATTAGTAGGTTCACTTTTATAGGGATGGAAAGAGGAAGACATTATCCAATAGTTTCCTATGGCAAAGAAAGGAGGAGTTAGGAAACCTCTACAAGGTTCAATGGATCAAAGATCTCCTGACATGCAAGAAGCCCAAACTAGGAATGCAAATGAGTAGTATATCTAGGTTTATTTTTCAATGTTTTGATTTCTGTTATGGATAGGTTGATAGTTTATTAGAGTATATATTTTTAATGTCTTGTCATTTTTAGAAAGATCAAATAAAAGTCACTCAAGTATTTTTATCAGTTTAAGAGTGGCATTTTAGAGAAAATTTTGGACCTGGAGTTTTGGAACGTATGACTATAAGCTTCAACTGATTGGATTAACCATAGTGTTTTTTATATTAATATTAATATATATGTTTCTGTTAAAAGGTAAAATTCAATGACTATGTAAATAATATATCATAATATAATGGATAGCATGTATGTAAAGAAGGACTGTAGAGATGATAGCATGATCCTAAATTTTTGATGGTGAGCCGTATGTACCATTTGTTCTATCTCTAC